>VXAC01006823.1:2804585-2931568 GCA_013399225.1 Rhipidura dahli | reverse complement strand
TGCCGGTGCGAGGAGCGGCGGCGCCGGTTGCGCTCTCGGAGCCCGGGTGGCCGCTGCCTGCAGTGCCCGCCTCGCGCGCTCGGGGGCGCCCTTGGCCGGCCGGGACGCGCTGGGGGCTCCGGGCGGGTGCGGGCACCGGGGACAGGCTCGCTGTTCCTGGCTCTGGAGCTGCCGGCGCTCCTTCGTCGTCATCACCTTGCTGAAGAGAGGGATCTGGTGCTCTGCCTGCGGGCATTCCCGGGCTGAACAGCTGGCCCGTGCCGCTCTCCGATGCCCCACCTGGACCCAGAAAGGTCTCCCCGGGAGTTGCAGTCTGGTACGAGTTTACTTATTGCTGCCCGGATCATTCTTTACAGTGCAAACCTGTGCGCAGTGAAGGCGCGTACACCCAAGAAAGCGTCACTTTCGGTGTAAAACTTGTAAAGTAAGAAAATACTCGTAACGATGCACAAATTGCAACAGAATAGCCCGGACTTTAGGGAGCCATGAGGGATACTCTGTTTCCAGTCACCTTTGTGGTGCAACCAGCGCCGGCTCTGCTGTTCTCTGTCTCTTTGCGTAACTTCGTGGACTGGATTATGAAGGCTTGGAAGTAAATATGCTTAGTTCTGACAGAAAGGAAAATTCTTCTGGATATTATGATCCTATTATCCTATTCTGTAAGCAATTTACTCGACGGTGGTTTGTGTTTTGTTGTTTTTAGGTTTTTTTTAACCTGAAGAGTAATTAGCAAAAATGTTGTGACTGCATTTAAAAGAGAAAGGACACGGTGTTGAAATTAAGCTCTGTCAGGAAACAATTTCTAATTGAAGATTGAAATTACATAAACAAAGTGTAGTTTATAGAGCGAAATGAATTTGAAATCCGATGCTGTCTCAAGTCCTCCTAAACAGACGGCGACCTGATAAGGAGGAGTCTTTAAAAAAGCTTGCAAAGTCCCAGGAAGATTAAATGAATGGAAGCTGGGGTTTTTAAACTTCGACCAGGAAGCAAATAGTATGTTTTTACATGAGAACTGAATAATCTCTGAAGCATCTTTCTAATATTTGTGGCCAGTTCCTCATATTTGGACGTTTCATAATGGTATCTAGGATCTGAGAGGGCAAGGTGCAGGAATTTGAAGTCTAAGATTTGATGTGACTGGGATTAGGGAGAAAGAATGCATGATCTAATTGGTTCAATATGGGTTTAAAATTTAGGTAATACAGACTACAAAATCACATGAACATTTGGGATCCAGGATCTGTCAAAAAAGGGATATATAAAACCTCATGATGTTCAGTTAAATTACTGAGGTAATTATGAAGTCATGAGGAAGGATATCTTGAAATTATGTGAACTAGAACTCAAACTTTCAGCTAATGATTTGGGGCTCCAGCTTAGAAGAATTGAAGCTTTTCAAAACCTTGCTCAGAACAAGTCAAAACAGAAGTTTCATAACAAAAGGAATAATACAAGCAAGTGTCTGAGCAATTATTTGGCATTTCTAATGAGAAAATGCCAACTGGGATATAGAAAAAAATAAATTGAGAGTAAAATATGCATGTGTTGTTGTGGTTTCTTTAGCACTAAAGTTGTGCTGTGCTGCTGAAACAATTCCGTGTATAACTCCACCAAAGCCAGGGAAATAACATTTGGGTTTTATGTGTAACTGTTATCCAGTTTGCCTAAAGAGCCATATGCCACTCCAGCTCATGTATATAGATGTGAACGGAGTGTGGGCACAGACTCAAGAAATCTAGTCTCATGAAAATCTGCTTAGTCTGCCAAGAGGCAAAGGTAGGAGCAAGGGGAACAACAGGAGCAAGGGGAACAACAGTGTAGTGGTGCTTTTGAATTATATTTGAGTTTTTTCATAGAAACTTGGCAAATTCTATAGACACCTTACTGTCTTTTTTTCCTTCCAAACCCCTGTACTGTTATATTCATTCTCACATCTGGCCTCCCTATAGTTATCAGCTTGGCCTTTATTTGAGCTTATGCCTGGTAGCTGTTAACAGGGTTTTATTAAAAAACCTGCACTTTAAAGGCTGGATGAGGCACTTTTAGGCAATAAACTGGTTTTGGCTCAAACTGATCCAAACCCACTCTTCCTGAAGTAATCCAGTAGATATTGTGCCTTACCCATCCGTCTGTACACTTTCACTGCTGCTCTGGTTCTCCCATCCAACATCTAACCACAAACCTCTTACCACAGCAGGCTGAGAAGATTCCACCGGAGCAGAACTATTTCTTATTGTTTGTTGTCTCCAATTTTTACTGCGTTTTGTGTGGGTTCTCAAGTTGGGCTCACCTTTATTTCAGTTTGAGCTACCAGAGCTCATTGGCAGAAGAGACCCACGATCTGCACCTAAGTTTAAGTCTTTAGAAATCCTAAGGGCCAGTGGCTCCCTCAACTCAGGCCCAAATTCAGGGACAATTACCAAAGGCGACATCAATGTAGCCACTGAAGCTGGTGGGAAGATTCCTGCTGACACCCAAATTGACAGATTTCTCTTAGGTCATTTAAGAATATTTGACCTTAATAATGCTGTCACAAGGGCACACCGCTGTGCTTGCACACACGCAGATTTAGGAGAAAGAGGTTTCACTGCTGGTTTGCATTTCCAAACATGTTTTGCTTCTTCTGTTTACTATCTGTGGGCCTTAAGGCTTGTTAATGTTTTCCTCCGAGGTGTATCAGATGGGTTAGTGGAAAATAGTGCCCCCTAAAAACCTCTCTCATTATATTTTATGTCTTTAAGACATCATAATTTTAACCATATGAAATGCTTTTCCTTGCATTTTTTAAAAATTAATTGCTCCATCCACAGAAGATCAGAGTTATCATGTGTAGAGGAAATATGTCAGCTTTCTTAATAAAGGGGGTGATATTTGGTTTTCAGTGGGAACTGGGTTCCTTACTTCCCCCTTGTGACTTTGAAAAATGTCTCAGATAAACAAAGTTTTACAGGACATCCTGATTTTACTAAACATCTGGAAGTGTTTTCTAATCTCACAAACTATGCTTTACATCAATAGACAAAATTTTACAGTCTTATCAACCATCCAAGAAACTGTTTGACTGATGTCAAAACATTCTGTCCATATATGTATATTTTCTCAGACAAAATTAGTGTTATAAATCTGCTATGATGCCATGAACAAATAGAATGAGTTAGCTGAAATCTCTGTGACTAGTTAAAAAGATAACCTGCAGTACAAACAAAGTGATAGAAAAATGGTTTAAGAGTTGAAGAATAAGTAGATTGTCCTGGATTTTGAAAGAAAGGAACTAAATATAAGGAAAACAGAAGTTACATTGGAGGGGAATTCAGCGTCTTTAGAATTTGAATATTGTTATCAAGGGAAAGATAGTGAAATTCTGTGGTGTTAAATGGACATTAACCTGTAAATTCCTCAAAGAAAGCAGGGTAAAATTCTAATATCCACAGATGGAGCCAAATTTTCAAAAGATTTAAGATTCAAGCTGCTTCTCTTTTGTTGCTTGTGACAGCATTGGATAACTTTTCCTGTGACGTATGAATATTGAACTCTTTTGTAAATCCAGGCATCAAATGATGTTTTCTTTGAAAAATGTAATTTGGACCAATTTTTTTCATTCTTTGTTAACTGTCCTCCCCCAAAAAATTAATCCCAAAGTAATTTTAAATTAATTTATTTGAAACCTTCCATAGAATGAGAATGAAAGTTTGTGAAAATAATACTACAGGAATTTTTACTTGTTTGGGATTACTATATGTATTTAATGAGAAATATAGAAATCTAAGCAGTTTTCAAAATCTTTTTTTTTTCTTAAAGCATCTTGGACATGAACATCTTCTCCAGTTTTTATTTTTTGTAGTGCAATATCCAGAGGTTTTATTAAGTTTAATTTAGTTGAGTGTGATTTAATCTCATTCTTCTGTACAAAAATAATATTTAACTGACAATTTAGGGATCAAGACCAAGTCAAAACCAGATTATTTGTTACTTTTTTGTTGATCTGGAAGTAACACTTAATCTGGAACTAACAAATTAACTGAAATGTTAATTTAATAACACTTAAAATGTTCTTAAACACTTGAAGTAGCTGGTGTGTTTGAGCTAAAATATAATGAAGAAGGTTATTGGTTCAGTTCCCTTCTGCAATTTTTTTTCTGTTGTATGTTTGTAGCCCTTTTTCATGCTCCCAGTAAAGATTGTCACTGTACTGGTAAGACCATAAACCAGAAGTCAAATCATGTGAGTCAACCATATCCTGTCTGGCTGGTTTCTGTAAGTCTTTTTTGCTCTCATAACAGGATCACATCAAACACAATTGTGTTGCAGTGCCATGGGTTCAGCTTTTTGGAGCCAAACCTGGGGCTACTGCAGATGTTTAGGTTTGATTCTCCCTGTTGTTGGAGAATCATGAAAAATAGATCTGTGTCCCTTCTCTTCCTTAATTCATTTTGTGCTGTTTCCATTACCTGTACTCATTTTAATGCTTCTTCATTTCTAATTTATTAAGTCAATACTTTAAATAGCTTTCACAGACACCTGCTCTGATAGGTGTGCCATTTGCACAGCATGAGTGCATTATTTTTCTAGGACTCTGTACTGTATTTGAGAGCTCTTGCTCTTGATTTCAGTGAGTATTTTAATTATGAAATTCTTCTGCATGGTAATATGTATGGGAAAGAGTTTGTTGTTTTTAACTTATATAAAGAATGCATTTATTTTGCATTTTGAATGGGGTTATGCAAGTTTGTAAAAGATTCAGCTTTTAAGTAGAGAGAATTCTGTGTCGATAATTTATTATCTGTGCACAGCCTATCTCTAATTTATTAATTGTAGGACCTGTTTGGCATAAGTGTAAGACAGCCCTTTCATGATGAGACAGATTTTGGCTGCAAAGCCTTACATCTCTTCTGTCTGCACTGATATTGAACTAACCATTTCCAGAGTAATGGTCCAGTAACAACCCAGTAACAGAATCCATTCCAGTGGAGGAATGAGGGTGGTGAGGGAGGGTGAGGGAGAAGGAGATTCAATCTTTGTCACCAAGGTTCATCCCCTCCCAGCTGCACCTACTTCATGGCACACTTCTGCTTAATATTCTGGATCCATCCAACAGATTTCCAAGGGGGGTACTACTTGCCATGATAATTAAATCAAATCCCATGCAGTACAGTAGGAGAGGCATCTACCATGTTGTATTTTATTCTGTGATGCTTGGCAGAAGGAAGGTCTTGTCTGCACAGGATCAATTAGAGCAAATATTTGCCATGTTTCCTGTGTCTGGTTTGAGTGGCAACTTCAAAACAGCAGAGTTGACTGCACTGAAGACTTTCCATGGAAACAAGAGCAGATTGTATTATTTCTGCTTCCCCTTGAACCACGGGGATATCTCCAAATATCATGTTGTCCATTTCATTTCCTCATATCTGTGCTATAGTGATTTGAATTGCATGTGTTAATTTAACATTCTTCATCTTTCAGCAACTACTTTAAGCTGGTGAAAATTTGACTACTTCAAAAGAGGCTTCAAGTTCTGTCTCCTTTCATTGGAAAAATAAGGTGGGGTTTTTTTGCAGTGTTTGGGAGGTGTTCTCTCTGTCTTAGATTTTCCTTTAGAATAAGGTGAGGTTTATTTTTTCCAGACATTGCTCTTCATTGCACTTTACTTGTATCTTTAAACAGTTTGATAAAATGTTCTCATGCCTTTCTTCAGTGCTGCTGTTTCTGCTTTCAGTTCTGTCTGTCAACAGAGCCTTTTATATATCTTTTGGGGTGATCTTTTACTGCTTTATCTTTCTTCATATATTTCCATTTTTCTTTGTTTACTTTTCTGGCCTTAATACAGTCAGTATATTTAACTTATCCTGCCTTTTTTTTTTTTTTCTGTAATAGCATCCCATGTGGTATTGCTATTCCACTCTTCTTTCCTGGTTTCAATAAAAAGCAATCTCTGCTGTATTAATATAAAATTTACAGTTGGCTTCCTATTCTTTTTGCATAATGTCAGATAAAGTTTCTGCCAAATCAGAAAGCTTAATTGAAAGTTACAGCTGAAAGTCTTTCCATATGTATTCATCCTTCACTTTAAAGCTATTAATATTTTTCTGACTTTTCATTTTCATGTTGGTTGTGTATAATTGATGCTCATACACCCCCAGTGTCTGTAAATTTCATCATATACAGAAAAGAGGTACATGACTTCCAGTAATGCTATCAGAGGAGATCCGACACTTCTTCATTTACTTAATTTTGAGGGAAAAGTGTCCTTCTAAAAAAGAACTATTCAATCAAAAAGACTTTTCACTGCTGGCAAGTAAGCCTTGACTGTATCTATACACTTTATCTGTATCTGTCAAGTCAACAAATCATTGATGTCACCTTGCTAGTAAGGACTAGTAAAAGCCTTGTAAATAATATTACTCTTTTTCTTAAAATATTCATTTGTTCCAGCTTGATATTAAACTGTAGTAATTTTCACACATGCAGTTAAAATATTGCCAAGAATGCTGATACTCTCTCTGTGTTGTAATATTGCTCTCCTTTGATGACTTGAGACTATTTCCAGCCTCTGCAACAATTGCATAGTCCATAAAGCAGCCCAAAATTTGGAATAAGTTGGGAGTAGAGACTTCTAGCAAGCATTACCTCCCTGCTTTTGCATTATCTTTCTGTACACTTTATGCAATCCACTGGAGAATGCAAGTCATAGATGCCTTTGACATTTTACTGTCTATTTTGGAATGGAATTCCACTGTTTGATTAAAATTATGCATCTCCTTCTGTATTTTGATGAATGGGGCCTTATATTTAGAAATGGCAAATCAGTAAATATCAATAAGTAACTAAGAGTCAGCAAAGTTTTTAAGTGAAAATGACTCATTAGAAGCATCTTGTAAAGCAGAAAAGGTGTCATAAAATTAATTCTTAATTCCTGTAACTCATTCTTACTCATGTTTGCCAGTAAGAAAGCTGAAGCAAGGAAAAAATGGAGAGAGGAAGGGAGAGAGACAGGAGAGGAAGGAGAAATGAAACCAACTTTTTTCATCTCCTCTTCATTTCATGAAACACTTTGGGAATATGGACTCACATGCCGTGTTTTTTTCTGATCTTATAATTTTTTCAACACCATCAGTGTGCAGTAGTTTATGCTCTGTGTTAGGCTACTGGCAATCATCGAGAATATTATGTCAAAACTTGTAGTGTTCCTTTAGGAACAGATATCTACTGAAGGTGGTGAACATAGGCTTTTCCAAACAAGAACAGTTTAACTCAAAAAAGGTGCACAGCAGGACTGGCAGCAAGTACTGAATCCTGCTATTTCTTCAGGCAAAGCAAATGTTGATTCCAAGTTCACAGAAAGTTCAGGAGATCGAAAAGGTACAACTCATTGAAGTCATTGTTTAGCAGTAGAAAGAATATAATCAATCAGAAACCTCTGGTAACTGCTGCCAGTCCTTGATCATTTAAGTTACTGCAACTGTGGGAGCCAGTTTAGCACAATATTAAAAGTGCCTTATTTGTGTTCTGCTTCTGAGAGATGTTTGAGATTCTGGTAACTCTGCCATCAAAGTCTGTGAGCATGCTGGACAGGGAGTATCCTGTAAGGAAATACCAATGCATCACAGCAATGTTACTTGATTCTTTTTTCCTCTCTTGATTTTTAATTATGACCATCCCAGTCAGATGTTCTGTTTCATGCTGTTTATATTAAGCAATTCCAGCAGGTGCAAATCTTGGCTGAAATCCACCATGATTACACTTAGGTTATAAGTAAAGAGTTTGCAAGTAAGGCCTTTCTGAAGCACCTGTGCAAACACGTTTAATCATTTATAAAGCATTTGTTACTAATAATTACACATTTAGCTATTTGCCTGTATTATCACTCTCTGTCACTAATGTCATTGAAAAATTAGCAATCCTGTTCTGGTACTAGGAGCACATTTTTTGGCACCTCTGACTGGGCAGAAGCAATCTGGATTCTCTTTAATCTCTGAAAATTTGAGTGAGACATGCAATATGATTTTACTGGTATTAATTTTCATGGTTTCCTTAGAATATATTAAAGAGAGTGGGTGAAGGGTTCAGAGCTCCCCCTATCAGTGAAGATCCCATTATCTGGCATCGAAGAAACTGCTAATGAGTGACAAGTTGGAACAGGGGAGGTTTGTTCCTTATTTAGAACGTTAACTTGTGCTTACACGTGGCCTCAGCATCAGCTTAATGAGTATAAAAAGCTGAAAAATATTAAAAATAGCTAAGAAAGAATTTAATTTCCTAAAGAGTAAAGAGAGTAGTTTCTCATGTGCAGAGTCATGTAAAATTATTTGCAAATCCATGAAAAAGGCAACTTCTTTATTGTTGAACTCCTTTAAAATTTAATGCACTCTTCCTTTTGAGTGGCTGCTTTCTGTTTTCAGTTGTCAGTCAGCTTCTCTCAGGAAGGCAGCGAACTCAGCAGTCTGCCCGAGCAGCCTCCAGGTGGTCACTCACGTGAGCTGGTAGTTTGGCTTCCACTGAAATCCAGTGGTTTTGGGCAGAAGGTCTCAAGAGCCTGCAGTGCTCTCCCCCTGCAGAGCCCTCTCAGCTCTGGCTCCAGAGCCAGCCTCTCTAGGAGGAGCGCACTGATGCTCTCATCTCATGCAGCTCCACGCAGAAAACAAGCCCGTAATTAAATTGTTCACAATTTGAAGATCAGTGTGTTTGGCCATCCCTTCAGACCTAATTACTTGCCAAAACACACTGTGCACAGGGTGGGAATTAATATTAATTAGGAATCTTCTTGAACTGCAGATTACAGCCATTATAGGCAGAGGAAATTATTATGGGATTTATGCAACTCACATCTTTAAAAAAATGTAATTACAGCAACAAAGCCTTGTCTCTCAGTATACATAAGTAGGCTTGATATAGACATTTGTTCCAGGTTAATATTGGCCTAAATTGACAATGTTCAACTGGATTCATCCTGATTTATACTGGAGCAAATGACAGGAGAGAAAAGTCCTCGGTGTGCTCCACACAGTGACAAACTGGTAAATAATGATGCCCATGCTGATTTTCTCCTGGTAGCACCCTGGTACATTCTGCTGTGGTCTTTGAGGTGCCTCTGCCACCACCCAGTTCCTGCTCCCCAAGGTGTACACAGACACACCACCTATCCCTTCCAAGAGAAGAGGCAAAGCAGTGCCTGGGACCCTTCTTGATCTCTGATGAGCTGGAGAGTCACAACAGTGTGTCTGGGCAGTTTCCTGATCCCAAAGCAGCAGCAGAGTCCTCAGAATACTGCTGCATGCTGGCAGACCCAGACTGTGTCTCTTTGTTCTTTGGAGAGGGAAGGTGCAAGGTTTTGCTCTCTAGGCAGAATTCATGGCTGAATAACAAAGCAGCAGACATTACTCCTTAGTGTAAAGCTGGAGATCGGTAGTGGACACTGTATTTCCAAAACCTAAATACCACTGAATTTTGGTTGAGTGTGAAACACATATTTTAGAAGGAGAGCACTGAAGAGACAGAATAGTGGGAAAGTCAGTTGGCTGTAGTTCATTTTGTAATTCCCAGAAGGGAACAGGGGTGTGCACTGACTTGTCTGATGTTAGAGATCATCCCCTAATGCTTGCTGGTTACAACAAAAAATACTTTTAATTCAAGCATTCCAATGACAGTCAGTATCTGCCAAGAATATTTAATAGTCCATATATATGAGAAAAAGCAGTGGCCTCTGCTGCAACTTCCTCTAGACAGTCTTGTGACCATTCAATTGCTGATAAAATATATATTGGATTGTTACCTTCTCTTAGCTTTGAGACTTAAAGAAACTATTTCAAGAGTAGAGTAAAATAATCTGATTTTGTGACTGAGCATGCACCCTTATAATATTAATATTATTGAAATCCTAATTGACTTTGGAAGCAAATACAAAACAAATATAAAAAAAACATATTGATTTGGAATATGAAAAGCATCATTCATTGCACTTGAGATTCTCAGCTCTTGGAAAAGAAGCGATGTTTACTTGAAAATGCTAATGATCAGTGTCTCTGTATTTGGGAATTGATTGCTATTGAAATGAAGAACACTTACCTATGTTTTACTTTCACTGTTAGAAGGAAGAGTCAGATTGCCATTTCGGTTGCCAAACTCCTTTTACCTCCAACATATCTTTTTATTGCAGGTTTATTCCAATATTCTTGACACACTGCCTTAAATTAGTGTATTTCAAGTGCTTCTCATGGGTGACTAGTATGGAAAGATCTATATCTACCATTAAAAGGAATGAAAAGAAATATGTTAGAACAGCCATGACAAGCCAGTTAAGTATATTACTATGGATGGCTCAAGAAGCTGATAGTGAATTTCAGTTGAATGTGCCCCACTGTGTAATATTTTAAAAGGCACAAGGAAGACACTGAATAACAAGTCAGTGAAAATGTTTACTTTATGATTTCAATACCTTGAAGAGAATAGAATGGTATTCAAATATCTTCAGTATTTGATCCTGATAACATAAGGTGAGGCAAACATTTGTTTTATGAGTTTGAAATACTCTTGGATTTGAAAATATTAGGGTGCTTGGAGACTTCATCAAATAATAAAATCTGAAGTTCCAGTAGAATGAATATTGGCCAATGAAGAAATCAATGCATTTCTAATGTGAGTAAATCTAATCAGTGTTGTAGAGGAATCCTACAGTCATCAATAAGAATCTGTGAGTTATCAAAAAATAAAGAATATCAGAATTGGTAATAGGTATAAATAAACACAAATAAATTATTCCTGGGACTCTGGTGGTTTTTTGGGTTAAAAAAATCCTTTTTATGGATCTCCTGCATTCATGTTAAAAATGAAGGATAAAACAACAACTCATTTGAATTTACTGGAAGAAAGTTTTTAAACATTTTGAAGATAGACAGTAAGCTTTATGAGCCATTTTCATTCAAAATTCCTGTTTCTGCAGTGCTTAATTATTGGCATTTTAGTGTCCCCTGGAATCTGCAATAAATCCCTTGAGGGTTGCATTTACTGAAGAAGTTATTTTAAGCTTAGAGTCACTAAGAAGAAAGATTTCTTTAAAATCTGGCCAGTTTATTTCTTCAGCCAAGAATGGCAGTAAATTTATGGCAGCCAAGACAAGTAGGTGCAGAAGGATTCATGCAATGTCTTTATAGAAGGTTTGACAATAAGAGAGATTTTCCTACTGAAAATCTATGCATTTAGCCTGATTCTTACTATCCAAATGTCTTAATCAAAGAATATGGTTATGGTTAATCTATATTTCTCAGTATTGTGGAACTCAACTGGCTGCAGTAAAAAATCCATTACCTTATCAATGAAAAGTACTTATTTTCTACCACTGAACTAAAACTTGAATGTTGGTTTTATAAGCTATCTTGAGGCTTTTCAGTTATTGTTTCCATCTTCACATAGAACAAGACAAAGGGCTCAGTTCAGTTGTCTAACCCTAGATATTTAGTGCCAGTGCCAATGCCAGAGCAAATCCTGCTTAACCTGCAGGTACTATACAGGCTCTATGTTCAGGCCTTTGTTGCCAAAATTTGGGCAAATAAATCAAGCCTCATGTCCAGAATGTATGATTCTTCTTTGAAACACTCGAACATATTTGTTTTAGTAGTGTAAAGAAGTTTTATTTCAATTATTTCCTTTGTTATGGAAACACTCTCCTGCAGAACACAGTAGTATTGTTGATTTTCTATCAGAAATATTTGTCTAAATCTGCTTACCTCTATAGAGTGGTAGAGTATAAATAAAATATGGATTCTATTAGTTAATATCAGTGATTGCACTGTCAATTTATTTCTAGCTTTACTTTGAGGTTTTGAGGTACCTGCTACTCTGGTTCCCTGGCAGAGGTTTTTCTTAGGAAAATACTTTTATGTCAGACCAGTAACCATTCTGTTGCCTGTCATCCAGAGAATAAGGTGCTATTTTGAGTTCTGTTCCCTGCCTTAAAGGCTTTTAATGGATTTTTTAATGCAGTGATCCTAATGTAAAAAGTGACATCTGGACATCTCCTTTGGCCTCCCCAAATGTTACTTAGAAAGATTTGCTTTCTTGCCTTTAGTCCCCTGGCCAAGCTACTTTTTTTTGCTCTCAAACTGAAGCCTTTCAGCCAGGGATCTGGAAATCACCTTCCTTCCCCTTGCTCAGGGGTTCTCACCAGTAGAAGTCTGTCTGGCAAGGGATGAGCAGAGGAGAATTCCCTGCCTCCTTTCCTTTCCAAAGAACAAAAAAACCCCCAAATTCAAAACATAGTCTGTGTGCAATTGGGTGTGAGTGTGTAAATGCACTTGCTGTCTCAGGAAGAGGGGGAATGGTAGAATCAGTGAAGGAGTGCACAGAAATTAACTGTGGCATTTTTCTGATTCTCATTGCAGTCGAAAGTGCCTGAAAAACCAAAGAGGCACTTCTTACTTTATCTTGCTTACCAAAATCTATTGAAAAAGCCTCCCAAAAGTATTAAGTATTTAAAAAATACTTAAAAATTAGTCAAAAAAAAAGAGATCCCATGTACTAATAATCTCAGTAGTCATGGCTATTTCAGCAGGTATTACACTGGAAAATATCATGATTTTATCTTTGCACCTAAAATGGAGGGTTGTTCACAGATACAAATTACTGCAAATTTTTTGTGAATATTTGATTTTTAAATATGATTTTCTAGCAGTATATACTGCAGTCAACATTTTAAGCTGCAGAAGTCACTGCAGAAAAATTGCAGCTTCCTTGGTACATTGTCACCTTAAAATCTTATTTAAAAACTCTCTTTTCCATGCACAGGATAAATTGAAAGAAGTATGTATTTGCACTAAATCTGTTGACCAAAATCTCAGGGTAGAAACGTGGTTTTGACCTACCGGTTACCTGTATCAAGATTCTCCCCTGAAAGTACTTTTTATTTTATCATGTGGAAGGCATAAAGATGGTTAAATATATCAGACAAATTGTATGTAATATTATAATGGACATCCATTCATTTTTATTCCCATATTTCTCTGAGTAGTGTGCTAACATTATTTAGTGAGAAGTGAGATGTATTAAACTCAATAATTTACCCTCATACATGTGGGGTTTTTTTTCTGTCTAAAAGAGAGCTAGAGCTTTTACTGTTCCTCAGCCTATAAAGATTTATTAAGTAATTTTTAAGCCATAAAAATGGGACAAGTCTTCACGGCTTCATTGAGGAAGGTAGTGAGAGACAGTGAACTTGTTCTTTTCATCCTTCTCAGTGGTCAAGCATTATAAATATAATTAAAGAGAATAATTCTAGCAAAGAGCTCCAGTAAAAACAAAGGTTGATAAGTTTGATGTATTGGGGTACTGAAGCAGTTGAGAGCAGAATGTATTGCATGGGGGTTGATGTTGAAGGGAGCAGCCAAACCCTTACTGCTGCAGAACTGTTCTTTATTCCTCCCGTGCTCCTTCACTCTCCCTCTGGACCACTGCACTGTTTAACCCCAGTGCTTCCTCAGCAACCCTTGCTGCAATTCCCAGCAGGAATGGGCCTCACCAGTGCAGGGAGCAGCTCAGGGTGCAGTGATGCCAGCTGGGACAGCCTGGGCTGGGTGTGGGGGTGGGCGTGGGAGGCACTTGCACTGAGGGACAGGCACTGCACGGCTCTTGCTTTGCCCATGGAGATGCTGGGCTGGGCTCTGTTCCCAGGAGATCTGACTGGAATTTTCCTCAGAGGAAAAATATGCTGCTTGACGAAAGATTTTAGGGAGGCTTTCCCTGGGCTCTGATGCTGCAGGCATGACTGTGGAAGATGGCAAGAAACTTTTCAATTTCAGCACCAGCAGCTCAGGCCTTTGTGATCTTAGGACAAACCCTGGAATACAGAGCCTGCTTTTGCTCTAAAATGTTTACAAGTGAACTAGAAAGAAATTAATATGAAGTGACTCAACTACATCCTGTAGTTTCAGGAAAGAAAAATCCCTAAATGGTGTGTAGTGTTCCAGGTGAAAACCAGGTACATAACACCAGCCATCACACCAGACTAATAAAATTATCCACTCTCTGCATCAGGCACTGTCTTTTACATATATATGTATGTATGTACATACATTCCCTTTATGGATGCATATATTTATGCCAGGGACGAGAAAGGGACAGAGAAAGGTCCCTTTTCCCTTCTGAGGAAAACTTTTGAATGGTAAAGAATCTTCAGCCTCAACAGAGAAAGATGCTGCCAGTTTCATGAAAAAGGCAGCTGAAAATGCCAACAGGTTATCTGCCAGCCTGTAGTCAATAGCACCCAATTTTCCAAATCATGAAACCAAGCTTGAAGTCACAGAAAATTGCTTTAGCTAGTGGGAAACAAATTCTCTCATGAGCCCAGACCACATTGTCTAACCCAATCCCTGCAGTGGATGACCCAGCTGTGAGGGGATGGGGGTAGATATCCACGGCTTGCACTGACATGGTGCTGGCACTGGGAAATGAGGACAGCCTGTGAGATTTTTCAAGAATTCGTTGCAATCACAGAAATTTTCACTGGGATGTCAAAATGTGTCTTCTTTTTGTTTCTTTTAACTCTGAAGACTTTTAAAATCACAGTGTTTGCAAAGTTCATCAGAGGATTAGAAAAATCAAAGTGGCAATGAAGTAACTGCATAATAGCCCAAGCATGGAAAATATTCCCCTTCTATGGCAATGTGGAAGTTACTTGGTGAAGATCAGGAGTTGTTTTGCCAGCATGAAAGTTCTTCCAGTCATTTGATGAGTATGAGAGATTTGCTTAGTAATTATGGCTTTCCTCTGATATCAGCTGTAACTCATAAAAGTATGGGGTGCAGCCTTCATACAGATATTTTCATTCCCTTTCAATCTGCTTCTTTTCAATTCTGTCTCTTACTTGTTTACTAAAATTATTTACTTAAGATGTCAATTGGGAGTCAGATGGAATGTTTCCCGGATGGTGCATTTTTCAGTTCATTCAATTTGGCCATTTAAAATGTTATTTCATTTCAGCTTTTGATCTTAGATCTGCTAAAATTAACATTTGCATTTTCTGTAGCATCATGAAACATCTTTTCTTTTCCTTAATCATTTTATCAGTCAGGCCCAGGAAATTCTTAACAAATGTTAATCTATGGGTTAGCATTTGGTTTTGATAAATGAATGCAGCTGCAACAAAATAGCCTAAATAAACAAACTTTGAAGGATCCAAGGAATCAGTGGTATGTGGTGGTACATCCAGTACAGGCAGACCACAAAGCAGACAGGAATTGTAATGAGGGGTGTAAGCAAGAAGACAGATCCTTGAAGAAGTTAAAATAACTTTTTTGGATTACAGTGTTTCCTTTGAACTCATCATTCTAAGGACAAAGGAGTGAAAGGGGGAAAGGAAGATAAGACAGTAAAATACAATGTTTTAGAATTTAGCCACGAGCCAGAGATAGTCTGGTAAATCAGGAGACTGGAAGGAAAAACCTTAATGAAAGAAGCTGAGAGGAGGAGAAGTGGATGATAAATGGTAATCAATGTTCTGAAGTGAAGGAATTATATCTGAAAAAAGTTTTCTATACAATTCCCTCCATCCCAAGAGAACACACACAGATCACACTGCCACACCCCCAACTCTTTGGAAAGTTAAAAACAAATAAATTTATTACAGAAGTTATGGGAGAAAATAAGACAAAACAGCCTCAAGCACTGCACAGTCACTGCTCAGAGTGGAGTCCTGCTGGCCCTTTCATTCCCTGTGCATTCCTCTGGGTTCACATCTAGAGCAAACACTTTAGTTCTGCTCCAAATAGATGTGCTGAGTAATGGTGAAATGGGAAGAGGAGACAAGTGCAGGCAGCAGCTGCACAGCACGAACCCCACAGGCTGGGCTGTGGCAGCACCCAGCACTCACTGCCCCCAAGCAGGAAATAAAGGAGAAAGGTCTTTACTTTAAGGAAGCAGATGTAGTTTTATGTCCATGAACAAGGTGCTGGTTAAAACTCTGTTGAGTGGTTTTCAGCTATAATACCCTGAACACTTATGAAAAGTTCACATAAGTTAATGGAATACTTTTCATTAATTTCTCTAGATTCCTGATTCTTTTTTAAACACTGTTATTCCTGATCTGTTCACTCCTCCAAGCAAGTAGTTTGTAGGTGTGGGGTATTGTTGTATGTGCTTGAGGTATTCTTAAAATGCACATCATTTTTATTGTCTTCTAACTCTTGTGCCTGCCACGGACTCAGTCATTTCTAATAAACCCACAATAGTTTTTTGAGTGTCTCTAGTGCAGAATTTGTCATTGGTCACAATAATTTGCTTACAGAGAAAATTAATGAGATTCTAGACCTACCTGATGCACAAACCAAAGCTCAGAAATTTTGACAAAAGGTATAATACCTCCAAAATAAGATTGATGAATGTGCACAGGTATATTTTAAGATAACTCCGGGGAATTTGGTTTTCTGATCATAATGCATGACAGAGACATCTCTCATATTTTATCCAGATTCAAAAAATTACTTAATGTACTCTAGTAATCTTACCTTTCATTCTGAGAATGATGACTTCTGAAAGTATTCAGTTCCCAAATTAAAACAAATACATAAAGTATTTTCCATCTTTGTGACAATGACAAATAGTGCATTAGCTGTACTGCTGCTGTATGAATCTGGTCATTTAGCAAATGCACCCCACCTGGAATGCTGCATCCAGCTCTGGGGCCCCCAAGGAAAGAAGGACATGGACCTGTTGGAGTGAATTTGGAGGAGGCCATGACGATGCTCAGAGGGCTGGAGCTGCTATGGGATGTTCAGCCTCAAGATTTGAAGCTTTGGGGGGATCTAGGAGCACCTGCCAGTGCCTAAAAGGGCCTAAGAAAGGTAGAGAGAGACTTCTGACAAGGGCACAGAGTGATAGAACAAGAGGGAATGGCTTTAAACTCAAAGAGCAGGTTTAGATTAGATATTGGGAAGAAGTTCTTTACTCTGGGGGTGATAAGGCACTTGTACAGGTTGCCCAGAGAAGGTTTGGATCCCCCAGTTCTGGGATTGTTCAAGACCAAGCTGGATGGGGTTTTGAGCAACCTGCTCTAGTGGAAGCTGTCCCTGCCCATGTCAGGGGGGCTTGAAACTAGGTGAACTTTCAGGTCCCTTCCAACTCAAACCATTAGAGACTTGCAAAAAGTTGCTGTCAAGAATAATGGAAAAATCTATTTCTCATCTCTGTGATGAATTCTGGCATGTAAAGTTCAGATTAAACATCAGGAGAAAGCATGCAGTAATGAAGTTAATAAAGCTCAGTGATAGGTTGCTCAACTCTAGTACTTGCAATACAGTGAATATGTGTGAGTAAAAGGAATGGAATAAATATGGTGGTGGTTTCTACCTTTGGCGGGGGATGGACTAGATGAACTCTGCAGGCTGATATTTCACCCTGATCTTCTATGATTTGTATGCTCACCTGAATTTCTTAGTGAGAAAAAGAATCATTTGGGAGCAGTTAGGTTGCTGATGCACTGAAGCCATTGGTTAAAGTTTTTCCTACTTGTTAATATCTATTTGAAATCTTTTGATTTACTGTAAGATTATAAACCCACTGGGGCATGATCTGCCCTTTTTTTTTTTTTTTTTTTTTTTTTGTTTTTTCTGTTAGTATAGTATTTAGTGCAGTGGATTACATCAGTTATCAAAATAAATACCATGACTTTACTGATCATCATCATCACCACAGCTGTGGTGCACACTGAGCCAGTGTTTGGTGGGAAATGAACATTCAATGACCACTGCCCTCTCCTGAGGTTGGTGTGGCCAACAGGCTTCTGTGAGGTTTAGAAACATCAGCAGAGAGTGCAAACCTGAACTGCAAGAGAAAATTATTTGGGGGGGATTCCTTGGAAAACTGCTTTTATAATTAATAAACCTTGACATAAATACTCAACAAGCTGGTTCATAATCATTACTACTGGTAATGTTTGCCCATGAGACTGATACCAGGTAGAGAAGGCAGGTAACAAATCTTTAAACACCAAGCTATGAGATTGGAATTGGAAAAGGGATAGAAAGATCAAAGCAGTATTTACGGTAACAAGTGCCATATGGACCTTGCCTGAAACCAGACCAGTATTATTTAAACAGATTAGAAAATTCTATCTCTGTGCAGGATCTGAGAAAAGTTATTATCTGAAAGACATCCTCTGTTTTGCAGTAATGTCTTCATTTAAATACATTTGTCTGATTCTAGGATGAGCATTACAGAATGCCAGCTCTCAGTGACATTAGTCTTTGTAGCTGTTATGCATAAAGACTAATAATAATAGATACAAGAAATTTAAACTGGAGATAACTGAGAAAATATTTTAAAATAAATACTCAGGATTCAATTTTTTTTCATTGTTTTCCAAGTGTTTAAAATCTTCTCCTGATCAAAAAAGAAAGTTTTTTCATATATTAAGGAGAACCTCAGGATCAGGGAACTAACCTGGAAGTTCCATATTCAAGCCTGTAATATGAATTCCTTCTGGAACTTTATGTTTCTGAGAGAAGGTAGTATTAGTGAACATTTTTAGCACTGATAGCTTGAATCAAAATTATTAAATGTGAAGGAAATAATCTACTGTGTTCAGTCTTCACATGTAGAACGTTTCTTCATCCACTGGGACAGCATTGAAGTAATTTTTTTTCTTATTGAAATATGGCCTAAAACATTATTTAAAAGACATGTGTCAGTTCTTCTTTTCATGGCTTCCTGAGTATCTTACCTCAGGTAAGAGGTAAGCCTGAATCAGCCTGAATTTACTCTTAGAGTTACTCTACATTGGGACAACACCCCTGACTTGTAGTCCTGATAGAGTGTTAAATTAGGATCCAAACTGGGTATCATTTATATTAATAGGTGTATAACATGAACGTTCAGGGAGATTCACTTCTCTTCAGACATCTGTGACATAAACATTAATGTCTGCATCATCCTAAAATCTGATTTCTGCCCAATGGAAGGAAATTTATCTGACCAAATATAGGTGTCTATTTTACAATAAGATAATTGATATCTGGAGAACTAATTCCACCCATTATCTGAAAGAAGAGCCCAGGACTGCTTGAAAGTCCACAGACATCTACACTTCATCTGTTGAAGCCACCTTTCAAAGGCCATGTCTGTGACTAAGCTCTTATCTGGGCACATGGAAATACACATCAATACAAAACCCCTCAGGAGTCCACAGCTTGGAGCCCTGATCCAGCTGGCTCCTGCACACACAGTCTGACAGATAAATCAAAAATTTAAAACAAAGCATGAGAAAAAGAGAGTTTTATTATCCTTTGCTGCCAGAAGAAGTTAAACATGCTGATGCTCTGCGTTGCTCATGTTCCTTTTAGCATGGAATCTCACATTACAACTCACTCTGTGACCTTGGATACACACCAGCCATCCCATGGCCTCTGCAGAGCAGCTTTTAAGCCAGAAGGAGAGTCCCCACCTTGTACCAGTCTGAGTCCCTAACTGAGTAATTTTGCCAGCATTCACATTCTATTAAGAAACACCTTTTTACTGTTTCATTCTTGATTGAACTGCCTTGGACATATATTAATATATACTTTGGAGAAGGTTTAATTTTAAGGGATTAAAATTTCCAGATCCCTCTTTCTGTAAATCAGCAGCTTCTTCTTCTAGAAAAGCAAACACACAGTTTAGAAATCACAGTGTTTGAGGGGTAGTTATAATTACAATTTATCATTTTAGTACTCTCAGTAAGAAATGCTAGTAAGGCCACAAAGTTCAGTGGAGTTCCAACAGTCTGATTCCATGCTGTAGGGCTCTGCTCTACTTAGTGCTCCTACATCATGGTGGTCTTACAAGTAATGCTGCAGAATAGTGCATTACAGTGGTAAAATTAAGGAATAACCACTCAAATGCTAATGACCAAGGCAATTCAGTTTGCTGCAGTGAATATAGAGTCTGAACATGCACAGGAATCTCATATGCAATAGAAGATTGTTCAGGAAGTTTTACAGGGTTTCCCTTTGGCCACAACCAACCCTCCATGTGGTGGCAGCTGAGAGGATGGTCTTTACTGACACAAGGCAGTGCCCAGGAGGGGTACTGGAGAGTTACTGCCCTTTGCTTCCAGAGGGAAACTGCTGGGGAATAAGAGACAGCAGTCCTTCAGTACTGGAACTCCAGTCCTGCCTCTCATCAAAAATGCTGGTCTCCAAAGCCTTTCATGACCCTCCTTCTAGAGGTAAGTCAAGCCTGGTAGGGTCTGAGCATGATCCAGCACCTTGCTTTGATCCTTGAAATGCTAATTTTCATCTCATGGCAACAGTTTTAAAGTTCATGCTGTTGCTAATGATGGCTTTGATGTAATTAACTGTACTGGATTGACTCAAAATGCCGATTTATCCACATTGTTCTGAAGAGTTTGGAAGCTTTTCTGTTTATTTCATCTATATCTGCTGGTCTAATGAAAGATAATACTCTTCTCTAAAACTCCGTATCCATAGACCCTAATTGCCAAGTGAAATCATCATTAGAGACATTCAAAATTTAGCTGGACAAGGTGATCCACCTTTGAATATGGCCTTGCTTTGAGCAGGAAATTGAACTAATTAGTACTCAGAAACCCCTTCCAACCTATATTAATCTGTGAGTTTGTAAGGTTTAAACATAGGTAGGTTTCAAATCTGTCCTTTTTAAATCTTTGTATTGAAGGATATGGACAAAGATTTTGATTCTGGTTGTAGCTTGATCAGTTTAAAAAAGGCAGATTCTCAGCAAGATATGAGGAAATATGAAGCAACAGGAGTTGAATTGCCAAGGATACTGCAAGGTTCCTTTTAACTGCCTTGGGCTTCCTAAATGGAGGATGACTTTCCAACTGAAGACAGTTTCCTGCAGGTCTGACAGTTCTGCCCTCAATGAAGAGAGATCAATAGAGAAATTTAGGGTAATAGATGCATTCAGTCTGGAGATTATGTATAAAATGCATCTGTACAGTGGGATATAAGCAGCATGGCTTGAAGAGGATCTGTCATGTGTGATAATGCCTCTCCCTCACACTACAAATACATTTGGGTATGGAAGGCAGTGCTGTCACTTCTCATGCCTGTATTACATGCATGCACATTTGGGACTGGTGGTTGGACAGAGAGAAAGAACTTTATCAGAGGAATGAGCAGAGCTTTAGTTTTACAGAGGATGACATACATACAATGTCTTTACCTGCAACACATATTCAAATTTTGACAGCAGAAAATTAAACATAAGTAACATTTGCAGGAAATTTGTAGTCATTTTCAAATATGAGCTTTCTAAACTGCTAATAAATCTTTTACACCTTTGCAGTTGAAAGGGAGCTTTCATTTTCTGCCAGTATTTTTCAGTGTAGTACTGTGTGTTTATGATATCCATATCATATTTAGCATTCACTTTAATGGATCAAATATTTCCTTAATTGAAAAACAACTCCAGTGCAGCAAGGGTAGTTGAGATTTTTACTTGAACTAATGTTTTACTTCATCTAGAATTAATGATGACTAGTGGGGTTTTATTCATATAGTAGAGTGTAATTAAAAATGATGCAGTGATTTGGGTTATTCTCTATGGCCCCAATTCTGCAAATACACATGAGACTATCTTTATGCAAGACAGGTTTTATGCTAAATTCTACAGAGATATTCAAACATATAAATAGGTTCAGAAGAAGTGGTTTTAAAATTGAGATGTATACAGATCTGTTCCCATGCTCAGGGTTTTTGTAGCATCCACAGTGCTCTTACTGAACATCTCTACCTGCTCAGCAACAGTCAGAGTCTGTATTCTTAGTTCATAGAAAGAAAACCAAACCTTACAACTCCAGCAAGGATAGGAGTTGAGAAGGGGGAATCACTGGATGAATTTTTGTAACCGAGATTAATTGATACTTGTGGCTTTGATTTAAACTAAAATAACAAGATTAAATTCAATCCACTGTTGCCAGCACAGGAGTTTGTGAAGCCAAGAAGATTTCAGAAGATTTCACTGAGCTCACACTCCATCTGCCTTATGGGAATAAAAAAAATTTAAAAATCTTACATTAGATGTTTACAGATCTTGGCTCATATCTTCTGTAGCACAAATCATTTTGGCCTAGAGTTTATTGGATGAAATATGTTTCCTGACACTTTGTAGGTGGTGGAAGTTACCAAAAAAATTTACATTTGATAATATGAGCTGTCAAAGAGTTATCAGTTTCAAAATTTTGTCCACAAACTATGGTGAGATTTACTGGGTGGATTCATCTGTTGAGGATATCAGGAATTTTTTAGGTCAATCAGTAACAATCTATTTGCTGAGGCACTTTTAGCAGTCTGTCTCATAAACAGAGCCAGATGTTGAATCCCATTGTTGTATTTGTATGAGCTCTGAGCTACAAGGATGAACCAGTGTCACTCTACTGAGTCTTACTGGTTGGACATGGTCAACCATAACTTTAAATGGCTGTAAAGAGGAGACAGCCCCTGTAAAACACTCAAGAGATCAGGCAAAGTTAGTACAACTGTGGACTTAGCAGTGCTGGAGGTTTGAGGTTTTGTATGTCAACTCCCTTCCTGGTTTTTCTGTACAAACACAGCGATGAGAGGGACCTGTTTCAGCTGAATGATTAAAAAATGCAACTGATTATATCTTTTAAACTAATAAAACAAGAAGCATGACTGAGTCCTTACTGAACTTAAAGACCTGTGCAAAATATTCTTTTCCTACACAGTGCTTTTTGAAATTTAGGCACCCTGTACACCCTTTATTCAGAAATTGCATGTATAGCTTACTTCTGAGTCAGTGAAAGTGCTTGCATGAGCTAGTGATCAAGAGAAATGATCAAAGAATACTTTAAATGTCTAATTTATTTACACTTTATCTTAAAAAAAATATTTTGTGCCTTTCTATTCATTAATACTTTAAAAATTTCTTGAAATATTATGTAAAATAATGGCTAGCAGTTTTGTCTATGAAGTTTATTGCTCTAGCATGCTGATGATATTAATATCTTGGGGAGTATTACAGTTGAAATGTATTTTATTTAGCAATAGTCAAGCAATGAACATTTATTGGTTAAATAGCTAAATGAAATTCAAAAATGTAATTTCACTTACATTTTTTTCCATACAGCTGTTCCAAAAGATAGTGAAATAACAGATTTCTATTGAGAAGCGACTGATTTCATTTTACAAGCAGAATACATGAATCTGAACAAGCACAAGACTTCAAGACAGAAACATGTAAGAGGGTTTTACCAATCTAGAAAACTGTTGCATGAGATAATTTGTCTACAGTAGCACAGAAATCTCCCTCCAAGAGCTGTTTTGCTTTACAGTAGGTCTCCATTGTATTTAACTAAAAAAATCCACACAATAAAGACCTAAAAGAGAAAAAAAAACTTTATGTTTAGTCACTTTAGGTTTTGGACAGTATCTGACAGCTGAAAAAGATATCTCACAGGTAAAATAATACTGTTTTAATTTGTCTGCTATCTCTCATTTTCAGTAGGTTTTGCACATGGTCTCAATCTTTAGAAAAATAAGCTTTGCCTCCAGTCTGTGTAGACAGTACTGTTTGGATTCCTCTTCCAAGGTATATATTTAGATTCATGGGGGTCCTAAGAAAATAAAGGAAGCTCTTACTAGCCTGTGGCATTAGGTATTCCAGGAGCCTCTTGTGCAGTTTGCTTTGTTCCTAACATCTCCCATGGAGTCAATTTAAACACAGGGCTTGCTCAGACTATGAAGCATATGGGTAATTTATATTAATGCTTATGTGAGAGTTTCGTGCATCAGAGAAACATATCTTCGTGTTTTTAACTTTCCATTTGCTTTCACTCTCCAGGAAGAATTTGAAAGGATTTTGCCTGTGTGGGAAAAATTAAGACTAACAGAAGATGTATTTTATTCTTTAGAAATGTTTTTCTAATGCTTTTTTTTTCCTCATGGGGCAGTTGTGTTCAGTCTGTCCAATTGTGTTTTTCCCTCTTTTGCCATGATTAGTTGTAACTGGGTTAGGCTTCATCCTAACTGGTAGATGTTGTAGCCTAATCCAGACTCTGTTAGAGCCCAGAGCTGTATCTATGCTCTCCACTGGACCAAAGTTGTATCAGCCCTTGGTGGCCACCTGAGTGTACAAATTGGCTGCCCAATGGCTCAGCTTCAGGAGAAGCAGGGTTGGAGATCTCCAGACGTGTGCTCAGGGTGGACTCAGCCCTCTCTGTCCTGTTCCCTGTCAAACTGATTTAATTTAAACATTTCTGAGCATCAAGAACACACCCTTGAAAAAGGCAGATCCAGTGTCTTTAATGCATCTTTTCTGTCTCATCTAGTCCTTCTAACCTGAGCTTCCAGCCAACACATCTTATTACGTCTCAGTCTGCTGTACTGAAGGGCACTCTATTATGAGATTTCTGTTCTCATGTCAGTACTTACAAACCTACATGAAGTCATCCCCTTAATCTTCTCTGCATAAATCTAAGCCAGCAGAGCTCTTTGACTGTATCACTATAAAGAACGATTTTCGATCTTTTCATCCTTCCCATGTTGCTTCTCTGTACTGTCTGCCCTTTAACAAAATCCTTCTCTAAAGAACTTACTTGTTGGTTCATCATTGGTGTCCCACCAGTGCAATTCTCCATGTAAAATTCACCTGAAGTTTTTAACAGTTCAGGTCTTTTCCAATGAGAGGAAATACTTGGAAACACCACAGAACAGTCATAGCATGAACTCATCTTCATGTCTCTGTCTGCTGTGACCCCTATGGCCTCTCCAGCCATGGTGAGCACGGCCTGGGTTCAACTTCCCTGGGTTTTAATGCCAGACTTGCTGTGGGGAATCATCTTCATAGCTTATGACACTCACAGTTTCATCCCACCTGTCAATCTTCTCTGGAAGTTATTAAGAAAAAATGCTAAATAGAATCATGCTCATTGGCCTGTTGTATTTAGAGATCCACACATTGAGTTTTCAATTAAGATTGAAAAGCACACAATAAATGTGCATTTTAAAAAAAATTGTAATATTTTTATTTATAATAAAAATGGGGTCAGAAGTTGTAGAAGGCTCTGTGCTTGCATCAGCTTTATTACTTTTTCAACCAAATTTGTGACTTCATTGAGAGAATATATCAAGTTAACTAGCACAACTTATTTTCAGTGAATCCTAGGGAACAAGAAATAATTTTACTACCTCTCCTTGCTTTGTCCATTCTTTAGAGCTGAGAAACCCAGTAGGCCCTCCACATTCTCCACTTTGCCTTTTCTGCATTTTCTTACAACACTGGCTTCCTTTCAATTTTCTGAAGCTAGCATATGGGTTAAATTTTATTGGAAATCAGTACTAAGGATGCAGAGAGCTGCTCAAACAACATTTTGAACTCTCTGATGCAAGCCATCCAGACCTACAGATATAAAAATATATACCTTCAATAGCTGCTTTTTGATATTTCTTCGACTCACTGTCAGAAAAGTAAATACACCATCATCATCACTAGGTGTGCTGCCATCACAGCATATTGATTGTTCTACAAAGCCCAAAAGAGAAACTTGGCTTCTCTGCTAAACTGGTGACAATTCTATAGACATCATTCACTATTTAAAAAAACCCCTTACTTCTTTACATAGTCCTTTGTTCCAAATTTACTTGCATAATATTGCTTTTATCGTGAACCCTGATCCCTGTGCCTTTACCACTTATTACAGTTTTATGTCCTATTTTATATTCCTCAATAGATTTCTTTCTTTCTTTTTCTCTCTTTCTCTCTCTCTCTCTTTCTCTCTTTCTTTTCCTTCCTTCCTTCCTTCCTTCCTTCCTGTGCAATGCTTGTGAAACTTTTATTAATATTATTAATAATATTACCATTATGTCATTTTACCACCCAGGTCTGACTTTTTAGCTGGATTTCATTTCCAGCCACAGGGTTCTAACAGTTTTGACTTTATATTTTTTCATGCTTTTCCATTTGGGTTTTTTACCTCCAATTGGTGTGATCACAGCTGTCCTCACGTTTGTGGCACTGTGAAACTGCTCATGTAAAGCAGACAGCCCACAGATGCAAAGCAGATGTGCTCAAAGCATGAACACTTGAAGTTGTATCTACATAGAGCTGTGCAGCATCACACAGAACTCACTCTGAACAGGCTAGTAGTAAAAGTCTGATTGCATGATGATTTAGAGCAGTATTCTCCACATTCACATTTTAATGTCAAAATTATAACTTTTTTAGGCAACAGCTGTGTTCTGAGCAGCAACTACTGAAAGATTTCTCCAGCAGTTCCTGTCAAAAATTCTGGCAAGGTGTGAACAAGCTGGTTCAGGTGCAAAGAGGCAAATGCTGATGAGTGAGGATGTAACACTGAAGTTACCTTCATTCTGTCACCATTTAGCAGCTGCAGAGGCTCAAGAGCAGGACCAAGCACACAGCTTGGGAATACACAGCCATCACCTCATTTATTGTTTCTATACATCATAATGAGCTGGAGCTACCCTTTATCAGCCCAACAATTAACGTGCTCACATGGCACTGCTGGGCACCCAGTGAGGTGTGCTGGTCAACCAGTCATCAACAAACTGATCTATGAAAAGGGAGGATCCTTAATTGTGCTTGGTTGCTCTTTTCCTCTTTTTTTTTCTTTTTTTTTTTTTCTCTTCTATTTGCAATTTTATAACTTATCACGTAACTACCTTTTTTCCTGACTACTGGATGACTTCTCTTCTTTGCTATGAACTATTACTAATGAATATCAACTCCACAGTCTCCCCGCCTGTGTTTTGATTCACTTATTTTGCATGGCTCAGTAACCCGCTTGCTTTCTTCCTCATAGTGTGAGGCTCATCAGCTTGTGCTCAAGTCTTTGGCCTATGGCACCCTGTCCTACCTGTCAGGATATTGGCTTGTAAAGGGTCATTAAATATTTGCTTCTATGCTGTAAGTGATTCCAGCAAACTATATAATTTTTGACATAGAATAGCACTTTACCTCCCTCTTCATCTGCTCATCCCTTCCTGAACAGGTAATAGGAGAAGAAGAAGCATTCCAGTCTTGCAGATATCACCAAGCTTCATTCTTTCCCACAAGGTTGAATTTATGCTCAGAAATGCATTTGTTGTATAGGAAATTAGCACATTTATGTCCTCTTATCCCTGGGTGCCATGATTAATTTTGTCCCTGGCATCTAGATTTTATGCTGAATTAGTGCTTATTTATCGTCTTCTCTTTTATTAATTGAATACCTTCACAAGTATCTTCCTTGTCTGCCCCCTTAAGCAGTGAGTTACAGGTTACACTAGAAGTTCACTTTCCTCTAAATAGATTAGTCTTGCACAAAATCTCTCTTCCACAAAAATCCTCTATTTAACTCCCTTTTTTTCCCCCCAGGAATTCACTTCCACAGCCTTACACACTGCTTCTTTCAGACAACAGCAAAAGACAATCCCTGGATATGGTCCTTGCATATTCAGCATCACACCAAGTTCTTTGTGAGTCACCTGCAGTCTGTGTATCCATGATGCAACCTCAGAGTGCTTAGAAGTTGCATCAAGCAGCAGCCAGCCATGGGGTATTTGTCCATATTGCTCTGCCAAGGTAGGTTCTGTAGTTCCTCTGAATACCTGTTAGTGCCTGGGTGCTCTGTAGAATTCATTCCTCAGCACACTCAGTGTGACCTCTGCACTTTGGCAGTCCCAGCACAGCCATGCTCATTCTGTTTGTCTCTCTGTGGATGCCATCTCCCCCTCATGTCTCTTGATGTTAAAGTATGCAAAGCTACCACCTGTCTGTCTCCTGTTTTCCTTTCCTGCTCAGTCTGTGTTGTGCTGAGCTAGTGACATTTTCAAAATCGTTGTCTCAATTTGTCTGATCATTTCTACTGACTGTGTTTGTCCCTGTTTACTTCAGCTTTCATATGCTGTAGGTCCCTTCTGACTTCTGAAATAAAACCTGATCTATCCATTCACACATACAGATCCATCTCTGTCTACAACATATGAGACATAGAATGGTGTCTGGAAGGAAAATATCTCACTCTGCTTCTTAAGTTTTTTAGTGAAGGGTTTGGTTTGTTTGGGGTTTTGGTGGTTTTTTTTTTTGGTTTTTTTTTTTTTTTGTCCTCTTTTCTTTGAGGGGGAGATATTTCAGCACAGAGTAGACTGAGGGTGGGGAGACTACATTCTCATGGTATCAAAATTACTCAAGTGGTTCCTTCTGCTAAGTCAGAGCCTACTGCCCCATCCTATAACCCATAGAGAAATCTAAGAGAAGCCAATCCCCAACACTCAACACTGCCATGTAAAAAATCAGGAGATGTGAGAGACCTGTCATATTGATAGAAGAATAATAATCCTTCAACTCCTCTTCATTTAGATATCTCTTTGCTTTTTTGGGAGTCGTTTAATCATAGGAGATTAAACATATGCCATATGTATAAGTAATGCTGTTCCAGGGATTTAATGGGAGCAGACTGATTAAATCCTATCAAGGATACAGTTGTCATCAGAACTGTGTCTTGAGATAATGAACTTGACACTGAAGTAGAATCCATCACTCCACTATTGAATTACTGGACTTAGGAGTTGTTACCATAATTAAGAGCCAACTCACCATACACCTAGGTAGGTATATGACATGAATCAAAAATCTTGCCCTTTTCTGGGTCTTAGACACCAAATATCAAACTGTAAGGAGAATACTAGGATTTACCACTCTGAACCATTTCTGGAGTACAGCACTGCTACTGGGTTTTTTTGATTTTTTTAAAGCATAGATGAAAGGAAAGAGGCATCCTACCTTTCAAAAAACCATGAAAAGCTAAAACCACTACCCTAACATTTTTTAGATTTGAACACCAAAGTGAGACTGGAGGACCTAATTTACAGTGGATGTCTACTTGATATAAGGAAAAAAATTATGTCTCACCAAAGCAGGGAGTGACATAACCTTTAGTTTACAGTTCCAGACACTGAGTAAATAAAATATTTAGTGTTGCCTTCTTTTGAAAAGGTGCTACTAATAGAGCTTCTTTGGTTTGCTTTTTAAACACCTTTAGAAAAAAAATTCACACAGGTGCTACTTAAGCTGTCATATTGCAGGCATCTTTAATCATAAATGAAACTTGTATATTCATGAATTCTGAACTTCAGTCATCATATGGGTGACAAGTATATTCTGAATCATATCAAGTATATACGGCAGAAATTTGTCAAATGCTCTGTTTCTGATCATGAGCAGCAGCCATCGATGTCAGCTAACAGAAATGATGGAATGCATCTGTTTTGTGTTGCTGGTTTTGCTCCAAACTTTGATGAAAGATGAGACGTCCACCAACTTTCCTGGATGTTATGATGCCATTTTTAATATGTTACAGGGCTTTATTTAACATTGACTTTCCATTTCTCTATTTGTTTCTGAAGTTGGCCAACATACTTTACTCCTGGCCTTCCTTTGAGTTTTCAACACCCTGTGGTCCCGCTCAAGAATAGAATCCTACTAGTATTTGTTTTCTGTAAAAATTCCTCAGAGTGGTAATGTTTTAACCCCATAGCAAACAATCATTCTCCACTGAGAGAATTTCAATTTCCAGAAACATTGAGGCTACATTTCTTTTCAACTACATGATGAGATCATTCCTAAAAAAAATAATGCACTAGCCTGCTCAAAGCATGTCTTGCTTCCAGAGCTATTTCCCAGCCTGCATTAAGGAGGTCATCTAGGGGAATTATGCACTTTCTGTGTATGTTCCTCTGGGGAGTTGAAACAGTGAAGATAGTTTGTCTGCAAAGCCATGTTTTTCTGATGCTGCATAACAAAAGTCATCTGCTGCTGAAGTCCAAGCTGCTCTCTGCAACCGGGCAGGTGACCACAGGCTGCTGTCTGCCTTTGGGCCCAGGATGCTTACCCACTCTTTGATTAGACCGATATAATTTTTTTCCCCTTCCAGGTGATAAATGATGAAATTTAGTAGTGCATCAAGTTACACCCAGTGTGCCTCCTTCAGACTGTGGTTCCTTTGCTTTTCAGCTTTCAGTATGGCTTTGAAATTAATTCTTCAAGTTTTTGAGTGCCCATTATTACAAGCCAGTGAAGTGGAAGCTCCCATCTCCCAAAGGAACAGCACTCCATCCCAGCACTACCCACTGTGCTTAAATATGGCCAGGGACCTGAAACTACTTATTCCTTTTCCAGTTCATCTGAGATTTTGATTTTCTTTTTGGTACAGTATACTGAATAATTTTAATACAGTGGTCATCAACCTGATTGACTCATAAATTTAGAATGAACTTTTCAAATGTGTCCAGAAAACATTGAATGTCTAAGATACTCTACAGCTGCAAAGTATTCAAAAAACTTTATCTTTCATTTTCTTGAGGGTAAATCTTTTGCTCTGGACAATGCCTTGGGTAAATAGCTAGATTTTCCAAAGACATCACAGTTTGTTAGGTTTAATTCATACCCCAGCACAGGCATTGCAGTCCCCTCTGGGCTTTACAAACATTCCTGTGAGTGCCTTCTGAACCCTCCTCTCATCTGTGCATGAGGTAACGCTGTTCTCTGTCACTGACCCTTTGTTCTTCCAAACACAGCAGATACCATGACTCCTCTAATGGGGAATATTTCTCCTAAAACACTAATAAAAGTGATGGGGAATTTTGGGTTTACTCTTCAAATTGAAGGAGACTAGGACTGATCACAAACAGGGGTTTTGTGTGTTTCAGTTGAGGGGAGGCAAATGCTACAGTGTAAAACACACCTGTTTTCTGCAGCAGACTCTATCTGAAATACTTTGACTTTATAGCAACTAATCAAATATTCATTTGACCAGAAAGAGAGGGAGGAAGAACAAGGGTGACACAGCATGACTTCAATTGCACCTTCTCGTTTCCAGTCTCCTGTCACAGTCAAGTAACTCCTTGATGTAAAATAAAATAGCCAAGAACTGCAGTGCAAATTGTTTTGCTTCTCAAGGAATGCCACAGCCTCCTCTCAGGAGAATCTTAGGCTTTACTTTTTTTTTACTTTTTTTAATACTGTAACCTGAGCCTGACTTGAGAAGAATTCCCTCAATCTCTCTGGTTCTGTCTGGCCCCTTCCCAAAACAAATTTTAGCTTAGTGATAAGGGCACTCATATAGAAAATATAGATTTGATTGCCTTCAGGCAGAAGACAATATTGAACTACAGACTCTCCAATCACAGATAATTGCTCTATACTAAATTAGGGTTGACAGCAAGTGATTAGCAACATATAGAGCCTTACCCAAAGCTTGTGTCTATTTCTGAGGACACCTTAACTCTCGTCAGAACTCTGTATATGTGGAAATGCACGTCATTCCTGTGTCCTAGGAGAGCTCAGATGGAAGTTACATCACAGCTGCCATCCCTGCTGAGACAGGTTAAGGCACATGAGAAATTATGGTGCTGAAAACAGCTCTCAGTGCACTGATATGCTCCCAAGGCTAGGCAGAAACTGAGTTTGGGCTCTGATCATTCAGATTTTGACATTAAGTGTGTAAAGCAGCACCAACTGTAGCTTATTGCCCAACTCTTTCAGGGATCCACCCTGGTCCTATGTTTGTTGTAGGTCATGGCAAAAATCTTTGAGAAAATGCAATTAATTTAAATTTAATTATATCTACAGGTTGATTTCATGTGAGAATTCTGACATTTCAGTTCTATATTATACTAATGTAAATATTATTGTCTTAATATATTTATAATCTATTTAACAATTTCAGGGTTAGTGAAAGGAGCTGCTTCACAGTACACTGAATATTTCCAAACTGACATTTTATGACAATTTATGAATTCCAATTTATGAAATTATGTGTCTGTGTAATCAAGTTCATATAAGAAAAAAAGAAAGGAATGAAAGACAAGGATATTTCAGAATTGTGGCTGTCATGTAACTTAAAGTGTCTTTTTTGTGTACATTCATTTAGTTTTATATACATTGACAATTGCCATAATTTAGCTGTACATAACAATTTTTGCCTATAATACATCTACATTGATTACAATTTGCAAATACATAAGTCTGTCAAATTATTCTGTCTATTCTTATGTCCCACTTTCATTTTTCTCTCCATGCTGCTGGATGCCCTGTCTTAGGACCCCCTAAGGGATTTTAAGACAGAAGCTAGTTCAGCTGATCCTTGTTGTTCCTGGTATTTTTGCTGCCATAATCCAACATACTTGAGAAGTAATTAAAGTGCATGGCAGTGGTTGAAAGCAGTGTCTGCTGCTGCTATCAATGGATGTGCCCCACATCACTCGGGGTGTGCACACCCTTGTCAGACCACAAATATCTCCCTGGGTCAGAGGAAAACCTTGCCTTGCCATTCTCCTTGGAATGATTTTGCTGCCCAATTTCAAATGCAAAACAATACACCATGAAGACATAGGGAATCATTTAAACTCATTTTGACCTATCTATTAAAAACACCGGAATCTCAATACAGTGAGGTTGTATCCATAAGCAAAGGAAATGTTCTTTTGCCTGTTACTTTTGTATCTGTGTCAAGAATAACTTACAAGCAGTTCTCATGTATTTCCTCAGTCTGTCAGTAAAAACATCATTCTCTTTTTGTTAAGAACAATTTTATTAAGTTAAGATCTGACACCTATGGGAAATGAGTGAAATTATCTTCAAGCCTCTATCCACATTCTCTGCAAGATCCCACAACAAATTCTTGTGGTTAAATAATTTCATCTGTTATACTGTGTCCTGAGGTACCAGGTTTGTTGTCACAATGCCTGGCTTTTGCCTTTAATATAGATGTATTTTTTATAAAATAGTCATGATGTTTACCTCTGGAAAAGACTGCATTAATTCAAGAACAGAAGGATCAAGTCAAGTAGAAATAACACTTCAGTTTTTTCTACCCAGAACATTAGGAAATAACAGAATAAAATCAATCTGTAGCAGCAAGGTTGGATTGTGGAGGGAGGAGAAGGGAATATGGCTCTGAAACTATTAAATGAGGTGAATGCATAGTTTGGAAAAAATTAGTGTTATATGTTTATTTTAATATTTCACTTTGTGGAGTTACAGGTTAAAGAGAATGTATTGTTTATGACGAAACAGGTCTAACCAAACTGGAAACCTGAATTGTCTATTTAATGACAAGCAAGATATGGGATGGATAACAGCCAGGCATATCTCTTCACCAAAGAGTTTTGGTTCTGAACAAACAGCATTCTGTCCTCTGGAACTGGTACTGTACCTGGGGGCTGCTTCAGTTTAAGGCAGTGGAACACAGCGCAGCAAACCCTCAGGGACTCTTGAACCACAGCAGTACTCAGAGGGAGATGTGTGCATGGAGTTACTTCAGTCATGTTTTGGGGATATTGTCTGCTGGAATTGCTGGCACATACACAGTGATGGGGGGATTTTTTGTATTGGACATCAGGAAGAGCCTAAACTTCATCCTATTGAGTCCTGTTTCATGTAAACACCCCAGTGTCTCTTTCCTGGAGTGATCCCTGCTAGTGGTTAATAAACACACAGAATCTGATGACACAGAGAAACAGGAGTTCCACCAGCATGACAGTAGAAATAGGCAAAACAGGTACTGTGTAGAGATTTTAGCCTCCAGCTTTCAGTAGTAAATGTAGGTCTCATGGGAAGAGTAAAGGCAGACAAGAAGTAGGGATTCCCATCATATTTTTCCAGTTATTTGCTCCCTTTTTAAAACTGAAAAAGATTATCAAATTTGAGTTTCAGTTGGGTGAATAATACTGGACTGCTGAGTTCCAGACTGCAATGTGTATCAGTGATCCTCAGACTGGACTCAGTGTTTGCTGGTCTGTAAATGCTAATTTAAAGATCTAAATCTCAAAGATAATTTCTATAATTCCACCCGGAGTAATGATAGCTGTTTTTGGCCTTTCCTTTATGCTAAGGCATCTGATATACTGTTAATAAATTATTAATATTTTACCAATAAGGGAATATTGGTTCACATCCAACAGGTTCCTACCTCTTACAATTTACTGCATTTGCTGGTGGAAGTAATTGTGGGACTCCATATCATAGCCAGGCTAGTTGGCAATACACACTTAGGAGAAAGTTTATAAAGTCTGGTAGCTGCCTTGCTGTTGGCATATCTGTTGACTGAGACATAATGACAGGACATCTGTGATATCAGGAAATGGGAGGCTGCAGTTCCAGGCCATTCTATTTTATAAGCATCTTTTTATGGTTGCTAATCAAAGTGTATTCAAATCAATTCCAAGTTATTCAACTTTGTTTTTTACAAATTTAGCCTTTGTTATTTTCTGATATAAATACTATGATAATGGGATGTTACTCTGTGCGAAGACAGCAATAAGCAAATCTCGTGTTTCAAAAATGCTAAGTTAAAAATAGGCTGCAGTGATAAATAAGATGGACATGTTGACTTTTGTTTGGGGGGGTTTGTTTGTTGTAAATGATGCAAACAAATCAAGGGTAATTTGTAGTCACTACGCTTTGCAAATCAAGAATTGGTAGTGAAACAGCAAAACATTACCACTGCTGATATTAGCAATGACTACAGTGTATAAGTCCATGTAAATATGGACTATGATCATAAACACATCTACAGAGATGATCCTCCTCAGGAACTTCCAGCCATCTAGAAGTTGAAGATATTTGGAAAACAGAAATGTCAATTACTGTGGCACTACTGTCTGTGCGCTTTGCAGGAGTCCCCACTGGGCAGAGTACACCCACTTATAGGGAAAGCCCCCCCAGAACAGCATGAACTGAAGCTGTATTACCTCTTTCCAAGCACCCTTCCATGCTATTAATTGCCTCTGTATGATAAGAGGGAGATCATGGTAGGAGAAACAGGCAAAGTCAGATTTGTCAGCTGAAGAGCCAGAAGGACACAAATCAGTAGCAGATAAAATCGTGCCTGGGAAACTGGGCCTGACAATGGAAGGATTCCTGTCTAGTCTTATTTTCCTAAGCAGTACTCCATGTATTTGTGGAGATATGACCAAAAGTATTCACCTTATTAAGTGATTTGTAGAGGTGTAAATTCTCCCTTTATATTTTGTTATTTCCTTCATGGGCCATAGTTTTCCTTTGTTCTGATATGGGGCTGATCCACTAGACAGCAGTAGCGAGAAGGACTCATAACACACATCCATAGATTTGGATAATTTGAGATTAATGCCTCAGTCTGGGTCTCAAAGTTTTACTCCCTGCTATATTCGGACTGTGTCAGTTGTCAGAAAGGTTTCCACCTGAAGTTTTGAAAAATTTCTAAGGAGGCAAACCCCTTGAAACCAGATACACAAAATGAATAAATGATAGCAGAGACCACATCAGGTTCTGGCAGAGGAAAGAAGCACTCTCCAGGCTTGGAACAAGCTCAGGAACTGAGCTGAGCCCATGATTTTTAAGAAGGGTGCTGGCAATATAATTGTAACATCAAACAGAAGTCAAAATGCCTCAGCATAGGTCAGCACTGATTCCTGGCACTGATGTATGGGGGAGGCATTTCAGAGGAGAAGGACCTGGCTGCTACCTGTGACATTTGTTTTACCTCAGGGGGTTCAATGAATTCTGACTCCACACAGTACCTTTGTGTATTGTAGCAAATGTAAAACTAAATTAAGTCAGGCTTGAAATTCTTCCAAAGTATATGACAATCCAGTTAATGCCAAGAGATGATATTTATTAAATGCTGCTGTATAAATCTGACTTTCTGTACCAAATAACAGTATTATGCAGATGTATAACTGTAAATTATGTATGTCTTTATATAACAAGGATGTCTTCTCCTGGTATACTTTGAGGTCAGTAGCAATGCTGTAGCTTGGCATGGGAATTATGTATTCATCTCTTCAGGCTGGGTTCATACATGGAGTCCAGGAGATAAGTGAGCCTATATCGGTTAATTTCTTGTAATAAAATTGTTTATCTTTCACTTAAATATGAGATAATTTACAGCTTTCTGTCCATATACTGATGTGTGAATTATTCAGCATTGTAAAGTACAACTTGTGCTTACTATTCATAGCTTTCCTCAGAAATGTTTCCTCGAAGAAGCACAGCCTCTTAGGAAAGCAGAGAAAGGACTTTCAGAGGCTCCCTGTTTGAAGCAAGCTCAGCTCTACCTGTCACTCCCCACAGAGTTCCCTCCTGACAGGGGAAGATGCTTCTTTGTCCCCATGAGCATCAGCCCAGTTATTTATGCTACATGAGCTCAGACAAACAGCCAAATCATATTCTTTTCCTCTCACTAAATGAAAAAGAAACAAATTTTCTGAATTAGGTGTGCAGGGGGTGTTTGTGCCACCAAATGTGGTTTAGCTTTCAGTGCAGCCAAAGCTTGAGGTGGTGGTACCCACCTAACCTGGTGAATAATGACCCTGCAGAGCAGCTGGTGTCTTCACCACAGTGTGGTGATGAGGATATGATGGGATTCATTACTGTCTGAGCATCAAGGACCAAATTCCTGGGATGAGGGATGCCTGTGCTCTGAGCACAACATTTCAGGTGTGCCATGCAACCCTAATTCCACAGCTTTACTGCCACTGCTACTTGGGGATCCCACAAAATCAGCTATGACTGGGTATTGGAACATGCTCAGCCCCTACCAAATGCAAAGAAAAACAGAATATCTTAGATCACAGTAAAATAGCTTTTTAAGACTCAAATATTATTTTTATGTGTCTGAGCACTGAGAATAAAAGTAGTCAGATGGGCTGGATTTTTGCAATCATTTCTCTGGGCAGACTCATCTTTCATCTGCATATATATGTAGAAAGGTGAAAGCAGGTCCTCTTGCCAGAATTTACTTGTAGAGAGGCAGGAAGACCTTCTCATAACCTATTCAAGATTCCGTTTGCTCAGCCCTGCCACAGACTATTGGATACAGGGAACACCCAACAGAATGTCTCAGCTCAGGAAAGGCAAAACCTCTGTCCTACAGTCAGGGCTCTTAGAAGATTTCTGCCTATCTGCTCAGAAAACAGCACTGGAGGTAACATCCGAGCCTTTTTCAGGTATACAAAGGTACATTGCAGTCACCCCTTGCTGGAACTTTGGCTTAATCTGCCAGAGCTGAGTGGTGAGCAGCACTTCTTCATTGGTGAAATTCACAATAAATCAAATGCTTACCAGGCCACTGATTTCAACTGTGAGTATGAAAGCACCATCAATAAAACACACAATATGATTTAAAAAGCCTGGTGAGTCAGGCTCCATCCAGTCTTTCAGAAGTCCGTCGCCTTTGTGTTCTGCGTTGCTCAGTTGACTCCTTACCTCATGCTCCAGGCCTGAAAGCATTTTCCACTGCATGAGCTGATACTGTGCAGTTTCCAAAAATCCCTGCAGGGGAAACTGAGATATCTGATGTCCCCTGCCTGCCCTCTGTAAAATGTAAATTTACATTTTACAAACCACAGAAGCTCATAATCCCTCAGTATCCTTTGCAATGCCAGGTTGTCTCCCCGGCTTGTGTTAACGTGCACTAATGAGGAACAGGCAATAGGTTATTTGGAAGGCAGATAAGCAAAAAGCATGTCCTTCCAGATCTTTTAGAATATGCAATAAAAAAGTCCAAATTGTTTTGCTTGGCTGCAGTGTTGTGTTTTAAGGCAGCTCCTCCTGTTCTCTCAGGGATTAATGGCTGAACTGGGGGGGTCACAGGATGATTTCTTAATGAGCTGCAAGGGAAGTAGAGGAAGCCTCAGGTCACTCACTGGGATGCAGCAGTTTGGGGAGGATCCCAGGTTGTTTCTAGGGTGGTGGTGAAGAAGATGTGCTTGTAGGGAGTTTTTAGCAGGTGTGTTGTGTTGGTGAGGGAGGTTGGGGTGTGGGGCTGAGCTCACCTCGTTACTGTCTGGGTCACAAACATTACCTCTAAATAATGTGCTAAGGGAAAAGCCTGTAGGCAGTCCTGGCTAGGGGCTGTCTCTATACCTCCTTTTGCTGACACTCATATTCCTTGTGGCAGAAACCTGTGAATGAGCTAGACTTTTGGGACTTTCCTAGCCTTTGTTCCCACAACTCTGCCCACACTTTATGTTACATGGACTGTAAGGGGAAAAAAATTAAAAAAAAAAAGTGAGTACTCTGGCCACAAATCCTATCTTTAAACAAAATCCAGCAGTCATTTTTGGGTGAAGGGAGATGAGGAGCAGAATTACAATGTGGGATTTACTGTCCCAAACTTGTTTTGTTTGTTTGATCCTTTGCCCTTTATTTATTGATGGGGAAGACCCAGAAGTGTCCCTTGTTTGGTTCTGCATTTGTGCTAATGAACCCAAGTCCTCTTTCTCTATCCTTTTGGATAAGTCTATCTCTGAAATGCAGCCCTGGATGATGGACTCATCTCTAACCTCATCTTTCCTTGGTTGTCTCTTTGATCCATTGTGCAGCCTATAAACATACAGTTTATTTGCCTTTTGCCCTAAGTCATGTGCTTTCCCCCCATTTAATTGCTTGATCCTGCACTCATGGAAGCTGCTGGAACTGTTCCCAGTGGGGGCCCAGTAACAACCCAGAGATCCCCACACCCAAGCACAAACAAGACTCCACCATCACCTCGCTGAGAAAGGCAATGCAGGGTTCAAAATGTCCACTGCTGAATTTGCGTGCTTAAAGTCCACTGAAATCACTTGAAGCAGATAACACAATATCATGAACTTTCCCCCAGGAGGAAAAGTGGTAAGACTGATTTGACATAAAAGACTAGCTATCATTATTAATTCATGGTTTGGCAGATATCAGGCATTTTAAGTGAATGAATAAATTCAGTATTACAGAATGTCCTTTGCAAAATTCATGATTAAAAAAGAACATTTTAAATTAGGGTTTCTTAAAGCCTCATGAAATTCTCTTTGAGAATATTATTAATTGTGCTGCTTTAGAAATTTCATTTCTCTTTTAGGTACTGTAAGTTATCAAAATTTGCTATGCCGACAGCATTGGGTGGAAGTGATAATTCTATGAGCCTTAGATATATTACAAAGCTGTACATAATAACTATGGATAGAGCTATGCAGAGCTGGAACCTGCTTCCCACCAAGCCAGGGTGTCATGGTCTTTATTATTTTATGTGTTCATTGGGTCTGCTGAAAGAACAGAAGTGTCTGGACCCTGGAAAAAATATTAATATAAAGGCTGCAAGCTTCAAATGTGGCTTAACTGGAGTTCATAAAAGTAATATATGAATCAAATGAAGTCTATTTTGAGATTTGTTTCATAAAACATCCATGTTTTGGAGCATAAGGAAAAAACTGCCTAATCTAATATTCTTGAAAAATACTAAAATATTGGAGTTCCTGAGCCTGAACTTTCTCCCCGTGGTCAAAATTGATTCCATAACCACCCCTGTAGCGTGCTGCCCTAGGAACAAAATGCAGCATGATTAATGCATTGAATTCCAAGAACATGCTTACACAGCTTATTGAAAAACACTGCTCAGGAAAACATCTCTCACAGTATTGAATAAATAGGTTCTCCACAGCCACCCAGGGCGCTGGCTTTGGCTAACGACTGGGTCACAGTAGAAGGGTTAGAAAAGCAGTAACTTTCCAAATACCAGTAGCTCAGTGACTACTTCTGAATTTATTACAAGTTCTGATAACTAAGGTGGCTCAAAAACATCCCCAGATAATGAGTGCAGGCTGCTGCTGCTCTTACACCTTGCCACCAGCATCTGTGTGGAAATTCACAGGTGCAGTCTCCCTGTCGAGACACAGAAGTCTCTGGAACCACTGAGCAGGTGCCAGTGTCAGGCTCAAATCTGGACCTTGTTGCTTTCATTTGAGACCAGCAAACAGTGTCTAACAAGGCTACAGAAGCTGCCCTTTTATTCTTACTTTCCTCTAGGCAGGAAAGTTTGTGAAAGCCTGCACATCTCACTTTGAGCATAACTGTGTAGGTAGCTCCTTGAAGTGCTGTCTCTCACCAAAGAATAAAAACTACTGGACATGAATGACAAAAATATATTAAAATGTGGCTTTATTCTGGGCACTGGTTGTATTTCAGTTAGAAAGGAAAGAAGGAACATGTTCCTAAATAACTTGTGTGTGAGATCCTGCTCACAGTAGGCACCTACTATTCATTTGTTTGAGATTGAAACTTTTAGACTCCAGCAGCTATAATGGGAGTTTTAAACATTTAACTCACATACAGATATCTCAATTTCATCTGAAGCAGTCTAAATGGACTGTCTGCAGTCTACATCTGAAGCTGAATCTCACTTAGGCTACTGGATAACCTGGTGAAGAGAGCCTTTGGAGTTTCAATTCCTTGTCATTAGAAAAATGGGGGAGTATTTCTTAGTATTTTTAATAGTAAAACATTTTGTTAACATGCTGTCTATGCCTCATCTAGGAAATTACAATAATACAATAATTAAATTAAAATACAGGCTTTAAGTAATAACATCTTTGTTATTAATTCCAAGTTTTTCTAACTAAACTTAACATTTAAAAGTAATCTAGGATATATGTATTGTCTTTTAATAGAGACTAAATGTTTTATAACAATTTTATACTCTTATGAGAAAGAGAGATTAAAATTAGTTAGAAAACATTTTGCAATGAATTTACTGTTTCAAGAATTCTTTCTATTTTATACAGAGCCATAATGGGTACTCTTTAATGTGTTTTGAAAGAGTAAAAATAGAACCCACAAAAAAGAAATAAAGGTCAAAAATAGGTGAAAAAAGGCAAAAAGGATAAAAAAGGCAAAAAGGATAAAAAAGGAAAACCAGGTTATGTTTATGGCTGGATCATTCTTTTCCTGGACATTTCAGGTTGCAGGAGCATACTTATTTCCATGCATTTGAAAATGAGATTAATGCTGATACCCAGGATTATGCAAATGCCAGGTTTTTTTCAGAGCAGTATTTCTTGATTTATGGTCAAAGAAAGTGATGTCCTGATGCAGCAGTCTTTAATCTCTATTTTCTTCATATGGTGAGATTTCTGCTTACCCTTTTTGACTTTAAGGAAGTTTCTTTTCATGGGCATCTTCCCATGACTGTATACAACTCCTTTACTGATTTTATGTGTTAATTTAACATTGAAATTACTCATGATTGCCTTTGGTTCCTGAATGAGCTGAGCCCTCACACTTTTTTCTTCAGAATGACCACTTTGCTACATACTGTGCCATGTCAAGAGTACAAAGGTCCAGTGTCAATATTTTCTTTCACTTGGCTTGTTTTAATAGTTTCTGTAGAGGTTAAGAAGTTCAAAAGAAACATGTCATTATATATATTTTGCAATAGACTACATAAAACAAACTAATGCAATAAAGGCCTTTAAGTCTTGTAAGTAGTGTTAAAATTACAGTCATTAATTTTAGATTAAATCGTTTTAATAAGAGATTTCTTTTTAATAAACCCTGCAGCAGGGTTATTTACTTGCTGATTGCTTCTCCTATCAGGTTGCACTTTTCTTTCTTTCTCAACCAGTTTTCCTAGAAATTGCATCCAGAGACACCTTTCTGGGTCCGTTTCCATTAAGAATTTTGCACTGTGGTGGTGAAGAGTCCCTGACTGTACCAGGAGCTCCTGCACAAGAAAGGTGGTAGCTGGAGCATCATCTGCCGAACCAAGGTGGGGAAAAAAGGATAAGCAGGCATTGTCTTTAGCCTTGGAAAATTATTTACCTGAACTGTAGCCTGAGTGGAATACCACCACTGTTACTGAACTTTTGGAAAAAAAAGGAAAAATCCAGTAGTTTCCAGCTTTGGTTATGTCCAGGATGCAGACTTAATGATGCCTAAAGCAAATTGCCCTGTGAGCTGCTGGAGAATGATCCTAACTGAGATCCTTTGAGCTCTCCTGGACCACAGGGGGCTGCACCAGCACCTCCTTGTGAGTGGGACACCTCTCCAAGCCTACAGCCCTCAAGTGTGCCATATTCAAAGAGCATCTCTGGTGACAGGGCCTAGGCTGACACCTCCACACAAAAACACACATAAACAGACACTCCTTGATTGATCCTTAATTTCTCATGGCTGATCTGCCTCAAAGTTAGGAACACTCCCATAAAGGGCTAATTTCTTGTGGCTGAAGGAAAGCTGCCGGTAAGTGGGTGTGTTGTTTGGGTTACATTAGTCTATAAATTTAGATTTTTATATTTTCAAGATCCAAGATGAAGTCTGAAGCTTTGTTATTCAAATAGTGACTGCTTCTTTACTTGAAGACGTGAAGGAACCCCTATTTTTTTTCTTTTAATGAAGACACTGACCTAAGATTTTTTTTTTTTTTTGACTGCTGTTAAGACTACTTAGGACTTTAGCCATTGAGTGCCATTGAGGTTGTGTGGTTTCCTGTCAAAACTTCCCCATAAACTATTTCAGGAGTCAAAGGAAAAATTGCAGTAATAATAAATTGAAGATAAACCCTGTGACTTTTGGCAGTGCTTTGGATACTGGTGCTTCGATGATGCAAGTACAATTGAATACCCAAAAGAGAAAATGATTGATCTGGAAGGCTGCTCTTGAGCCTCATGCTGCTTGAATTCACTTAATAACAGTTAATTTAATTTCTTTATTATCATTGAATTTTAAAAGTAATAGTTCTACTTTAGGGGGGGAAAAGCAATAAATATGGACAGAACTGATCAGAATGTCTACTTATCTGTCATGGAAATAACTTTGTGAACACAGGAGTAGTATTAGAAGAAGAAGATGTTATTGAAATCAGGAATTCTGTTATTGAGAAGAAAATACAGAAAAAAAGGAAAACACTAACCTCTGTGTTACTAACTCTCCCTTAGAGATAGATTTCTATTTTAATTTTCACAGATGCCTGTGGAAGCATATATTTAGAGGTTTTTTCCTGTATACTTGGTGTTTCTTGCTCAGAAGACTCCCCTAATGGTTTTCCATTTCCAAATTTTTTCATGCTTGTGTGAGTTTATTAATGGCTTGGTGTGGTCTCTAATTGTTCTTTGGTTACATTCAGAATGAATTATAAACTCCTTCATTTTGCTTAGAAGCTTTTAGATATCCATTTGTGTCTCAGTGCTGAAGTAATTACTGAGGCTGCTTTTACGCTGGTTTTGATCTTTTTGGGAAATCTTGACCAACATACTTCAAATGTACAGCCAACTGTATCCATGTTCAAGACTGCCTGACTCTCGATTTACTTTTAAATTGTATTTTCTTTTTCATCTGTGTTAGATAGCACTATAAAACACACAGATTCTACAAAGCCGCAGCTGTAAAAGATAATAAAGAATGTTTTTATAAATATATTTACAAGAAAAGGAGGGCTAAGGAAAATTTCCATCCTTTACTTGGCACAGGAGGGAACATGGTCACCAAGGATGAGGAAAAGGCTGAGATATTTTCTTTACCTCTCTAAATGTCTCAGCCTGTCTCCATAGCAGAGATGATCCAGCCCTCTGATCACCTTTGTGGTGTCCTCTGAACCCACCCAAGCAGCCCATGTCCTTCTATAATTGAGTCTTTCCTCATTAATTTGGGATAGTGGAGCAGAACAACTGGATTCTCATAAACCTTGAGGGTTCAAAATTAAGAAAAGGGAATTGTCTGCATTTGCAGGCAGAGATTAAGACATTAAGTGTGACATTTACTCAACTGAGTGTGAGAACCTACAGTCCCAGGTGTCTGCATAGATCTGTCTACACATATAAAGCTTGTTTAGAATTTCTCTGCAGTCACTTTAGGTTAAGGTGATAAGGCCAGTAGCAGCCAGGAAGCAATTCACAAAATTCAAAACCAGATACCACCACTTGCTCATAGGAATCAGATCCCAAGAGTATCCACAGTCAGAATGTGACACAATGGAAGCTTTGTTGGCCATCTCAGAGGTAGAGCCCTCCTCACAAAGCAAAGCAGATCAACCCCATCTGAGTTATCTCAACTAAACCTGTGCCAATCACCCCTGAAGTGCTTGAGAAAATCTGAAGGGGAGAGCACTGGAAGGTCTGGTGGCTTTGCACCATGAAACTCATACTTCCAGACCTAGACCTTGACCCCTTTGCGTGAGACACTGCCCAGTTTCACAACAAAGAAGGATTTCTGTCCCCGAGGAGCTTACAAGCTGACTGGAAAACAAAAGACAGAACTACAAGCAGACAAGTGTTAAAGGAATGTAGAGATATAAATGAAATCCCTGGAAAGAGAAGGGAAGAAATTACATAATGGAAGGCTATTTGTATTTGTTCATAGGCCCAGTGCTGATCTTTTGCTTGAAAGATCAAACCAAGGATTTGATGAGATAACTTTCTGAAATATTGCAGAACTACAGCCATGGAAAACATTTTCTGAAGAAGCATAGGTCAAAAAAAAAGAATGTTTTGTACCAGCTTGCCTACTCTATTTTCTTGGATTTGATGTAAATGTGACTTAGCTTGTCTCTGAAAGCAGATGCATCTCGCTTCTGCTTCAAAAAATACAATTCAAAGCCAGAGCAAATATCATCATTGTTTTAAAGCAATTTACAATCCAGCATTTACCTCTATCCATATGCCACTTAACTTTGAAGCAACTTGATGTCAAGGTCTTCTCTAAAACATGTTTCATTTTGCAGACTAGTGGAAATGAAAATCTACAGCCATGTGAAAACACTGTTAGATATCATTGCAAACAATGAACTGCCAACTATCTTAAAGTATTGACTATGTCCAGTGCAGTCTAATCAAAAAATAATTTCAGCAAATTATGTTTCAGTTGCTATTACTTTGTTGTTAGAATAGAAACATCAAGTGAAGTAGATCAGTACTAATTGGCAGGAGAGAGAAGTTCATACGACATCTTGTACAGAAAGGCTGTAAATGTCCCCCTTCCATTTCATCAACCTGATTATTTTATAATAGTGAAGAGAAAATTTGATTTTAAAAAATGTTTATTTCCTGTTTCTACAGTGTACCTTGTTTATCAATACAATCAGTTTGACAAGTTGACACTTGAGAGTCTCGTTTTTGCTTAAAACTTTATTTTTCTTTCAGTGTTAACTGCTTCTGCCTTCCTCTTGCAGTCAATTCTTTTCAGTCTTTTCCTTTCTTTTTCTGATCTCTTAAAGAAATTAGGAGTCTCTAAAGGAAAGTTCAGAGACTTTTCTCTGTTTCAGTGCTCACAGAAATGTGAGGACGCTTTGGACCCTATGCCAGATTTAGTGTGGATCAGCTAATGTACTTTAAGATCATTTTCAGCCTACTGACCATTTTGTTTCAGTAATCTCTTACTTTCTTCCATGGGTCAGCACAAGGTTTATGATAAAAAACTGATTTCATTGTTTTCACGTCACAAAATCCTTATGACTTTCCCAGCCACTTGTCATCTTCATTTTCTACATTATGGATAAAATAAGTGAAAGAGAATCTAAAAAATTTTATGTCTTTATGTTTATGGTAATGATCTTCTCTTCCAGGCACCAAATACAACTTATAAAGTCTTATTCAGCACCAGGGGATGAGCACTGGGTTCCTGTAGGACACTAAAGAAAAAGCCTTACTGCCTGAGACAGCTATCAGGATAGTCCAGAGAGATGTAAAAAAAAGCAGGCACCTCTCCTATGCTCACCTGGACCAATTCATCTCTGCCTTCAAGAAAGTAAGTGGAGTAATGGTTCACTGTCTCTTTTTTCTTTGTGGACTGAGAGCAAGGGATCCCTGACTTGCACTTTTTGGAGGGTGCCTGCAGGGCATACTCTTGGCAAGTGGCCTGTTTAACCATAGTTTCCAAAATAAGAGCACGGCTGTGAACAGTTTATACAAGTATCAAATACACAAAACTAGCTGGGAGGCATTGACCCCAAACCCACCAAGTTAAAGATGGAAGATCAAACAGTGAGCAGGAAATTACAAATTTCCTTTAGAAATTAAGTCTGAAGAGAAGCATAAAAGAAGCATGAACATTTTTAATAGTACCAGAGATATTTGAGTGGAAACGGCAGGAGTCAAAAGCTGCCCTGATATCCTCACCTCACCTCACACAGGTGTTTGCAAACTTGTGCTGGGCTTTCTCACCAGGGTGGGGATCAGTGGGTTATAGGATTCATCCTGAGGTGCCAGTGAATTATATGTTATGTCCTTAATTTATAAACCTCTTCCATCCTGAATTGGTTTGAACTATGGGATTTGTGTCTCTTTTCCTGTGAGAGTTTTTGTGGCTGTTCTTGAGCATCAGGTAAGTGCAGAAGGAGTCATGTACACTTGGAAGCATGAGAAGGGAGGTGTTTTCTGGTGGGCAGGAAAGAGGTAAACACTCTGCATGTTTGTATCTTCTGCCTTCCACTTTGCAGTTTTTCTGCCTTTGTGGAGATGATTGGTAGAGACCTCACCAAGATGAATGTCTCTAAATAGTTTGTCTTCCTCCTGCAGGCTTGTCAGTGGGAGTGAGTTCTGAGAGTTGTGCTGAAAATCATTTTGGAAGGAGGTAAATCAGGGCAGAAAACAGAGAACAGCATTGGGAGAGATCACTTATCTCATATACCCTGGCTAAATTTAATTTCAAGATGCAGTCACCCCATTAATGCCTGCTTTTAGGGCAAACAGTCCACAGGCCCCCAGGAAGACAACATTAGCTCTGAGGAGGTCCCAGGACTGGGATGTACAGATAGAAGAGCTGCCCAATGTCAGTGACATTGGAAGATATATGGATTTAATAGTGGTACTGGGAGGGAAACAAAGGATATCCCTCACAGTAGTATGAAATGGAAAGGTAAAAAATGTAGCCTAAAATAATTAAGCTTTTTAAAGAGACAATTAACATGAGCAGACAATGAAGTAAAATGCTGTTAAAACACATTATTATAGAAATTTAGGGCTTAAGAGGAAGATTCCCACAACTTAAAGTTGCTATATCTGAACAGTAAAGTGAAAAAAACCCACACCTATAAAAGTGGCAGTGGTATTGACTTGAAAGAAATATATAGCAAATAAAATACCAATGTACAGCAAAACAGCCAGAAAAAGAAAAAGAAGAAACTTGGTGAAGACATAATGCCAATAATCAAAACTTCTTCAAACATATCAGAAAGAGGGAGCTTGCCAGAGTCAGTGGGATGAATAGACAATAAAGAAGAAAAACTTCGACTCTCACTTACTGTAAAGGAAGGTGGGGAATTTATCACTGTTGCAGAAGAGCAGAGAAAAGGATCATGGAAAATTCTGTCAGCCAGAGTTATCAACAGCAAGCATTTCAGTAATCAGTAAACTGAATGCAAACCTCTGAAAGCTGCTATTTTTCAAAAGAAATTCAGATTCACAGAATCATAGGCTTGACAAACTATTGAGCAATACCCTACCTGCTGCTTGACTCAGGCTCAGAATCAGGGGAATAAAAGAAATAGTTAATATGGTACCATAAGTATCTTAAAGGTTGACTTGGGTCATGTTGGGAAAGACCAACCAGTTCTTTAAACTTTAGCACCAGCCAGACTGACAAGGAGAAATGGAATTAATAAATATGGATGAAATTATAGACTTGGGATGAGTCGCAGGAATGGCTTGTGAAACTACAAATATTCTGTGAAGATGGAAGCTTACTGGATAGGTGGACCTGACCTTCCAGTACATGTGAGATAAAGAAAATAGGTCTTTAAACAAAGACTACTGAAAAAGTTTTTCTTCAATTAAAGTAATTTTTGACTCTGTCCTGTTGTAACAACCTATGCCAGTAAACAAAAATTTTATATTATTGAGAGTCTCAAAAGATGTGTAGTAGGACCTGTCATTATCAGGATATTCAGAAATGATAAAAAAAAAAAAAGGTAAACAGTGGGGAACCAATTTTGTAGAATTTATGAATTTATTAAGGGTAGCTAATTCTGAAGCAAAATTCCTGCAGAGATGCAGAAAATTCACAGTGCTGAATGACTGGGTGAAGATCAGGTGATATTCAGGGTTGATAAATGGGAATTAATCCCCATGACAGAACAAGAACTGTATGTTTCTGTGTTTCATAGGAGACATACAAACAGTGTAATCACAGACAAGTGAGACTTTGGGGTCATCCCCAGCAATTCTCTAAAAACGGCAATGGAAATTTCTTGTCAGTGAAACATATGCACAGCACTGCTGTGGCAGAGAGTTAAATGACTAGCTCTGAGAAAACCCACACAGCAAAATCCATCCAGATGGGTGATTCAAAATACTGCCGTGGTATATTAACTACTTTCAAAAACTTTGTTGGGAAAAAATAAAAAAATTAAAACAGGATACAGAAGTCACCAGTGAAGTTTCCACTTTCTTTGTTGTTGTCCTCAGTAAAGCTTTCACTTTTGATTCAAAAGATCATTTAGTGGTGTAATTGCTTTAGAGCAGTGCTGTGCTGAGGAGGAGAGCTGAGTAGCTGCTTTTAGATCTGCTGCAAAGCAGTAAGCAATATTACTTCTCAATATTCTTGGTAGGCTTTGCCTTTCCATATATTCTTAAATTCTCCTCAAACTGCATACTCATATATTTGGTACTAGCTCCACTGGATGAAGTATAAATGCCATTTTGTGATAAAACACAAAATAGGAAAAATATTAGGTTTGGGCTGAGTTTTTTTGCCATTTAAGATAAATTCTTTTCAATCATAAAATACAAAGTTTTCAGATAGAGGCACAGTACTCCATTATCCATGACACCTCACATCTCATATTTGCCTTATATGCTCTTCTTAATTGATGACGTGTCTACTTTCTTGGACATTTTCCTATCATTATTTCTTCTCTGTTCCTATGGATATGATATTGCAGGGACATATTCCAGCTTAAATACATCTGAAATAATCAAATATCTGCTTCTACCTTCCTTGCTTGGAGAACAGTGAAACCTTTTGTTTTGTTTTGTTTGTTCCTTTTTTTCATGCACAGTACTAGTAACAAATATCATTAGTGTGAGCTTTGTCTTCTGCAGACAACATTTGGAACAAAATATTCCTGACACAGGTTCAAAACTGTCGTGAGAGTTCATAGATGTCAAAGACTCTTCATACCCCAAACCCTGAATTGCTCAATCTGCAAAACAGGGTTATATTTTATTTCTTTGGACCTTTATTCTCATGGAAATACTCTGAGGATTACTTACTGGTTATTTTGATTGCTATTGTAGGGAGTAATGGTCCAAATCTAAGCCAAACTGCCCTAGAAATGTTACACTCTCTTGGACCACCCTGTTTTTGAAAGCTCATTCAGAAAGTCTGAATTCCCAGGTAAGGCATTGACAGGTGTGGAGCACAGATTTGGTTTGTCTCAGGAGTTGAAGCATTCCAGTGTGAGACCATCCTTACCACACCTGCATTCCCTCCTTCACTCATTCACCTCTTCCTAAGTTTTTGCCACAAGTGAAACCATTTCAAAGTGGGGAAAAATTACATACTTGGACATTTTCTGCCCAACGAAACCCCGATCTTCCCCCAAAGCCCAGTCCATTAATGCCTTGAAGAAGGGATTGCTGAATATACACATGCATTTGATTCTGAAAACTCCTAATTTTGGCTGGTGCAGCTTTCACAACACTCTTTTTCCAGGCAGATTCTGGGGAGACCTTTCTTGTTGTGCAGATCCCTAAACTTTTAAAATACCAGACATGAGGTTGTTTTATTTTCAGTTGTTGGCACAACACTCCATGTTGTCTTGTGGTTCTCCAGCAGGGAAGAAGTTTTTACCCTTCTCCATGGGTGCAGGGCTCAGTCCCAGCTGCCACTCACCCCTCTGGCACCAGACATGTCAGTGGGGCAGAGGTGTGCAGCCTCTGGTCCCAGTGAGTCCTTTGCCTGCATCTGAATCAGGTGAGGGAAGGAGCCTGCCACAAGTGTGGAAGATGAGAAGCCAAGCACTGGAGGTCCTGCAGCAGCTCACCATCATGGGAGATTTTGCTTTCCCACTGCCCCACTTCATTTACCTGCAGCAAAATACAGGTGTCTTGTGTTCGTTTCTCAGGTTTTACTCCAGGTGAGAATCTTCCATTCACCAGGGCCCTTATTCCCCAGGCCCCTCTTACCCTGATGGCTTCTGCTCTTGTTCCTCCCTACTCCCTGCATCAGCTCTGCTCTGCCATCCCCCTCAAGGCCTTTTTCTTTGTCCAATTCATAATTTCTGTTTCTTTACATCCCTCCTAGAGAACTCTCCTCAGACCCCATCTGCACTGTTTTTGGGCTCCAGTTCTTCATCACTCCCCATGGACAGGTCTCCTCCAGACTCTACCAAACTCCAAAAATATCCTGTGCCTGATTCTTGGGTTTTCCTCTCCTCTCCTGACTTGCTTTCAGAGGGGTGCTCCTCCCACTTGGTGTCACATGAAATGAAACCCATGTTCAGTGTCTCATCAGTGTCACCCCATCCTCCTCCTCAAGTGCTGGAGTGAGAATAGGGCAAGCTAAATGCAAAGCAGGTCCTTGGCACATTTAACCTCCGACTGCTCACTGCTAATGCGTGGAAGCAGATTTTCCAAAGGCTTAAAGGTTTTGAAGGAGCCGTTTTTCCATGGGAACATAAGGGCTTATCCTTTGCAGCAGGGCAGCCCTCACACCTTGCCTGACACGACCTGCATATCAAACCAGCGGCTGCTGCTTGTTGTCAGCTGCTCCTGTGCTGCCCCTTTTACCCTGTGGTCACCCAGGGAGGCTTTCCTGTCTGGAATCAATGACATCAAGAACTGCAAACCCAGTTAACCTTTTGATTGTTGCACTGGGAGGATTGAGCACAGTAAAAGCATGGACTGACAACACCGTCTGCAAGGGAACAGGCAAGATCAATTATAATGGAAAACAATTGTTATAGCAACTGAATCTAAACCAGTGCCAAGTTATTGTGCTGTCTCCAAACCATTGGTATTCAACAAAATACACAGACTAAATCAGGCATTCATGTTTGAAATCCATTTGACCTCGTGTTGTCAAGGTTAAATCCATGGAAGTTGATTTATTTTGAATATCAGACAATCAGTTCCTTAACAAAGTTATATAAGATGTCTTTCCTAGATACTTGAAGGTTTTTCAGAAGAAGATAGTTGAATAAAGCACTTATAATTTTTTTTAAGCTTTACGGAAAAAGGCTAGTTAGGGCTCCTTCTTTGTCAAGGAATCAATTTGATCAAACATTTTTTCTGAGAGTCTAATCTCTTCTACATGATCATATGAAATAAATGAAGAAAACTTTAAAAAGTACTGAAAGTTCTTTACTGAAGTTATGCTCTTAATCACAGTTATCACATATTTTAAATGTTTTCCATTAAAGGTGTTATACATGTGCTAGACCTCTGGATACTGAAAGGGAATATAATCATGTGGTTCTCCCTTAGGCTTTAAATTTTGAAGCCAGTTTGAAGAAGAAACAGACATTTTTGTTTCTCTCACTCAGGCTTCTGAAAAATGACAGCCTGTGCATCCTGTGGAATTTCAGTTATTTGGACCTAGGCCAGCACATGTCAAAGTTGCAATTAGTCAGTGCTTGTAAGAAGCTACACAAAATGATGGAAAGCTTTCCTGGGGATAGAATAGCATTATTTCTTAGTGTGATTTGTTAAAAAACTACTGTAGCATATTGCTATTCCACAGTATGCTGAAGTTGAAATGCCTTAGGAATACAGAACCTGGAAAGACTTTAGAGCCTACTATTAACTAAGTGCTTCCCTCCTTGCTTTTAGCCAGGGATGATTTACCTCCCAGGACAGCAGACACTGGCAGTCATGGCAGGGGAAGATAGAACAGCAGCTTTTGAGCAGGTGCAGAGTTCCTTGGCAACACAGAGCTGTGTCGAGCACCATGCCTCAGTCCTGGATACCTTCCATGTTTTCTGCCTGGCTTGGGAGCACCTGGTCTGGGGAACCCAGGGCAATCCAAAGTCTGCCTCTGCTGAGGCTATGACATGGGAAAGCAAACAGGATTTCTTGCAGAAAAAGGCCCTTTGCTGGTCCCCACAGGTTGGGACCTTGGAGGTGGGGCAGCCTCGGTCTCCACTGGGCAGTCAGTGGAGGCTTCCAAAGAGCTGAGAAGAATGGCAGTGGGCTCCTGGATGCACCTGTGACAGGGTTTGCTGGTCACCTAGTTCTATCTTTTATTCTCGCTACTCTGCTCATCTCAAGGTAAATATTGCGGAAGTCAGACCTGAAAATCAAACCCTGGAAATTTGCTAAATTTTATGTTCTGTGGGCAGCAACTTGCTCTCTGTTGTAGAGAGCATCCAGTGCTCTGGTCCCCAGAAAGATAAAAATAGCTCATAAGCAACATAACTTGTTCTTTCTGCTTTCCTTTGTATTCCTGAAATTCTTTCTTCTGCCATTTATTCACAGTTTTTCTCATGAAGTGTGAAGTAACACATTGAAAATTTTAATTTTATCTTTGAAATATGCTTAAAACTCAGGTGAAAAAAAGGGTATGTACTTCTAGAGAAAAGCATCATTCTTGTTGGCACTTTTGGCACTTTGGTCCTGTTGGCATTTTGGATCTTTCAAGATACAAGAGTTACTAAAACTGGATATTCTTTGATTATGTAGCATTTCTTTCTGGTCCACAATAAAGTACAGAGATAGCAAACACTCCTGAAACTCTGGTGACAGGTCATTAAAATGAAATTTACATTAAAAATGATTTAGTTAGAGGATAGATAAAAGTTTACTAGAAAAAAGCCGAAATTCTTTAGAATTCATCCCATATAATTTTTGAAGATTGGTAACCAGGAAACCAGCCTACCATCTTTGATAAAAGCAGTGTGTCACCAGTAAATCTCTTGAGAGCCAGCTCGTCACTGTAACAGCAAGGGTGATTTTCAGTGGTAGAACCAAGTTCCCTAGCGTGCTTCTGACTGCTTTGAACTCCAACCTGATCATTTTTGAAAGACTTTTGTACTTTGTCAAAGTCTTTGTTTCACTTGCACCCACCACACACTCCACAAACCTCAGTGGACTCACCCGAGTTCCTCCAAATCACACCCTTGTAAAAAGGAGAATGGCTTGGGACCTCTGAAGGGTTTCCTGGCAAGGGCTGGAACACTTTAATGTACTGCCTTTCTCACTGTGCGAGGGCCACTTTGAACCTTTTACCACCTGAAGTTTTAAAGTCTCATTTTTTATCTCTGTTTTCAGAATATAGTGGCCACAACAACACCGATGTACTTTTTCTAAGGATGTGCAACTCTTGATTAGTCCTTCCTGTGTTTTTTTCTATCTGCAGGGTGGTTTTTATTCGAGTAAGATATTCATTATCACCATCACAAAAATATCACCTGCCTTCATTCTGGGTATTTCCCTTTTCATCCTTTCTAACCCCAATGTATACATGCCAGTTCAACTGTAAAATTGAAAATATTTAAAGGTAAATGATTTTTGTGTCACTAGTACTCTTCTTGAGAAACCCAGAAGAGAAAGTTGAAAGTTTCTTTTTTTCTGTTGCCAGCATTTCCATGAAAAAAAGCTCTGCAAGTGTCTTTATGAACAACATTCTAGGGTGCCACTGGAATGGAAGAGTAAACCAGTAGAGGGAAGAACATAAAAATAACAGAAATCTGAAGACCTTTTTAAGAGCCAAATATTTTTAAATATTTGTAATATCCAACTATTTCCTATTCTTCTGGTCATTATTTTATCCCTAATTGTTTGATGTGTTTGGGGTAAAAGAAAAGCTTGATGCTGAACAACAGTGAGATAGAGTTTTCTACTAGAACATTGAAATGAAATTACTGGGGAAAATGGTAAAACAGATCAAAATAACTGTTCATCCCATCCTTTATTAGAAGGCTTTTCAGGAGAATATCCATGTGGAAATCAAAGTTGGATTGGACGTGCAGCCACCCCTGATCCCAATTCAAACATTATCTAAGAAGCAAAAACTTTTTGAGTAATTCCTAAGATTTGCTTTCAATGCCTGTGTATAAAAGCAGTGTATACAGGACTTGTGATGCTATTGATGAAGTTGTTATAGCAAATACACACATCCACTATGAATGCATTTCAGTCCATAAAGAAAATTCATGCAAATAACAAGCAGTAGGGATAATGAATCTACTTCTGCAGATGGATTTAATGAGGCAGAGTGCACAGAAGAAAAGGAAGATCTAATATGAAAAGGTGTAAAAGACAGATTAGAATTTTGAAATACATTCACTGAATTTCTTCTTCTCAGAAGCACATCATTCCCCCAGTGAAAAATGACCAACCTGTTATTCTGGGTAGGGACAGAACTGCACACAAAAAAATTCTAAGAGAAACAGGATGTAGGGCTAAGTTTTGAAGCCAACAACATGAAGGATAAAACTCCTACTGATTCCCTTGAGCCAGGCATTCACTTCAGAAGAAGCTGCACAAAGGGAAGGGATATGCAGATACAAATACTGCTGTGATAAGTGGGTCTCAAACACACAAAATATTTTTCAACTGAAATGTAATGGAGACATTGAAAAATAACAGAGGTAAAGGTTTAGGTACAGTAGTTAGAAAAGAAAAAGTCAGTAATAGCACTCTATCAGTGATTATGCATAAGTAATATTGAGAGTTAGCAATAAAATAAAATGCCCAAACAATTACTGAGAGAAAACCAAAAAATACTGAGTTTATTTTTTCACACACAGTGCTATAGGTAGCTAAGGAAAAAAAGAAGAAATAAAGAATAAACAGATCACAAAAAAAAAAAAGAGTAGTGGAAAGAATCTGCACTTGATTGTATTACATTTGAAGCCATTGCACTTCTGTGAATCTGATCACTGCAATTCTTGGCTTCCAGAAAGAAGAACAAATTGAGATCATAAGCCACTTATTTGTACAATCTAATGAAGTACAAGGGTTTTGTGGTTAGAGCAAAGCTGTTTGCTCTTGAGAACACTTGTTAACAATGATCTGTGCTTGAGAAATTAAAAACATCAGATATTTTCTTTTTTCCCTGTCTTCAAAAGTGTAGCAATAATTTTGATTGGCTGCTAATTAGGAAAAATGTAACTAACACATTGCTGGCCAAATCCAGCAATCCAGATTTCACTGAAAAAATGAAAAACTAACAGTTTCTGTGGATTTTTCTGGTGCCTATCTCACTTGCTCCTTCTGCATTTTGATTATTTGCAAAAAGATTGATGATTTAGGCACACATGCCTAAGTGTGCCTTCCTTCTGCATCTGAATATTAGAGAGGGAAATGTTCTGTTGTGCAAAGATAAAATGAGTTTTATCCATGGATAGATAATTTTAAATCAGAGGGTACTTATGTTATACATGCAGTCATTCATCTGTAAGCGTCTGCCTTATCTTGCAAGTGCAACTGGGATGGAAAATATAGAGACAGTGTCTCCCACAGTGCTGGAATTTTAACTCCTCACAAATCCCTAACCCAGCTAAATTTCAGCATCTGATTTCTTGCCAGATCCAACCCTAGCAAAATAAAGTTTTAGAATCTGCTTTGACACCATGATCACATATCAGCTCCTCAGCATCTCTTCTGAAAGCTCAGTATGTTAATAAAGGAGGTGACTTTCATGCAGTCAAGTTCGTTAGGATTTCAAAGCAGGTATTTTACCTTTTTTGTCATTTTCTGACACATCCTGTCTATTTTTTTCCTCCTGTTTTAATCTATTCTTCTTCTTCTCAAGAATGAGCGGTGCAAGGCTACTGGAAGCAAACTGAAAAGAGAGAGCTGTTCAGTGCATTCAGGAAAAACTCATCTGGAAAAGACCAACAGGATGTTACTTTCATAACCATTCAATTGAGATTAATGAAGAATGATATCAATACTACCAACCACTATTCTGTGGATTTGTTTTTCATAGGAAAATTACTCTGAAATGTCTACACAATGCCAAAGAAATTATTTTACATACATATAAATTCTATTGAGTTTTGTAGCTATAGTTCTTTACTGGCCCATTTGCAGTTTGATTCCAGAAAAAAATCTGTATCCTGAGTCTTGGTGTTACCAGAGCCACATACAAAATTAGTTCTAACAAACCATGGAGGAAACCTCTATGTGGGGTTACAACTGGCATTATAATATGATTTTCTTCCACTCATTGACATTCATTGACACTCTTCTCCATCAGCTACAAACTGGCCTTGAGTCCCAATAACATTAATTGAAAGAACACACAAACAGCCCAGAACGGGCTCAGCTGGGATGCCAAGAAACAAAGATATGGAAAGGAGATGTTTGCAATTCTATGGTCAAGGATCTTCTTTCACTTCCATCTCTAGCGTCCGGTTTTAAAACCCTGCAAAATCTGTCGGACTCACTTTGTCAACTGCAACAAGATTTTATGATGATCTTTATAATAAATTGCTGTCCCTGTCATATTTGGGTTCTGCCTGTTTATGAGGCTACATACAGTGTTAAATTTCATCAGAACTCACAAATTCTCTCTCCAGGGTCCTGAGTAAAGGTAATGTGAATGGCTCAAATATCTGGCAACAAGCAACTGGGGAGTCATTTGGTGACTGGGGAAAAGTAGCAATGCATTCCACAAGCAGGTCCTTCCACACGCAGGCTGTGTAACCTGCTGGTCCAACAATCCCTCCCTGTTTATCTTTTTCTGATGTCATTGGTAAAAGGGAATATTTTATATTTACATATATTTAAAAACTTACATCCAAACTCCTTGAATGATGCAAAATGCCAGATTTTCTTTCTACCTCCAAGAAAACACTTAGGTTTGACCCATAACATGCAGCACTGCTCCCCTCTGCTTTTGACACGTTATAGATCCAGCACTGAGACATCAATGGCAATGATCACATTTCTGGTGATAAAAAAACGAGAGAAGCACAAAAATTGCCACATTGAAGCAAAAAAGTTCAGTTATTCCATTTATTTCTGACATGGGTCAGCATCAAACTTAGGGATGTGCTTGCAAAACAGCAGTGTACAAATCTAGAAGTGGTTTTCTGGCTGCTGTCATCTGGTATTTTACTTATTCCTGAAAACATGCAGATAAATATTTCTTACATGTGTGGCTTATGTATATGACTTGAGAGTATCTTTCTACTCATATAAGCTTCTTGTGTTTTTCTAAATCCCAGTTAGGCTCTTGGTCTCAAAGAGCTGGGTAGCAATGCTTCAGAGGAGCAATGCCCGAGTAATTGCCACACCAACGTGTAAAACCAATAGCAGACAAACGATGCCATTGTAGAGCAGATGTTTAATGTGGGACATGGTAGCAAACACGATTGCTTTTTATTTCCCTTCTGCTCATCTTAGGCTCTGAAATTTCCATGTCAGAATCTATGCAAGTAGGCTGACAGCACTGTTGATTTTGCTACTTTTATTTTTGTAGAAGATTCTCTTGTCAGCCCATTATTATTGTTGTTATCCTTGACTAGGACTCAATCACTCAAGACAGAGCAGAGACTTGTCACCCTTCCAGCCACTGTGTACAATTCTGAGTGGAAATGAGTGAGTCCAATTCAAAGCAGTCAGCATAATTTTAATCAGTCAGGAGCTGCCAGCCTTCTAAACACAAGGGTGTCCCTGGGTCGGCAGATGGACAATTACTTCAGTAGTTTTCAGTGTGTTGTGCTGTGTTGTTCATTTGTCAGGGAGCTCTGCCCGTAGCAGAACAGACTGAATATTCCAACACTGCAATAAATCACAGCAAAGTACGAGACTGCAGCCTGGATAGTTTTTACAGCACTCGGTCCCTAAAGTAGCAGGAACATTATTGCAACAATTATGTTTTGATTAAAATTTGTCATGTGGATACACAGGTCTGGCTTCTGAGGCTCCCAAATCATGGCTGTGAAAAATCTGGTGATATTTGTTAATTTAACTTTGATGTGTGTAAAGACACTTAAACAAACACACAAACACACGTGCACCCACAACACAGAGAATATACGTGAATTATTATTACGAGGCTTGCCTACGTGTCATCAATCATGTGTGTGTGTTTAAACTGCAGACATAACTTGACTCCCACCTCTACAGCTGACCTCTTACTCCTGAATTTATATTAATTCTCTGCGCAGGCTAAATAAAAATGAAGCTGCTGCAAAACGCTGTAAGTTTTCCAGAATTTCTTATTCTGTAAAAGCACAAAACCAAAACATTTCATAGTGTTTTGCTCAAAGCAGAAAGTGGGTGACAGTGACAAATGCACCTTCCTTTCATACGAAACAGAGGTTTTGTCCTTGAGCTGAGATACTTTTCCCAGATTTTTTACTGGAACTGATACGTTTCTACCTCACTTTTTTAGTTCTAATAGATTTGCAGCAAACCCCCATACACTCCAGAAATATTTTTCTTGGAGTATGTTTACACTGAAGGGACTTAGTCTTTCTGAAACAAAATAAGAATTTAACAAGGATATCTGATTAAGTAGTGAAGGATTTGTCCCTGACAGCATTTGAGTTAGGACCAATTTGCATTTTCAGGTGCTAATTTTCTGAAACATCTGACTATTCAGTTCTGCATATTCCAGTGTTACACAGATGATAATTTTAATTACATACTTGCAAAGGAACCTTAAAATCGTGGTGAAAATGCAGGAATGATGTATTAAACCATTTTACTGATGACCAACTAACACAAGGTGCAAAAAAGGGTCCTTAAATTTTCTAGGGACGGAGTTATTTAAAACTTAGTCCAAGCACTTCAGAAGAGATAGAGATAGGCACTTCAAATCATTAAAGTGTCACCTCTTCATGTATCAACTTCTTCATGTTTGTCCAGCATCTCTCCATGTTTTTAAATTCAAATGTCTCCTCATTTTTAGAATTCATCATGGTAAGCATTTCACTCAGTTGGCTTTATTACAATAAGTGAAATTCCACAGATTAAGTGGATGTCTCCCATGAAATCATCTTTATCTCATAATTTCCTTTTAAACTCAACAGCCAGGCCATCCTCTACTAACAGAGGACAGGTCTGTGGTCGTACTTGACACCCCTATATTTAACCCCTTTTCTGCTCTTGATGTTTTCCCCACACTGTCTGATCAACACCTGTATTTGCCTTTCAATGGGCTTTCTTCTTTTTGTGAACCATTTACCCATCTTCCACATTCATGCCAATCACTTTTCCAAGTAAAGAACTGAAGTAGAAAAGGGAAAAATGGCTCAAATAATCTTTCACACAGACTAGGAGAAAAGTTTCCCAGACAATTGTGTGCAACCATTTAAGTTTAAAAATTTTTCAAATTTAAAATCCCACCCTAAATTTTTAAACTAAATTAACCCTGTCACATTCTAATCTTTCTTCAGGAGAGCATGCACAGATTGGAGTAACATAAGCTGACATTTCAGCATGACAAAATCAAGGAAGCACTGGAAATTTAGAAGACAGGTTATTGTTTCTGGAACTAATTGTCAAAATCTAGCATGTTGTATACTTTGAGCCCTGCAGAAGCATCTGAGCTTTTGAGAGCTGACAAGAACAAGAAATGATCTCTGAACCTGCAGCGGATCCTAATGAGATTCAGTTCTCATTAAGAATCTCTTTCAGTACCATCTAACCTTTTTCTGAGTTTCTTTGCTACATCTGTGAGTTGGACAGAAGTCACTGTATTTCACACAAAATCCTCCTTTTGCTGTTGCCTCTTAGCTGTGTCCTGCCTTCTGCAAATTCTCATGGATGCTTTCAGTGCAAAAATGTGGGGTTTAGATTCCCATTGAAGTTTGACAGCACTTTACAATTAAATTCACCACCACAAAGATGAACACTTGGGTCACCAGACCAGCTATTAACAGCAACACTGGCATTGTACTGAATTGCTAAGAAATGGCTCCAAATGTTTGTGGGAAAAACTGGAGCTATAAGGAAATTTTGCTGCTCTGTGGTCTCCAGCTCCAGCTTGTAAAGCAACAGTACAACAAATCCTTCATTTCTCTGCAGAAATGAAGAGCAGCAGGAAAAGGGTGACAGGAGGTTGAAGTGCCCCCAGAAAGGATCAGCATATCAGGTGCATCATGAGGCAAGAGAGAGAACAGATCACCCCTCAAGCTGAGTTTTGAGGGTGGATCATGGATTCAGTACAAGCAGTGCAGTATAGATGGTGAGATTTAGGTAAAATACATGTTGATGAAATTTAAAAAAAGCCCTTTACAAAGGCAGTCCAACCATTGCCACATTTATGTTCAGGAAGGTTTACCCTAATCTTATTTCTTCTCAGATCCATCAAAGACCATTCAAGACCTGCTGACATCAAGAGACACTTTGTGATGGATTTTTTTATTCCTTGGATTTACCTGGCTGTTCATTGGCTCAATGCTGCTTCATCAATGATCTTCCACCAATGCTCCTTCCATTCTCAGCAGCAGACAGGACTCTGCCTCACTCAGTCATTCACTCACTTGTGTCATCGGGCAAGGGTGGCCTAGAAAATGATCTGTTGCCTTAGGTATAACAAAATTACCATTTCATACATGGATGTACTGGAGAATTGGTTTTCATTTGCTAGTGACTTTAGTTTGTGCTAATATTTGCTTCACACTCAGTTTTTCTGAAATTAGAATAATTTTGCCCTAAAGGGCCCTGGATAGACACTGCAGGACAACTCTGCTGTTGACCTCAGGTAATTAAATACCTCTTGCCACTCTGGGGCACTTGCCTCCATGATAGATCACAAGTTACCAGTGGTGGATGTGGTATAAAAAATAAGCAGATAAAAATTCTCCTTTACAATTAACTGTGAAGTTATTATTTATTAAGCAAAGTTTTTCTGAGATAAACCGTTATATCCTTTAATCTTCTTTACATATATTTTCAGGCACCTGCAAAACTCCAGGCTGGAAGTTAAAACCTCCATTTTTTCACATTGCAAATTTTTGCAGTGAACATTTTAGTGTTCATGGTATTTCTGTGGCTTGTGTATCTTTTCCAGATCAGAATCCACTGTAATGAAATTTTTAAAAAATTAAATACACACACAGACACGCAAACACAGACACACATATATACATATATAAATGTATAGAAGAGCACAATTTTTTTTCCTCACTTTTGTTCTTCCAAAACAGGGCAGACCTACATTTGTCCATGTGTCTAAATTCTTTTTTTTCGCATAGTTGGTTTACTCATCATAGACAAGACTCAGCCTCTTTTCTGTTCAAACCTTCCTTTTTAGAGCAGCCACATATTTGTGAATCACAGCCACATATTTGTGAATCACAATACAAAGTAGAGAAGGAAATAGTGCTTATTTTACATTCAGATAAAATCCTGGTAAAGAATTTCACTTTAAAATGTGAAGAGAATGAACAGTTGGTGCTACTTCATTAAACCAAGATGCCATTTGCAAAGGAAGTCAGGTTATTCCAGTAATACTTTCTTGGTCATTAGTGGTTCACAACCATTAAAGATTTTCTCCAATTTCCAGATGTCAAGGCTGTCTCATTAAGAACTGCAAGGGGAAAGGGCCTTGATTTTTCCTCTTAACACAGAAAACTGACAGGCATGAAAGGCTGACTCCAAAAATGAATTTTCAACCAAAAGAAACTATTTCCAAAGTTAAAACCTCTCTGACAATCAAAAGCCATTTTCTATCTAGAAAGACAATAACTTTTCTATTCTAATATTTTTTAACTTATTTAAGAGCACTGTTCCTACCAAACACTCACTGAAATAAGGGAAAATTGGTCAGATCCACCAAATGTTTCCTCTATGATGTTAAAAGTTGCACCAGCTCAGTGGGACTCAGTATTCCGAGTAATCGGGTAGGAGGTTGTCAGTTTATCATCAGTTTCCAGTGCCTTCTGTTTTCACCTTTTTTACTTTTGTTGCATGAGAAACTGTCATTGCTGCTTTACATTTCATGCCAAGGAGAATGCGTTGGTCTAAAAAATAACAGAATATCTTTAGTAATTTTTGAGCAGATTGTTGTGAAATAAGCTATGAAACTCAGATCCTAACTTACTGGAACACAGGGGAATTTACTCTTGGAAGATTTCATTTAGCAATGTTTATTTTATTCTTCAAAGATAAGTGTTCTTTCGTCTTAGATGAAATGTATTATATGTCGACTGAGTCAGAGAAATGGAAATTCTTTTATTTAGTACTTTTGAAAGGAAAATGTTTTCCACAGCATATTGTAATATTTATTTGTTTTATAATATCTCTTAATTCCTTTTTTTAATAGATATAACATTTTTTGCAGGGAACTTGAACTGCAGTGTCATGCAGGTATAAGCAGCTGTAGATCTAAATATTTTTTCAAATAAACATGAAGTTGTGAAAAACTTCTACAAATTTTTGACTTAAAATAAATATTCTCGAGCCTCCAGCATTTTTGTGGTTTGGTTTTGGTGTGCTGATTTTTATTGTTGTCTTTGGCTTTTCTGATGATAGAAAACTTAAAACGTTCCTCGTTTCATCCAGGTTTTGATGGCCTTGTTCTTTGTTTTTCTGAACATAACTTGGAATATTAAGTTAAATAAAATATCATTGAAGAAATCTTAACTCATCTAGTAAAAAGAAAATAAAAGTTTAAGAGGAAACACTGAATCCAAATTTTTAATTTGAACATTAGGAGAAATGGGCCAGAGAAGTTTGGTAGGTATCCAGATTATACTCAGACTTAAAATGACAGAAGTATCATATGAGGAGCGAAACTACAAGAAAAATCTGTCACTCACCCCAGATTCATTATTCTTCAGGTGTTGGCCAACTTCCATCTCATAACTGAAAATCTCAAATTTGGAATTTTTCATTAAAATGTGTGAGGTCACAGATCCAAAACAATCAAGAGCATTTTCCTCCTGTAAAAGTCTGGAGCTGGAGCTGACCAAAACATCACCACCATCCAAATTTATCTGAATAAGTCTGCATCAAATGTGACAGCTTGGGTAAATCATCAAATCCCAATGAAGAATGTTTTCTCCAGGAATTTTTTTTCTTTCAAACCAGCTTGTCCTGGGGTGACAGTATGATATGAAATATGTATCCCATTTTGTCTGCTCTGAAGGTTGGATCTGGTGCCTTTAAACTGAGCCTGTGAGAGGGAAGGAAAAAAACTGAGATACTTTTGTTTTTTAAAACAAAGTTCATGTTCAAGGACAGACAGGCTACGGGGGATTACTCGGTGGCAGTGGGGAGAGAGAGAGTACGCTCGCTTTCCAGCCTGCTCTCGACTCTTTTCTCCGGAGAGAGTATTCCTGGGATTTTCTTTTCTTTTGGAATTTTTTTTTCCCCTTCTTCTTCTTCTTCTTCTTCTCTTCGGGACGGCTTCACAACATCAGAGCACATTGGGAGACTTTGCTTCCCAGGCCCCAGTAGGGGCCCGTCGACAGCCCTGAGGAGGAGGATATAGACACTGACACCTACGGAAGGACTCTGAAATCTTTCCAGGTTTCTCTCCACAGAGAGAGATTTTATTATTTAGCATTATTATCCTGTTCTGTGTGTCCTGTTAAATAAATAGTTTTTATCTCTTTCACTTTCCTCCGAGGAAAAAGAATTTTCTTTTTTTTCCGAACTTGGTAGGGGGAGGGGCGGTGGCAACCTGGTTTTTGTTCCCTCCCTCAGGGGATATTTTTTCCCAAATTTGGCCAAACTGGCACACAGCTGTAATAAGGAACTTCTGCAAATAACAGGTTACAAAGAAAAATGTAGAAACATGGTAGAAAAAGAGTAGAAATCTGGAAGAGAATATATGGCAGAGGAGGGTAATTCGTGCCTTCAGTGGATGTGAACATGGATCACAGCGGTGTTTGCCTTCACACCAACATGTACATTCACACAAAGACACACATTTATACTTGAGACTATACATAAATCTGTTTCTTTATGTACATGCAGACATGCAGATGTAAGTTTTAAGGTTCAGCACTTCCATCTCCCCATCCACCCAATCTTTATATGTATTTTAAAATTTCAATCTATCAAAAGACCTAGATGTTTCCAAAACTAAAATTTGAGCAAAATATTGTACATGTTGTAAAAAGAAGCCACTGAATGAAGGTTTACAGTGTGTGTTAAGCAATCAGAATGCTATTTCTGGCCTGAAAAACCATTAAAATTATCTGGCTAGCATTTCCCAAGCAAATTGATTAGAGGTTGGATATCTATCATTTTTATTAATTAATTTGCAGACTGAAATTCAAAGAAGTCACCAGAATATTTCCTGCAATCATAGAGGACCCTTGAGCATCATTATAGAGTTGACACTAAGGAATTTCCTCGACTAGTTTTTAAATAATTGAAGAGATGTGCGCAGGTCAGATACAACAGAAAATTGAGGGAGAACAGAGGATGCTTTCAGAACATTACTGGACAATTTGGCAGTGACATAGAATTGCACTACTTACAGAAATTCATTTCCCTGAAGAATGCCAGAGTATGTATTTCAGGTATGACTTAAGACCTCAGATGAGCTGACTACATTTAACTATCCCACTGCTGAAATCTGTGCTCGAAAGAATATTGACTTGGAATGACAAAGTAGACAGCTTTCCCTTTGGAGATGTGTCCACAGTAGTTTTTCCAGGATTTCTCTGTATCCAATAGCTAAAGTAAAAACAAACCCAACAGACAAGTCTTCATGACAAAGTTTACCAACACCTTTTAAACACTAGAAAGCTTCAGTTGGCTTCAGTTGGTCTTTACAAACACCTCATAGAACAGGTCAGCACAAACAACTATAAAAAAGACATAATATGCCAGCATAGAGTCCAATTTACTGTTGTGTCTCCCCAAAGCTGAAAAGAGAAAGAAATAAGTTGTGTGTGACAGCTTTGAGAGAAAACTGCTATAATGAAAAGATACAGACAAAAGAGCTAAGCCAGCTCTTGAGAGCAAAACAGAGCCTCTGTTTGTTTTGCAGTCATGGAGGTATTTAGGGATTTAAGCCCTGTGTCTTTCTACCCAGGATTTTCTGTTAGCACCATCCTTAAATTAAGTTTACAGCTGGTTGAAGATGACAGGTTTTCAAACTGACAGTGACCTTTTGGTCCAAACAAGAGCTGTCAAGAGATGACAGCCTTGCTGGTAGAGACAAAAGTGCCACTTGTAAAAGCCTACCTACCTGTCCCACCACATGCTTGTGAGCCACTTCTGAGCCAGTGGGGCCCAAAGGTAAATAAAAGGATCAGCAAGAGTCTGTGTGGAAGCATGAAACAACAGCACCTGCTCTGAGCAAAGCTGGCAGGAATAACACAAACTGACTCAGTGTCTTCCATAGGTGCATCCAGGTGAATCCCTGTAGGGCAAGAGCATAGCAATATTTTTTCTTTCTAACCGACAGCCTAGCTGAAATGTGGAAGAAAGAAGGAGAGAAATGAAGGCAGAAATTTATGACAAAAAAAAAAAGATTAGGAAGAAGAGAATGCCAAGAGGAGTTAAAATGACTTTTGCATAAAAACTTCACCTTGACACTGGTCTGGTGAACCAAACGGTAGACAGGCTTGCAATTCCTGCCAGCAAAGTTCAGAAATGCTCTTGTTCGTGTGGTAGTGGCTTTGCAGCAGACACTCTCCACATCTTTCCAGGCTAAGCAGATCCTGCACTGGGAATTTTTCATCACTCTCCAAGCTCCAGCTTAATGGAATCACCCATTCATGCTGGAAAAGCCTGAAGAGGTACTTGCAAAGCATGTCAGAGCTCTTGTCTTCCTTCTAATCTCTGAGATTTTGCTGTGAAAAATTCTCAATCTGGTCATTCAAAACCAAATCAAGCCTGCTATTCCTTTTCCACAGAACAATGGTAGTAATAATTGATGACATATTATAGTAATAATTGATGTCCATTGCCTCTAAACCCCACAGAATTCAGAAGGCAGCAATTACAGTAACTCTTTTGGGACTTTACTGGTAGCTCCAGGCAGCAGAAATATCTTTAAGGGAATGAAAATTCTGGCAGCTGAATAAGGATTATTTTAATTTGAGATGCCTTGGATCTGAGCATTTCTGATTTGTTCATGCTTATGTATTTCTTTAATGCATGTGTGCATCCCCCCCGAGCTTTAAAGAAGCAACACATGAATATGGAGTGAAAAGAAAAGCCTCTGGAAGGAAATGAAAACACAAGTCTACCTTGAAAAGGAATACCAGCTCAATTATACTTTACTGTATTTTCTCGATTAATTATACAAAAGCCAGTACAAAGATTTGAACAGAAAGAGAATAAATGAAGTGCTGCCTCCATTTGATTATTAAATAGAAATGACTGTGAGATATTTCAATTAAAAAAAATATCACCCCAGGAAGCATCTTCTTGAGCTCATCATCTCAGCGTGTCTCCAGCCCCCTTGAATAGAAAAGATTTATGACAGCTTTTTAGCTGAGGCCTCTTTTCATTGGCTGAATTTTGTTGCCACCACTGAAGAATAATTCTGTGAGCTTTAGTATATGAATGCAGGGACTGGTGCACATGGATTCTCTTCCAGCTTCCTTCCAAATTCTGCTCAAACAAAATCCCTCAGAGGTGGCACCTGCCATTTCTCACTGTGAATTGGGCTGTGGTGAGGGATCTTTAACTTTGCATGACAAGCTGCTTTTGTAAGTGTTTTGCATTTTCAGGTTACCTTTTCCTGAAATTTCAGCCCCATTACTGTTTGCTGCTTTCCTAACAAGAAAGCTTTCCTTAACTCCTTATGTTTCATATGATGGCAATTGAACACATGAGGAAACAAAATAAAGGACCTTGGAAATGGGCATATAAATCCATACCTGAGGATCATCTCAGTATTTCAAATACACTAGTGATACTTCAAATATCTCAGTGGTGTGCAGCAATACCAGGAGCAGCACACCTAGGAAATCAATCCACAAATTAGGATACCTGCAAAAAAATCAGGAATGCAGTTGAAAATCATTCTCTCTCATGATAAATTCTGATATTTCACTGATCCATGTCTGAGAGGAAACTCGTGAAAATGCAAGAATGTTCAGAGACAAAAGGCCTGTGTATCTGACCTGCAGCCTGAGATATGCCAAAAACATTGAACTTGATACTAATCTGTGCTCTCACAAGCAGCTACCCCAGGACAGAAAAGAAACAGGAAAAATATAAAAAAAAAAGGACTCTGTTATATTATCAGCATTTCCTTTTCAAAATTACAAAACAGAACTTATTCAAAAGACCTTCAAGTGTCAGATTAGATTCAAAATGATCTGTGGGTTTTTAGCAGAATAGATGAGAAACTACAGCGCCCAGTTCTACAAAGTCTTAATAACTGGATGCTATGATAGGCATCAATACTGATTATTTTGGTGAATTAAAGTTTGGGGATGATTTTGCAGCAAACAGCCCAGTGCAAGTGTTCTATCAAGCATGATACATCTTTTTTTTGGCCATAAAGTGCAGATCCCATTAAGTTTTGTATCTTTTCTCCATTAGGGTTTCTCTCTAATGGGTGATATTATTTGCAGTTCCCCTTACAGATAGCTTTAGTCACAAGGCTGATGTTACTCTTCTCTGGAAGCAGTGAAAGTCATGGCTGTCAAATGCTTTGTCTTGATCCTCATTAAGTGGACCACCCAGATTCTACAATTCTGAATTAATTTTCAATCAAAATAACACATTAAAAAAACCCAAAAAAAACAAAAACAACAAAAAAAATAAAAATCAACAAACACAAAAATAAATGTATGAACTGACTAAAAATTACACTGGATTTTTCCAAATAAATAAATACGTTTACAGGTTCAGGGTAATTTGCAATTACTTAGACTAGATTTTTTGTCATTTCACTTTTAGATTGGTAACAGAACCCCAGGATTTAATGTTCTTAAAAGTCTAATTTCTTTGACTTTGAGCCTCTCATGGGTTTAAGGATGCAAGAAGATAATTGTCTAATATTCTTTCAAGATGAGTGAAAGTATGGAGCCAATTTTTGTAACAGAAATCTGTACAAAATATTAATATAATCTAAGAATCTCAGTAGGTGTTTATAGGTACTACATTTAGGAAAATTCCCATCAGCAAAACAGAATCCAGGTCCTGGGGCTTTAACCCACAAGTGTTTAAGTAACCCAGATAAAGCCATGAAGGATGCCAGATGAAGAGTTACCAGGAGCTTCTTCGCTTCTGATACTTTCAAAAATGGGAACCAGTGATCCCTGGCTGCCTCCTACAAAAAGCTGTTCCCTTACTGAACTTTAACAATTTAGCTCCCTGTCCTCATCCTACTTGCCCTTCTACTGCTGGTGACTGTGCTGCTGTGACAGCCTCAGAGTCTTGACTGAATCCACGTTTTGCTGTTTGGCTCAGCTCAGCATCTCTTTCTGATTCCTTTGGTGTGGCCACAGAGTCACATCTGCCTTAATCTTTACCAAATCAATTTAATTATTTGTTTCCAAATTAAACTGGTTACATTTAATGAATTAACTATATTTGAGTTTAATAGCCCAAACTCATTATTTCCATACTCTGTTTCAACTGCATTCATGGCAACAAATTGGACCATATGTATGAAGTCACTGATTCTCCACAGTTATAAAATCTCCATTATATCGGAAAGAAGCTTCCACAAAGATGCATATATTTAAAATACTGAAAATTAGTAATTTTTGTCTCCCTTTGAGGTGAAAAAAAGACATACAGGTTATCTACAATCAGTTATGCATTCAAACTGAAAATGCCCCTGATCTGCAACTCATGTCTTAAAATTGCAGCTGGAATTAAAAGCAGAAAAATGTATAACAAAGTTATTTGAGAGGGCTATGAAACAACTATTCATATATACACACATATACAGGTACAGACTATAAACAGAAGCACTTGCAGTAATAAAAATGAGGTTTTACAAACTCTTGAAAAATACTCATGGTTAAATAAACCTGGAAACTGAGATGTATGAGAGTTTATTGCCTTCCAGAGTCTAGCTGTTCCACTCACATACGTTTTACTCCACAGAAGGATATTTTTTTCCTCCAATATAACAATTTTTCAAGAAGTGAGTGAGTCAGTGAATTGAAGCACTAGTATGCAAAGAAAAAAAGACATTTGGAAAAGTTCATGGAACTCTGTAGGCATTTTTTCTTTACATAAATTATTGTAAAATGAGTATTAGTAACAGATTCACTCCTAGTTTGAAAAAATCCATTGATAGGTAGCACCCAATGTTCTGGTATTAAGTCATCAAGTTAAATCCTGAATTTTTAAAGGCCATGTAATATTTGAAATTAAATCAAAACTTGAAACAGGAATCGATAGAACAGACTCTGTTATGAGGCACATACTGAAGTCTGATACCTCACCAAACTCACTTTCCAAGAAATAAAGGTTAGTAAGATGTACTGCTTGTATTCCCTGCTTCTGGGATCAGCATTAGGCACTTACACAGTGAATTTTGATGTTTCTGCAAGAGCTCATAGACGCTCCCAGATGTTCCTCTTAATTTATGATTCAGGCACAGAGACCCACTTCCAGAGACTTTTGTTTCTTTGATCTCCTGTGCCATGGAAACATGATATTACTGGATTTTGGGGGTTACATATGAGCTCAAAGCTTGCTTTGGATTTCTCTAGAGGTGACTGGGGCTTATGAGACACTGTAAAAAGCTTACATTTTTCTTTTGGAAGATTATGGGTTTAAAATGTTGATAGTGTCAATCGCATCTGACTGGGTTGTATGTTAGGGAGGTGACTATGTTATTTTTATCCTAAACCATCTGTTAGACAGAAGCAACAAAAAAATTAACTCTATCTAAAATATATTTTGAAATAATTCATTTTGAAATAACTCATTCAGGCACACTTAAGCTTTTGAATGCACATTTTGATTTCACTTGTGGTTTTTTGCTGTAGCAATTCTTTGAGGATCCATATGATTGATCACCCTATAAAAACCCTGCTTCAAAAAGCAGCTGCCTGACAGACACCATATGTTGTTTAACCTAGATCTGGTACTGTGCTGTTTAAAATCCTCTCTTGCTGCTTGTTTACTCATTTTTTGTCACATATTTTCATTAGGTGATTTAGTTTTAAATGGGTCACAGTCTTATCTCCTTTTCACAGTAGTTTTTAACCATGTCATATCTTTTTCCACTCCATACATCTTTTCTGTTTCCGTGTGTGTTACCTCAGTGAAAGTCTTTATCCTGGGCACCTCTACAAATGCCACCAGTGACCATTTATATATTAACAGTTTACTTTATTCCCCTAGTAGCATATTGACTGACAGAATTTTCTGCCAGCTATTTCAAGGACTAGTGATTTTTCCCTATTAAGGATTTTGGAAGGGGAAGGAAGATTTTACTGCAACTCATTTTGCCACATAAAATCATACCTTTTCCCCACTCCTCAATTATATTGCCACCTGCAACTTTTCTGCATTTGACTTTAGGGGATTGCCCCTTCACCACTCTGGATAACCACTTGCAAACATTTTTCTGATCTTACATAAATGCCATAATGACAGAAAATAAAAGTTTGAACTATAACCATTAAAAAGGCACATCCAAAAAACACAGTCATTCTAAAGATCTTAAATTGCTTTACAAGGGTGATGAATGCCTAGACACTGCAGTGATGTCATGACTTATCTCCCTAAGGAAGACTCAGCAAGAACCACATCTGAAAGGGCTCAGGGAAAGTGTCAAAGGAAATGAAAGTCTCTGGTGTGCCCCACCAAGGCCCCATGGGATTCAAGGTACCAAGAGGGTTGTGCTTATGCATAAGACACACCAACTGGATAAAACTCCTCTCTGAGATGATTTTTTAAAAACCCCATACAGTTCCAATAAATTATGTTTTCTTTTTAATATCTGGTTTCTGAGGACAGTTCCAAACTGCTTTCCTGCTTTAGGGAAAGTAATCTAAAATAAAAGAAAAAACCTCAAAGGATTTTTCCAGAATGATAATCTGCATCCCTATTCCAAAGCAAAAATGCTTTAGGCAGTGGTCAGTACATATAGAAATTTGTGAGGATATTAATGCCTGTGTTCTGCTTCTGTTTTGCATCAGTCAGCAATGTCTTGACAAAGCAAGAATTATGGACATGCCAAGATGCTCATCTCAGCTCTGTAACTCTCATTGCAGTTGCCTTTTGTTCCAAAATACTCTATTTTAGCCATCCATTTTCACTAAGACTTCCTACATTATCATATAGCAGTTTGTGTCACTAAGCTATATTTGTTGCCTTTCTTCTGTATTCATATTTTGCTTTCTGCTCTAAGATCCAAGGGCTGAGTAGCTGGAGAAGCTGACAGAATTCATAATGGTAGACTGAACATGAGACTGATATTAATGGAAATTACTATTCCTCTCTGTGTCCAGATAGATTTTAAAAGAGGTTATATATTCTCTCAGTAGGAAAACTCAGGAGGAAAGAAAAATATAAACATGGAGATTTAGGTGTAGGAGCAGAGAAGGAGAGAAGGATATAAAGTAATGCAGTATAAATCCAAGTCATATTCTAAAAAAGGCTTGTGTTTTGCAGTGAAAAGAAAGTTGTGCTTTATTCCAGCAAAGTTACTGTGGTGAGTGATAAAGTGAGAGTATAATGTGCAATAATTTTAAATTATCATGAGAATTACCCAACAGTATCTCCACGCTTCAGTATCTCGGCTGTCACAAACCAGTGAGAGGAATCATGATGTCTGCTATTTTTTTATACCTAGTGTTGTGGAGGTTCTGCTTAACCTATCATTTACCAATGAAAATGCATCTGATTTTATTCCTAAAGCTTTGAGAAGTGAAAATTATACCCTGTGTATTAAATTTGACTGAATGTAATATACAACAGTATAAATTAAATTTAATTGGTGTACTATTCCATACAAGAAGTGACAAGATACTTCTTCAGCTGTGGAAAAGATAAAGTGTGATTGATGGCAGAAATTAATAATTGAGGAATGTAATTCACTGCAATAGATAAAATCTACAGAGCAGTTTTCAAAATGGTTAGGCAAAGCTAATAAGTGGGAAAAGTTTAGCACAGCTCTTATTCGAGAAGCACAAGCTTTTGAGACAAATAAACAAATAAGTCAGAAGGCTTTTAAAAGTAAAGAGAGCCAAACTTCAATACCTTTTTACACAGGACCCCCATATCCTCTGTGTGTACAAGCAAAAGGACAGAGTTGGGCTGTCCCCAGTGATGAGGACGGCGAGTTCCTCGGCCCCAGGGCACTGCACTCACTTTGCAGCCCACTTCCACCAGTGCAGCAAAGGGGGATGCAGAAAATATTTTTGAAACAGAGATTTGACAACCTGAAGAATCCTTTTTTAAAGTCAGATTCCTGCCTGCCTGCATCAGTTGAAAAGAAACAAGACTTCAGTGTTTCCTGTTTGGGTTTTATGGCAGAGTCCTGTTAAAACACCTGATCCTGATCCAGTTCCTTGCTGTAACCATCCTCTCCCTCTTTTCTGAGATCGGAGGGCCATGTCCTCTCTTCCTCAAATGTGCCCAAGATCAAAAACTCCCATACTTGCAGGGGTTGTTGGGGCCATACCTAGGAACACTGGGAGGAGAGGAAGGGAAGAGACTGGGGCTGGGTAGCCACAGCAGCATTAGGAGTTGAAGTCTGGTTCTTGTGATGCTTAAATATAGTCTACTCATAACCAGTCCCTTTTCTTTACACCAGGCTTGATGAACTTAAACAAAAATATAAGCAGAAAAAATAGCTGCAAATAGGCTAAAAAATGTCATCATATCAAGTTACTTAGAAGTTTTGTGACTTGTCCTTTGGGCTGTGTAAGAATTCAGATTTTAACTGTTACCCATATGGGTCAGGGGAAAGCATAGCTCTGCCCTCTTTTGCTTTCCCCAGCTGTGGGAGACCTTCATGCTTTTTTCCCTGTGCAACCAGCTGATCAAAGAGTGTCCACATTAAGGACTGGCTGAAGAGCTCAGAAAGTCAGCCACTGCAACTATCCCAGGCAGCCTTTCCTTCCTCCTCTGCTAACGACTCCCAGGCACTGTTTTGCATTTATATGACCAGTAAAGCCCTTCCTGCCGACAGCCAGAGGAGTAAAGGGTAGTGCTGTATTCAGGTTGCAGTAACTCTTTCCAGTTGTCATGACAAACAGAACATTCAGCCTAGAATTTACCTATTGTGCAACAGTGTCACAGCCACGTGATTTACATTATTCCCATGGAGCTGGTCAGTGTCACAGCCACGTGATTTACATTATTCCCATGGAGCTGGTCAGTGTCACAGCCACGTGATTTACATCATTCCCATGGAGCTGGTCAGTGTCACAGCCACGTGATTTACATCATTCCCATGGAGCTGGTCAGTGTCACAGCCACGTGATTTACATCATTCCCATGGAGCTGGTCAGTGTCACAGCCACGTGATTTACACCATTCCCATGGAGCTGGTCAGTGTCACAGCCACATGATTTACATCATTCCCATGGAGCTGATCCCTTGACCTCTGCTCCCCCACATGCACGTGTGGGGCTCCTGCTGCTCTCAGGCTGATGAGCCATGACAGGCTGCTGACAAGGTCCACACAGTCCCCCAGAGACCAGGCTTCAGGTGTGCCCCCCACTTCCAGCATCATCTCCTTGTGTTGGTCTTCCTCCAAGATGAAAGAAACAAAAATGTCCAGATTTTCTCCAGGAGCAGGGCAAGAGATGTCCCCTGTGCCAGGCCCAAATTCAGCAGACCATCACTTTACAGGACAAATCTCTTTGATGTAGCCAAGCCACAAACTTGAAGGCAAGCACACACTCCAGTTCCTGGAGCCTGGAGGAGTGGTGTTTTCCACCTTTCAGGCAGTGTGTAGTTTATGTTGCATTGAATAAGCCTTTTAAAGTGAATATATTAGAGAAGTCATTCAAGAACAGCTCGTCCTTTATAAATATCTTAATGACTGAACATTTTCAACTGAGTGTGAATAAAATTTGAGACGCAGGTGCAGAGATTAGTAACTAAATTTTTGTTTTGAATTCAACATCAAGTGGATTTTTTTCCCTAATGATCACTGTCACTGTTTAATATGTCAGTGCAAATTAGACAAAATATAATTATCTGGATTGCAATTTTATTATTGAAATAAATACATAATTGATCTCTTCCTGGGCTTTCTTGTTTTAGAAAAAGATAATATTATTAAAGTTACAGTGAAGAAAGTAGGCAAAGTGCTGAGGGCACTGCTTGCTGCACCACACACAGCGAGGATGCAGCCACAGCTGCCCCATGAGCAGCAAGGAGCATTTTAACTCTGGGCCCAGACTGCTGCCTCTACACCAACCTGTGTTAAAAAAATGTTATGTACTGGCAGTTAAAGCCTGCTGTCTTTCAGCTTGTTTGAAAAACCCCAAATAAAGGACCCCTGAGATGTCTGCTCTTTATCATTGGAGGTTCTGGTCTGAAACCTTGCTGGTGGACATGGATGGAGAACATGCTGCCTTCCAGAAGAAGATTTAATAAGGCAACTCAAAAAACACATTTTCAGATAAGATGTAGACCAGGAAGGAACAGAGAATGTTGGCATTGGTTCAGTTGTTCTCCTCTTATCAATATTTCCTCCCCCTTGCTTCTCCCTAATTCTTGCTTCTCTTGTAGTTTTCTCCTTTTGTTTTACTTTCATCTTCTTCCTTCCTCTTATAACTTTTCTTTTTATTCACAGAAAGCAACGAGTCCTCTTTCAGTCACGTCTTACACATCTAACCTGGTGCTAATTCTTAGACACTTATCAGTGCCTGTTGCTGCTCATATTAAGTCTGGGGTACTTACCCACACAACTGCTGCTGCAGCTCCTAAAGAAGTGACCTTGCTTGGTTTTCACTTATTTTAAATTTCCTCAGTGTCCTGTAAAGGGTTTTCCCCTGGCAGTTTGAACACTTCTCAAACTTCTCTTGAAGAAGGCTGGATTCCAACACCTTTATTGTGAGCACTCCAGGAGTCATCCCACTGAAACCAATGAAGCCTCTTAAGAAGTAAAAGATTACCCAGTTTTGGGAAGCTCATCTTACCAAGGCAACTCTACCAGTTCTTCTGCACTAGAGAGTTTATTTTGGTTGTCATGTATTGCCTTATTCAGATTTAGCAAGTTTGTTCTGGAGAGTTCATTTAATTTTCTAAGTTCCATTTGTTTTAAATATTTTGCAGAGATCCTGTCCCTACCAAAGGCTGCATTTCACAGAATGGTTGTGACTCATTTATGTTCCTTTAGTACAAGAGCTGGCTCTCCTTTTGCAAAGCACCTCTGTAAGTGTTTTCTTGCTTTTGAGCCTCAGGGCCAGCTTGTCTTTCCAAGAGATGAACAAGTTACAACTATAAAAATGGTCTGAGGTTCATACCCAGTTCTGCACTCTCAGGTATGAAGAAATCCCACGCTGATAAGCAAACAGTGATAGATAATCACTGTTTTATGTTATTACACACTTAAAAGCCAGAGTTTCATGATGCTCATTGAAGAGAATAATTTGGTGATATTCATATTATAATGACACTTGGATTTCCCAGAGGCAGAGGCAGAAACTCTTTCTGAAACATCTGGCACTGCTGGAAAATATAGGCAAATATTTACTTAAAGAGACACTTAGGTCACCTTCACTTGTAGCAAACATACACTTCTGCAAAATCAAAGACTTTTAAAGACACCTGACACATTTGCTGCAAACTGCAGCAGCATGTTAAGTGATACTCACTGTGCTGCTGGAGTGAGGGCTGTTCCTACTACGCTCAGATTAGGGGAGGGCTCTCAGTCATTCCTGTACCATTCCCAAGCCAGAATACATATTTCAATAACAGTGAAACTCCAATTATGTTGAACCTGCAAATTTTGAAGGATAATTCTAAATTTTAGCTCAGGACAATGGAGATATTATGTGGATTTTATTTTTTTCTGGTGTTCAGCATTCTTTCATTTAAGCCAGTATGTATAACATAGCTGAAATAGCAGATTTCAAGTGTTGAATGAGGATCTTAGTAATAGGCCACATAAAAAATAAAAAAGAGATTTGGTCATTACAAACTAGCTGCACTGTAAATATACTATTGGAAAGTCAGGAAATGGCCTATGAGAAGCCCTCTGCTTTCTTTTTTGTCCTATGTCCTATAAGATGATTTTTTAGCTGAGTTCAGACACTGAGTGCCATGATGTCTGTAGCAGCCAGACAATCCAACACCTGCAGTGAAATTAATCATTTGAGTTCATTAAGGCATTCACTCCTTCTTAATAGTGTTACTCATCTGCACAGCCCCTGCATGCACCCAGGCACTGGCACTGCAAGGTAAAAGCCTCTCTCCTGAGAAAAGGATTCCCATCTGATTTACAATCTAAAGGAGGACTTGAGAGGTAGGAAGCAGTTCCAGGCTTCGCAATGACATCTTCAGAGTTAACTTACATCAGCTGGGGTCTTGCTGGGTCAGCAACATGGTCAAATGATGTTAGGTACCTTAACTTCTGCAGGTGTCATCTGGCTGTCACCATCTGTCATCCACAAGAGGTGGTAGGGTTATAAACAAGGAGAAGAGAAAGAACCTGGAGAACTACCCCATTGCAGGGAGCCAGGTGGGAGGGATAAGATGCCAAACAGCTCATCTAAATCAGGCCATTGTCCTGCCCTGATGTGCAGGGGTGCTTTGGCCATCTTTGCCATTGCTGGGTCTTTCCACTGAGTCTTGTGACAGAAAGATGGAAATATCTGTTCAGTCACCTCAGGAATAAAGTTACAGAGTGTTACAGAGCAGCATAGGTTGGAAAGGACCTCTACATCCATTCCAGCATCCTGCACAGTTCAAAGTTAGATCAAGGGCCTGGCCACCCTGAGTCCTGAATACCCAGCATTTTCACAGACTCCCAGGCACACACATTCAAGGGTGATTTGGATTTTTTCTCATATATCCATAGGAATTTCCTTGTTGCAGCATAAGACCCTTGTGCACCTCTGAGAAGAGCCTGGCTCCTTCTCCTTAGAGCCCCTCATCAACGAGGTGTCACATTCCCCACTACCTCCCTCTGCCTTCCCTTCTCCAGGAGGGACAATCCCAGAGTCCTGTCTCTCCTCACACATCAGGTGCCCCAACTGCCCAGAAGTGTCAGAGACTGGACACTGGACTTCTGCTGGACTTTGACTTCCTTATCCCTCCCTTGCACGGGAGAGCCCAAAAATATTCCAGGCTATGATACTGCTAAGAAGAATAAACATGATGATGGAAACCTGTGTTGACACATCTGAGAGCTGTGCTGGTTTGCATAAGACACAGATGAGACTTCAGATGTTAAAGTGTTTATTCAAACCAGTCCCCTAAAACTTGTGAAGTTCTTCCATCCCTAAATAATATGACTTCTTTCAAGATGTTTCTCTTTTCCTCCACCTGTTCTTGTTTCCTTGGGAATTTGTTTTACTGAGAGAAAATGATGGTCTTTTTTTACTTTCTGTGAGCACCACTGACAAATTGCTATGGAAACTGGAAGTTCAATATTTTAATGTTATAACTTCAGGAAAAATATGCAGGTACAGCCAAGCCTATTCAAATTTATTTGCATAAGATTTTCTTTAATTTATTGTTGTTTCTGGTTAACTGTGGTTTTCATCTGCACTAATACTGTTTTGCAGATGTTGGTCTGTTGCCACATAACTCATCAAGATGAAATGTGGGTTTCCCCCAGCAGGGTAACTGCTTATTTGCTTTCATGGAAATTGATTTATCAGCTTCAGTTTCTGCAGATGGATCTACATGTGTATGTACAGAGTTCAGACTTTCTGGAGACTGGGCACAAGAGATTTTGACAGTCCAAAGTTTTGATTGTCCCGTCTGAAATTATAAATTAATTCAGAAGATTTTGAAAATCCTACCCACCAGGCAACCTAATTGTTAGGAAACTACCTGAAAGGAAGGCAGATGGAGACTGGTCTCTTCTCCAGGTAACCAGTGATAGGGCAAGAGGAAATCCCCCCTGGTAATACCAGGGGTGGTTTATATTGAATATTAGGAAAAGATTCGTCACTGAAAGGATGGTCAGATATTGGAACAGACTGCCCAGAGAAGTGGTGGAATTACTGTAATTTGGAGTGTTTAAAAAACATGTAGATACAGAGTCATGTCATAGAACCATGGATAGGATCTGGTGCTTAGGGACATGGTTCAGGGGTGAACCTGCCAGTGCTGGTTAGTGGTTGGACTCAAGGATCTTCCACGTCTTTTCCTGGATGACTCCATGATTATCTGCCCATGGCTGGTAGTTAAAGACACTCTGGACAAAGAGCCATCATTCACCTGGGCACTCACCCTACTGACCACTGTCCTGGGGTGACTGTAGGATTCTGTATCCCCTGTCATCTGTCCTATGCCAGACATGAATCCTCTGCCTTTCTGTGCCTTTGAGCTGGGTCCAAGAGAAAGGGGGGAAAAAAGAGCCGAGTGGTTTTGTGCTTCAAGGACACACACACTCCCCTGCATTCCTGGCTGCTACAGAGGAAGGAAAGCACCTTCCAGCTTCGCCCAGCTCTTGGTTCTTTTTCTCAGGGAGAGATGGAGAGTTAAACTCCTTTGCTTTTCAGCAAGTCTGCTAGCTGAGGCAAGAAAGATTTTTTATCCCTGGGGCTTTGATGACTTCTTCTTCTCTTCTGGACTGTTCAGCAACAGCAGAACATCACTGGCAGACCCTGCACCATCACCTGGAGGGGTCCACATCAAACCCCAGCTCCAGAGAGGAGAGAGAGCCACCCACAAAGGACTCTGAAATCTACCCAGGTTCTCTCCACAGTGAGAGGTTTTATTATTTAGCATTACTATTTTTTCCATGCCTGTGTGGACTTTACTTGTTAAATAAATAATTTTTTTTCATTTTCTTCTGAGGAAAATCCTTTCCAAACCTGGTGGGGGAGGGGTGGCTGTAACCTGCCTTCTATTAGAGGACCTTCTTTCCTCTGAATTTGTCTCAAACTGGGACTAATAATTATTGGCGCCCAATGTGAGGCCTGAAGGAAAGTGAAAAAAAATCCTGTACTAATTACCTTTTGGTTTTAATTACGTTGTATGACGGTAGTCACCATGTTGGTTGAGTTCATATAATGCTTCTCTGGTCTGAGGTACTACTGTCTTTCTGGTCCCTAGGCCTGTTTGCCTATCCACAGACAGTTCTTATTTTGTCCCCGGTACGTAACTTTTACCAAGCAGGGGCACAAATCCCAATTTCTGTTTTGCTGTGCTCAATGATAATGGTCCATAGGAAGTTAAAAGAGGTATTGGGATTTGTTGAAAATGTGTGTGGTCGATTGTTTCTCTGTCCTAATCCCAGTCCTAGTTTCAGTAGCCTGTTTTGGGGGTTTATTAGAAATTGCACCCAGTTTGTTAGAGGAGGAGGAGCCGCATGGAAACTACAAAATGAAGTGTCTGTATTCACAGTAGAAACAACCTGATACATATTAAATTTTTTTTTTACTAAAATCAAGTAAGCTTTTTAACAAAATACTCTCAGTTTCTCTGGCTTGTACACAACAAGGGAGAGATGACAGAGCCCTTACCTGTGGGAACAGCTTGTGCAGTTACATCTCAAAGCATGTGGTTACCCTTAACCCAAGTGATGTACATGCACTCCTGAAGGTAATAACTGCAAATTAGATCTTTTTCAAAATATTGAGTGCTTGTTAACACCGACTTTACATCACTCCACTGTTACAGTGTCAACTGTCACAGAGTTATCAAACATCAGTTTTCCTAACTACCTTAAAAAACATAGTCTGCCTTCAAGGACACTCGATGCCAAAACATTGTTGTTATCTAGTCAGCAAGCATTTCAAATTGTATATTAATGTATTGCAGGGTTAATTATGCTCATTACACCATTAGCAAATCTTACTCCTTCTCTCACATGTGCATTTCTGCTGTGCAGAACACTTGTGCTTATTACACAAACCTCCTGAGCTGTTACCAAGGCTGTCAGCAGGGCTCCTGCTGACACCATCATCCCTTACTTTTCTTCCAGGTGAGAGCAGCAGTTGCTTTGCCTTCCTCAGGGAGTTTACAAGTTTGGCAGAAGGAGAGAAGGAAAAAGCAAAGGGGGAAAGGTCTGCTCCCTAGAAGATGCAGGTGAGGAGCTGGAAGTGTTTGTCCCCTGCTGAGCATTATTGTGGAAAGTCCTGATTCTTTTTAAAATGTATGCATTCTGCATTTATTTATACATAATTCATACTGCTTGTCTGAAGAAATCTGGGAGTGACTACCCATTATGTAAACCGTTTCTCAAAAATACCATTTGTTATGTGAAAAGTAAAAAAAGACTGATGGCAGCAGCTGTGAAATAGAATCTGTGTTGCAATTAATTATTTAGACTAAAAACAAATAGCCAGGGTGGAAGAGGATGGTTATTTTACTTTAAATCTTGCTGTTAGTTAGTGTTGTTTAAGGGGAGAAATAAGCTAAAGAAGCTAAAAAGCTAAGAAGTGTTCGAATGCAAATAGTTTGTTTCCTTTTTGATAAACATCACAATCCATTCCAGAGTGGCACTAATTCAACCCACCATGAAACAAACTGGAGAAGCAAAGGAACACGTTGTGTCAGGGCAAATGAGTGAGGGTGTACTCTCTGTAATAAGGCAAATGTCACTCACAGAAGATATAAAACTGTGATTGCTCGGGTTTTTTTGTATTTCTAGCTGCTACATACTGTTGATTTAGAAAGGGTCTCAATGGCAGGGACCCAGCTAATGTCAGTTGTAAACTCTTGCATTAGAAAAAGTTACTGTGCTTGTAGAAATCTGTCCAATGGGAGGCACATGATAATATTTAAAAAACTGCAATTAATCCTGAAAAAGAAAAAGGGTTCATCTATATCACACACTCAATTAAATTTGAAAATCACCCCAAGGACATTTTAAATATCAAGAAGAAATTGTGCATTAATATCAGGGGAAAGGTATGACTTTGCTGTTCATTATAGCCTATGTGCTCATGAGCTTACACTGACATTATAGGGAGGTTTGGGTTTTCTTTGCACTCCAGACTACCCAAAAAGGTAATACCTGTTAAGAATTAGTCTTTTAAACAAGGACTCCCCAGAACATCAACTTGTGCATTGTAACTCATGAGGAACACACAAGAGCCCCCATCTTGCTGACAAATGTAGTCAGAGATCAGAGGTCTGCAAGCTCTGAAGTCCAAAAGGGTTTGTAGGTTCTAAGAGCAGCTGGGAGGAAGTGCATCTTAATCCAGAAATTGTTCTTAAAACTCAGGTTAGGGTAAAAATTTAGACTGTGAAAAATACACAGTTCAGATGAACTACATAGACTTTGGAGTCTATCAGTCAGATTTAATCTTTTGTTGCAAAATTATTTATTTTCTCTCTCCTGTACCATGGAGACTGCAATAAAGTTTGCACTAGTGGCCATCAACTCATTCCAAATACCAGTTAGTTCCACAGCTCTTTCTTACCTAAAACGATTTTTTAAAAATTCAAAATGATTAATTGTGCATAGAGGATGAAGTCGAAAACATATTCCTCACCCTCCTTCCTTGCTACTCCAGTAATGTACTTATGTATTAATACATCAAAGGTTCTCACAGTCCTTGCCTAAAGACTGAGATCTACAAACTTTATTTGTTAAATTTGCAGCCTTTCTTTAAATCAAAAGCTTTTTCATTGTGAAGTGCCAAAAATATTCCTGTTTGTTTTAAGAATTACTTTGCCTTGGTTGCTGTTCTAAGCCACAACAATAAGGGGGAGCGAGGGGAAGTGATGACTTGTCAGTACAGAACAAAATGCTACCAGAGAAACAGAAGGTCTGTGCTGCAATTTTGAACACCCCTTTTCAAGTAGAAAATAAAAAATTCAGGGAGATATAGGCAAATTGCTGCATATCTACTGTATCTAAATTGCTCTGTATCTACTCCCACAATCAGTCCTTATGACATAAATATTCCTAGTGATTTCAGTGACTTCCTTTTGAAGCTGTAAGATATTACATATTTAGAGAAAATATGCAGATTTTTTTTCAAGTATATGATTATAAGTCTAGAATCTAAGCTGTTTTCACCAAAGGCACTTTAGACCGCACCTTTTTTCTGTAAAAAGCATAAACACATATAACCTCATGCCAGTTTTTCTGCAGGTCAAAAGAGCACGTTGTAGGAGTAGTACTGACTGTAGTAAAATTGACAGCAACAGCAACATAAAATATGTTGGTAACTTAGCATATTTTCGAGGGAGTCCATTTGTATGTCAGAAACTCAGGAGCTACCCAGCATAACCTGTGCTTATGGTCTCAAGTACTTGCTGTCATTGTAGCAACTGATGTCATTTCAGTGAGGAAAAATCATTTGTCTGCTAATAAAGCAGATAAGAAGTCTAAAATTTGAGATCTAATGATGTAATCTCCCTTGTGAAACCTGGGGACTCCGGTTGCAGGATAAATTTTATGATGTGAATTTAAAGCATATCCAAATTAAAATACAAGTTTTACAGAGAGAGTTTATGTCTTTCATTAGATCAACAACTGTAGGTGGGAAAAAAAATTACAGGCTTTTGTGAACAAATTCTTTTTCTGCATCCAAAACAGACTGGAAAGTTCAAATGTAAATTCAGACTGAGAACAATTGCTCTGAATTTAATTTGAAGTGTTAATCAGTCCAATCAGACGAAATAAAATGTTATTGTTATCTATAAAGTAAAAGAAGAGGTGCAAAGCTGGTTTTCTTTGGAGAATAAAAGGGTCACAGCACTTATTACTTACAGAACACTGAAAAGTTAATGAGAGAAAGTGATACTAATATTCCAAGAAAACACTAACTTTCTAGGGTGCATGGCTTCATTAATCAGTAAACTTAGAAATTCCTAGAACTGAAAAGCCAGAGGAGAAGAGTTTTTATAAAGGTGTCCTGGGTTACAATAGATGTATTTAAGTATTCTATTACCACCAGCTGTGGGCCATTCGCTGTTATCACCTGCTAATGACCCACCCCTGATAACAGACAATGGGCCATCAAGAAACCACCACATGACTCATGGATTTATCTCATCCTATTGTGAGATGCTCTACCCAGGAGGGGGGAGCTGGGCATTCCCACCTGGATATAACCTGCCCTTGGAACTGCCTGGCCTCAGCCCTGTCTGCTGGGTGGCCAGAGGACAAGAGCCACCACAGACCTTCAGCTGGAGGCCAGACCTTCCATTGGATCATTGCTTCAACTGGACCACTTCATTTGGACTGGATCCACCACCCTAATAGGGTGTCAGGTTGTATCTGACTTTGTCAGTGCTTTTTCCTTATATTATTTCACTTATTTCTAATTTTTTCTATTAATTTCAATCCTGACTTGTGAACTCCCACTGGTTTGTTTTCAAACCAATACAAAAGGTGACCCTACTAATGAATGTCTCCATCCTGATGCTCAGATACTTCAGTGTGATAGAACAGAAATCAAAGATTGGAATGCAGGAAAATGTCACTCTGTGACACACTTTGTGTGTGGCATAGGTCAGTATTGGTGTTTTCCTGGAAAGAATAGCCATGCTGTGGTTATTTGTTGCCTTTGTTTCTGGCTTCAGACAGGAGTGCAGACTCCCCACAAAGGCTGGGTGTGGAAACCTGGCCAGTGAAACAAACTGCCTCTTGTGCCTATTCCCACCTCCCCTTCCCTGGCACCTACTTTGTTTACAAAATAATCCTAAACTTCAGTGCTGCTTGGACTGCATATTTCCTCTTAAATTACTAGTTTATTGTTTATCAAACTTCAGTATCTGTGTCTCTTATCTCTGTGTTCCCAGAGATCCAGCAGCAGGCTGAGTCTTGCACACAGCCCGGTCCCATCCGGCCCTAGGGACAGGAATTGGGATAGCCCCAGGGGCTGAAGGGCCCAGCTGAGATGACTGGAGAGAGAGGGGAGGTTAGGAATATCCTAAAGCACTCCTTTCCTGCAGTCGAGATGCACCCGACCTGATCTGACCCTCCATGCCTCTCACTGCCACAGGTCTTTGGCACAAAGACCTCCTTAGGCTCTTTCTGCAATACAATTAGACTGACCTAGCTATAATTCATACTTCCTTTGAGAAAGAAGCTGAAATGCTCTCTAGCTGATTCCTAGAGTATTATGGATCCTAGAGTTCCTTGAGTTCATGGGTCTACATGGCATCTAACAGGAGCTGGGCAGTATTCATAAAATTTTAATTTGTTCTTCCTCAGCTGATGCTGATATGTGGACATATAGGAAAAGAAGAACCTGTTTTAAGTTGTAAAGTGAGTCTCTCAAATGAGGTGTTCCTAGTTTTCATAATAATTTCTTTTATCTGTTACATCACAAGCACTTGGTATGAATCTCTGAGCTTTTCCTCCCTCACTCATATTCTGCCACTTTATCAGTATGTAACTTTCTAAAAAGAGCTGAGGATGCAAATGGAAAATATTCTTTCATCTCTAAGATTTCCCTAAACTTTCTGCACAGCATACTACATTTCTCTTAAGTTTGCAAAAGAACTCCATGTTGCCATAGCTCCATGAAATATATAATTTTCTAATTTTATAATTGTGAAGGTAACTTAAATATGGAAGGGCTGAAGATATTTCTGAGATCAGCACAATACTCCACTCTGAACTCTTTTGTCTTACAGGCCACAGAATCACAGCAACAAGCATCTTTATCAAGCTCCAAACCCTCCAGGAGAGATATCAATCACTGATTAAAGGCTCTGAGGGTAGAGTCCAGTGTGCACCTAGTAAATTTTCCCAATGAGTGGGAAAATTTACTCTCTGCTAAAAATGTTTCACATTTCTAGTGGCATATTATTGAATTTTCATTTAATGCTAGTAATCATTATATTACAATATACACTCAGAAACTGATGCAAGTTTTTACTCTTTTTATATTTTATTGATGACCTCTTTTTCTAGTCAGTCTTGGATCAATTAATGACATTCCCTGAAATATCCTTCGCTGTCTCTGCATTGACCAATATTATATTAAAGTACATTTAGACAAAAAGGTTAAAACCCTTTCATGTAGTGCAATTAGAGCAAGCATCCTTTTACATCCATCAGATGTGAAATCCATTGCACAAAATCCATCACACAGTATGGATTTCAGATGAACAAACTCTGATTTTGCTGTCTCTTGTGAAGTCCAAGGTTTGTCACCTGAGGAAGTTATTTAGAGTTCTGTTGCAAACTTAGGGCTAAAATATGTCCGCCTTCAAGAAGAAAGAGAAAGTTTCTGACCATAATCACAAGGTGGGAATAGTTTCTCTGAAATCAGTGAATACTAAGACTAAAAATTAAGCTCAGAATGTCACCTAACATCTGTTTTTTAACACATAACAGGCCACCTTCTGCTAGCATTCTTGTTAGCATTAAATTATCCTGTTCACAGTTAAATGCTGTAGAAAAATTACCTTATAAAATTTACTTGTTTCTGTGCTAATGGACAAAAGAGTGTGGAGAAGTACCCAAATAGCAATATCAGAGTTATGGCAGATCTCTTTCCTGTTCCAATTCTCTACTGAAATGTCAAAGTAACTATCTGAAGTACTCAGAAGGCAAATCAGCTTTTACCAGCCTTTCTATTTTGGCCACTGATTAGAGCTATAAAACCTTTGATAAATTTCATGAAATGGGATATTAGCCTCATTTGACATTCTCATTTTAATTTTTATAAGTTGATGCTGTTTTAAAAAATAGCTCAGTTATATTTTTATTGCTGGAAATAAATAGAAGCCTGTAGTTTCCTTCCCACTTTGGCAGCTAGATTACAGATATAATTTTAATTTAAAGGTAAATAATACAATATACATTGCTCCACATGTTAGGCAGCATGGAGCCAATCCTGTTTGCAATCCCAGCTGTCAATGTGGTCCAGGAGGTAAAGATTTATGAGCAAACAGTAACCACAGCCTCTTAGTCCTACTGCTGCTGCAGCAGTGTTAGGAAGCAGAGGATAGATTTCCATAAAAAAATAAGGATGTTTCAAATGATTGCTTCAATTACAGTTACTTCTGAAAACTAAATTCATTTAAGTGCAAGAGTAAAACAAGAATGTGAAATATTTTCTATCCTAAATAGCATACCACATTTTAAAGTGTAGAGCCTAACTCCTAAATGTTATGGGTTTTGGTTTTTTATAATTTAGAATCAGGGAGGCAAAAATGATTGTTCAACTGATTTTCTACATAAAACAGGCAGTTGAAGGCCGCTGAGAATTTCTACAGCAAACACATCTTTATAGTTTTCCTACAACATATTTAGAAAGGAATTGAATCAAGCAAGAGATTTAATTTATGGTGGGTTTACTACCTCCATTTGCAAGTATTTCATTGGTTAATTAACCAAGTGGGCATGAAGAGAAAAATATTGCACTTTGCATTTTTGGTGCTTTATTATTTGACTATTGGATTGAAATCAGATTTACAGGAAGTTTTTTAACATTTCCTTTATAAACAGCAAACTGCAACCCTCATATGTATGATGAGGATGCTGAGTCCTACTGGATTGCAGCTGTGTAGCATCTCTTAGTTGAGAGGATATCTTAATTTTGTTTTCATGTGACTTGTTTTAGCTTCCTTTTCTTTTCAAAATTCCCCTCTCTGGTAATCTCCAACACTTTACCTCAGTTTCTTCTTTGAATAAGGCCACAAGACTGTTTTCAGGTCTGGGCTTGAAATGAACTACTCTGCAGAAATCAAGGAAATGTAATTTTTTTTTTTTTTTTACTCATAGCATTCTTTGTAACTTTTATTACTCAACTGCAAGAACATATTGAGGTCGTCTACCATTAATCTTAAGGTCTTTTCAGAATTGCTTCTTGAGCACAGTTTCAAAGTCTGAACTTGCCCCTCTCAATTTCAGTGCTCGTGATCTCTCTAAAAGCATGATGCCCTATAAGTAAATCTACTCTGGTAATTTTTGGAGCCAGTTTTGTTTGTTTGTTTTCTTCCATTATACATTTATGCTTCACAAACTAAAAGGCATAGAGACTGCTGTTTGATCTGGGATGCTCAATGGTCTCTAGCATTTCTCTCAGGTCATGTTAATGTTTGTTTGTTCAAAACCAGCAGCTCAATAGACTAAATCCACATAAAGGTCTCTTTGTTCCTAAGTCTCCTTTATTGTCCTGTTGTCCAGGGAAGGGCCTGTCTTAAGTGTCCCCTTGAAAACATATTAATGATTCCACTATGATTTTATTTGACTTTTTATTAAAGCTTTTCTCAGCTAAGCCAACAACTTCTAATACTCCCTTGGATGGATGTTCAGCAAAGGCTTAAACACATAATGTCAAAGTTGAAAACTCCTGATTCTATTTCAGTAACATTTTGAGATAATAATTAGAAAATCCCATAAGTATAATGATCTGCAAAACTCCAGAAGGCCATAAAGCATTGGTCTTTTAAATAAAAGCAGTGTTGGTGAGATGCAGAGTTTAGGTCCTAAAGTGCTGAACTATCTTTGGATGTGGACCTAAAGAAGAAGTAAGGACTTAATATATTTCCTCTAAAAAATGTCTTGAATTCCCTGTGAAGTCAATGGAAAGCATAGCTAGGATGTCAGGGGCAGCAGCATTAGCTTTCCTAAAGCAATCGTTGTTCCCTTCCACTGACTGTCCAGGGAACTGGTAGGAATCAGTAGGAGTTATAAAGAGTTACAACCCAGTACTTCCTGTCCCTCTCCTGAGCAATAAATTCATGGGGAAGCAAAGCTTTTAACAGTAAGTAGCACTGACACCAGTTTCCCCCTAATCTCCGTGACCACACAGTTTATACAAAGGTGAACACTAATGCCAGTGGCACGGGAAGGGCTTCAGCCACTCCCAAACCACCACAGTGAAGGCAGCAATGTGTTCTGTCTCTCTCCTGAGTCTCTATTTATTTAACTAAGAGAATAGAAAAGGACTCTGATTCAGGAAAGGGCAGGAGAAATAAATGAATTCATTCTGAAGTCCTATCAGTATTTTTACAGATGTTTACACTATAAGAAAATACAACACTTTTTTTTCATATAAATGTAAGAAAGAATCCAGCTGTCTTTGCAGCATTTTGTTCTGCTAAAAACTGAAGCTACTTGGTCATATAAACATAAAAAGACAGCCATCATTACATTGGTTCTTGTCCTACAAGTTAGGTTATTTGTCCCTTAGGGAAAAAGGAACAAAATGTCTTTCCCCAATATGATTTAGTCAGTACATTTGGAATTGTGGTTATTTTTGTTTTGACTCCTTATAAGTGTGCAAGCAAGTGAAAAATCCATCTGGATAGAGAAAAATCATAAACTAATGCATAAACTTATAAATCAGAAACAGATTTTCATAAATGATGGAATTTTGCAGCTTTGACATTCTTTCCTAAAGCACTATAAAATGGCAATAATTCAATAGAGTTATGAATCAGAAATAGGATTCTAACCCAGACATTCATTCTGTCATGTGATACTGGTAATACTCAAATATTTTAGACTTCATGGCTGCAAATTGCCATAGGCCCTGAATACTACTTGACCAACAAAAAGTCACTGAACAACTTAATACTGGGTAGGGGAGGGGGAAATTTAAAAGGTTTTCATATGCAAATTGGAGGTTATTTTACTCTCATGCAAACACTGGTATCTCAACACTTTTAGAAGCTATTGTTGTGACACTTCTTTACTTTTGACCACTGTTGCTTTAATAGGATCAAGAATATGTCCTTTAGGGAAGGAGGGACTTCAGGAAGTCTCTAGTCCAACCTCCCAGTCAAAGTTGGATCAGCTCTGAGGTCAGCTCAGGCTGCTCAGAACTTTGTTCAGTTTGAGCTTGAAAATGTCCAGAGGTGGAGATTGCACAATCTCCCCAGCAGCCTGTTCCCCAGCTCTGCTGTCCTCACAGAGAAAAAGGCTTTTACTTTTACCTAGCCTGGATCTCTCTTTTTTTACCTTAATCCCACTGCCTATCATCCTCCTGTGAGGCATCATCGTGAAGAGCCTGCCTCTGTCTTCTCTTCCTTCCAGGTACAGTCAGGCTTCTCTCCAGTCCCCTGAAGCCATCCCTTCTGGAGCCTGAAGAGGCCCAGGTCCCTCAGTCTCTTCTCCCAGGGCATCACCACCATTGCCATATTGATCATCTTCCACTGCACTTGCTGCAGATTATGGATGTCTTGTTCTGGGAGGCCAGAGCTGGATGCAGCGTGGTCTCACAGGTGCTGAGTAGAGGTGGATGATCATTTCAGTCCACTGATTCTGTTTCTCTTCATGCATCCCGGGAGCTGTTGGCACTTTTGCTGCCAGGGCTGGCTCGTGCTTGGCTTGCTGCTCACCAGGACCCCCAGGGCTTCTGCATTAGAGCTGTGCCCACCAGCCAGTGTCCTCCTTCACAGGGGCAGGACTTGGCATCTTCCTCTACTTCCTCTGCTGAATTTCAGCAGGAATCTTGTCTCATTCCATCTACAAACACAAATAGCCCTTTTGCACAATATTTAGCTCACTCCATTTTTGGTCTTTGTCACAGATCACCAGTGATTCCCCATCTCCATTCCACTTGGGCTTGCTCTGTGAAATGGACAGCTTTTGCTAGGGGTAAACTTGTTACCTCTGAAATTTATGCACTTCTGGGACCTGCTTTATTTAAGTAAACCTCAGTATAGCTGTCTCAGAAAACCCAAAGAGCATATAGGTGCAGGTGACCAGCACTTCTGCTGAGCAGAAAGTTATTTCCTGGAGAAGAAGTGTGATGTTTTAAAGGCTGTGCTGTGGAGCGTGGGATTAGTCACTTGCCAAGATAATAGGTCTGACTCTCCATGGTGCTACTCCAGCTGCACTCCTTCCTGTGCATACCCATTGTAACAGCTCCTAAAACTGAAGTCATACAGCAGTGAATCAGGCCAGGAAAGTTTAAGAAAATAAGGAATGGAGGTGTGGTGGGAGGTTAATTTCCCTCCTACAATAATCTGCGACAGTGAAAGCAGCAGAACTACCTTTTCTCTTGTTTTTTTCTTTTGCCTGAAAGAAATGTAATCTAACTCTCAATTTGCTGCACAAACCAGAAGTGTTAAGGTTTAACAGCTGCTTGTAAAAAGCTCCTAGTTTGTAGCATAGAATGCTTTGTTCTAACTCGTTTTCAATTGTAATTAACACTGATGAAATATACAAAGGGGAAAATAAGAGAAGAAAAATAGGGAAAACAATATCCAATGACAGCACATGCTTCATAACATCCAGAATTTAAAAAAAAATTAAAAAAAAAAACCAAAAAAAAACCAAAAAAACCCAAACAAAACCACAGACCCATACTTTGCCATATATCTATGCAATAGGGAAGAATTTATCTTATTTTTCCTAAATTAATGTGACACTATTTTTATTCAAGGATCTGGAACACAGTTCTAAGAGTTTTATTTCTATGGTGTGACAAATCAGGTCTCATCTATTTCATTTAAAATAAGTAAGTGGTTTTTTGGGGGAATTTTTAGTAATGCTGAAGAAAAAGAAAAAGCATGTTTTAAACAAGTTCTTAGTCTACTGTTTCTGCTTATTATTTTTCTTTCTTAACCCTCATTTTTATGATAAATATGTGACAATATGACAGGAAGCAGCTGACATTAAAGCTAGAAGTTTCTAGCAAACTATTTATGCTAATCCATAAGGGAACATGGTGGGCTACTGAAGAGCTTCTCTTGGGTTTTTAAAAACACTGAAGGAAGATTATGATCAGAAGGCATAGCCTTTTAGTTCAGAAGAAATGGGCTTATATGTTGACAGATCTATTTGATATTATTTAGGGAGTAATAACCTCTCTACATTTCCAGAGCTTTATGCTCAATAATACTCTAGAACAGTGCTAATTTCTCTGCTGCATTGGCAAGTTAGCCAACCTTAGCAACAAGAAGTGCAGTATGAAACAGATGAAAAAGCTGCATAATAGTTTGATTTCTGTATAATTGAGTTTCCCAAATCTGCCCTCAGATGTTAAAGCACAGCTCTGTCTAATTTTCAAGAGCAAGACAGAGACACACATATCTGAACAAAAATCAGCACATACTGTTTAATTCCTTCACAAATCTGCTTAGTACATTGACATCATTATTCTATTACTCGATTATTACTCTTTGCTGGGGCAATTTCCCTGACACAACTTTCCCCTAAAGGGTTTAGCTTTCCTGATATAAAAAGGAATCCAGACTCAATATGTAATTTTAATATTTAGTCCTGTGTTTTGCAAGAGAAAATGGGATTGTGGCAGCAATACCAATAGCAAAAGAGTGAACTGCCTGTGATCTGCCTTCCAGCAGTAAAGTGAACCTGCTCTTTTGTTTATATCATTAGCAGTCAGATTTATCATTGTTGTGCTTAATGTTATTCAAGAATAGGTCCCCAGAGTGCTATATGGACACAAATTGAAGGAGGTCACTGCCCCAGATAATTTTCATTTAAAATCATTCACATGGAAAATAAGAGAAGAGCTATTTGCAAGCAGAGTCAAGCAATACTACAGCAGGTCAGGATTTTGGAGAGGAGGAGGCAGAGAAAGGGAGTGCAAAGGGGTTTAAGGAGGGAATTAGCTTAGGGAAAAATAAGGGAGGGCTGATTAGGAGGACTTTTGCAGGGAGTAAAAGTAAAGGGGGCACAGGAAGACTGAAATTTGGATAAGAAAGGGTGCAAATGTCAGCAGGGCAGAGTGGATGGAGCCTACCAGTGCAAGGCAACACCTGAAACCCCCTAACATCCAATTCCTTCTCTCACCAGCTGGGTTCTCTCACCAGCTCTTCTGCACCTTCTGATCATTTTCTAGAGTTCTGTCATTCAAGTCACATCACCTAAACCAACCCCTTGGAGCAGGTATGGAAAAGGAGAAGACTCACCAAGATCAGGAATGTACCAAAAAGGCAAGGAAAGCTAAGCACACCATCAGGAAGGGCCTTTCAGAATTTAGGTGAGAAAAAGAAGTGTAGCTCCTCATTTATTGCAGATCTGGATTTGAAAAGCCCAAGCAAATTGGATAAAGCACATTCAATGTTTTTTCTGCCTCACATGAGGTACCTTAGGAAAGGAACATCCTCTACAAAGTGAGCAAATTCAGCCCATCAGACTGCACCACTCACTAACACAAACAAATGTTTCTAAAAGCTCAATTAATTCCTCCATAGGATTGCTAGGGAATTATTCTGAAAGATTAAAAAGTGGCCATTCCAAGGCATACTTAGGGATCACCCTTTGGTTCATGCACGTAGGTTTATTTAAAGAATAAACCTTTCTGTGAGAGAACATGAATAGCAAGTCCTAGGTCTTCTATTACAATAAATTTTACATATTACTTAAAAGATGCAAATTGACTTGTCAGTCTCTGATCATGTATATTAGAGGGAAGCTGCAGCTGCTTGTAGCCTGCACCATTGTCAACACAAATCTGTCACTGATAATGACAATATGGGAGTAAAAAAAGTATTTTTCTGACAATCCTCAGTATGAATAAAGGTATTGCATAGCCACACTCTACCATAAATTTTTTAATTAGGATCCACACAAGAGGTTTTTTAACAAGAATTCTGTTTTAAAATCATTTGTTGGAAACAAAGCATGATTCAAACTGTACTAGTGCCACTGAAAATGACTTGTGGAATGGAGACTTCTGCCAGTAATTAGAGTGAGGAAAAGCCAACATATGAAAGGTGCTGAAAAGTGTTGCTGTCTAATTTCATGCTTCTCACTAGCCTTGACCCTCAGAGAACATCCCAAACAGCAGGTCATTAGCTACTTACTTTTGTTGTTAAAAAACATAAAAAAAAAGGAATGATGGGTCAGGAATTTGAGCAGGTAGAGTAGAATCAAGTATAGTTCCACACATTTCTAAAAAGCTCTTCTTCCATCAGCCTTCGTGTCAGTGCAGTGTTGTAACCAGATTAATGGCAAGGGCACATGCATCAGCTTTTCTCCCCACTATCTCTACATTCAAATGTTTAATCAATTTACTTTATACAAGCTGACTGATTGAGGCGACATTAGAAACCTTTTTCATACTCATTTCACGCCTCTTTGGTGAATAAAGATGTCTCCTCCTCAAACATCACCCGTCAGCTCCCTTTTTATTGTGCTTTGTAGATGCTTAATTAGCTCATCTCAGACAGCCTGGGAGAATTCAGAAGTTGCTGTGACACTGAGCTCCTTGAGGAGCAGCCCTTGGAAATGAAGATGAGGATGTTACTGTGGAGACAAGGGGAGTCAGATTTCCCTCATGTCCCACTCACACGCAGTGACACTGCTGGATCTCTATTACATAATAACTTGGAGTTTAGTGATGCTTCATTAATGGTTGGACTTCATGATCTTAGAGGTCTTTTCCAACTTCATGATTCTCTGATTCTATAACAGAGGAGTTTCTTGGTCTGTCTGCACCTCTGCTGGGCGAAAGAGTAGCCATCAAGGACTGAGATGCAGTGGCTGATTCTGGTTTGATTGCATGAACATGCAAATAAATGGTTTCCCTTGGCTCACAGCACAATATTTCTGACCCCAGATAGCATTCTGAAATGTGGAACAGAAAGCCAATTTCCAATGAAAGACATGCCAGAAGTTATGAGAAGGTATGGTTTAGGAAAATACCAGTTTACAAAATTAAACTACGTATATTACAGACTACAGGCTTGCCTCAGTCCTTCCATTTTCTCTTGTATTTGGTATTTTTATGCTGTGTGTTTTTACAGTGACTGATCTGCGCTTAAAGAGATGGATTTTATTTGCACCAGGCATTCAAAAAAACTAATCACCTTTTTTTCCTCATACTATGAATTGTGATTCTTGAAAAAATTGTAATGGAATTCAAAGTATTTTAAGAAACACCTAAACCAGAGAACTGTTAGTGGTTTTTATTGGAAGCTGTTACCCAGGAAAAGAGGCTGGATATTTGCAACTGCATCCAGGAATTACAGCTGGTTCTCACTCTCACTTTGAAAATTTAAGAAGCTTCCTGCAATTACAAGTAATTTCCTGGTGAATACAATTGTTTCAGGGTAATGGAGGGTTGCATGGAGACAGTTGCACACAAAGATTTATTTGCATAATCTATGTAGTCACAAAGCAAACTGCAGTCCTAAAGAAGAGGAATGTAATCTTCTGAGTCCTTCATTTTCTTTGGTAGATCAGTGTGGGAATGGTGTAGAAGGGAATAGAGAATAATCTATACTTACGTTTACAGTGAGAATTTCCAATCCTTTCTGTGGCAGAACAACATATTGAGTTAAGGTACTGATACTGGTATTGTGCTAACATTTTTGTGTTTCTCCTTCAAAGAAATTCAGAGGTCCTGGTCTCACTACCAGAGGGGGCAGCCCCTTATCTCCACTTACTTTCAGTTCACCTTCCCAGACATCTGAGCAAAATTTGCCAAGTAAAATTTTTCTGTCTGATAGAAAGAACTGGGACAGATAGCACTAAGCAGCCAGAAAAAGCACAATGAAAAATTTCAAGTGATCTGAAATGAACCTCTGAGCAGCTGGACAATGTTTTCAAAGAGATGCAATGATTGCTCATAGAGTATGGAAATGAACAGGGCAGTAACAACAAGCTGCATATCCTCCAAGCGTCAAGTGAAACAGTAAAGCAAATCACCAGGTCAGAGGCTGAGCTGAAACTCAGTAAAGTACAATTAAAAGAGAAAATCAGCCAAAAAGGCAGCAAAAAACAGGCAAAAGGTGTGACAGAAAGCACACTGAAGTTTTTGTGCAAGGGGAACACTTTCTGTAGAGTTTGTCACCTTGGCTTTTGCATTATGAGCTGGAAGCATGATCCACCTGCAAGAGAATTTGGGTTAGAGATGTTCTTATCAAACATTCATCAAAGTCTATGGGAAATAGAGGCATTGACTATACTTTCTTGGATAAAGCAGAGAGCTTGCAGATTCAGCGAGGCAGCTGGGCAAAGGTGGGAGCTGCAACATGACCAGAATTAACAGAACCTGCCTGGGCACACACAGGGAATGGGAGAAGCAGAGCATAGGGTGTTTCCTTCTTTATGCTAAAAAGCCACAGGACTGCCAGCAGGGCCATCTGAGTGTTGTCAGCTGTTTATGGTCATCCAGTGGATAATAAAAGTAAGACCTGAAAGAAGAAAATGCTAAAAGTATTGAAGCCTGGGACTCTGTTTCTATTCCTTGTCTGATAAAACTGCCAATTGACAGGTGGTAACCCACAGCAACCAGGAAAATTTATTGAAGATACAAGTTAATAATCACAGTGGTACACTGTGCCTGTAGCTCTGGGACAGACTGATCTGCTTTCTTTCCATCCCTTTCAAGACAGACCACAGAAATCCACAACCTGCAGTTTTGTCCAGGGCCTTATTCAACCAGATACCAAGTGGAGTTAGAGATCTGCTTCATTCAGTTGAGGGCTCTGCCTAACCCTCCGTGATGTCAAACTTGAGACTGTGCAGGGAATGGGTTGCACTTCTATCTTTGAAGATTTCTGTCCCTCATATGAATATTTTTCAGTTCAAGATGGACTGCCTTATTTTCATGTCAGATGTACTTCTTAATAATGTAACTTTCTGCCCCGCTAATAGGATCATCACATCCCTGGTTCTCTTTCCAGCTTCTTAGGCTCTGAAACACCTATTTTTCACAATTTTCTTCAAAAGAGAGGTATTTTTCAGTCTATCACTTAACTTGATTAATGTCTCATTTTCGTTTGACAGCACAATGTGTGTTATCATTATGATTTTCATGATCTGCTTAGGAACTCAAAGCAGTGGGGTTTTTTGTGCTCTCACAAGTACTCCTCTTTGCCAAAGCCCAGATGAATTAGGCCTAAATTAGGATCTTAGTCACTACTAGAGATTGATGCAGCCCACCTTACACCTAAACTGACCCTTCAAAGTACCTTGATCTGTGGAGGGAACCTAAAGAAATCATCAGCCTGATGGTGTGGGTGTACCAGTTATGTGTATAAGTGGGAAGGACCATAATCTTTATCTTCTCATGGCAAAATCTTAATTCTTTGCTCTTGTTCATAATGACAGTTAATTTACCTTGCCTTCAATGACAGTTAATTCCATTTGCCTTCTTTTTATAAAACATACCCCAAGTAACAGAGTGTTCAACATACAGGTTTGGAAATCTAATATCAGGTGTTCAGTGTGAAATTACGGTTTGCATTACCAGATCCTATAAGGCAAAATCTTGCAAGACGTTTAATTTAATGCATTTTTACCAGCCCAGAATTAGCAAGAGGGGGGAAATATCTTGCTTACAAGTGGTGTAAGTTAGGTACATACAGAACAAGTTTGCAGACTTGTGTTTTCTAATTACTTTTTCTTACATGCATAAAATGCCCAATTTTTACTTTACTCTTTGTAACTCTTGTTTAACTGTATTTTGTTGTGTTTTGACAGAAAAATAACTAAAAATAAGGTAACAACATATTTGTTTTTGAGCTCTGTAACATCTGTAATGAGCACACTCTTGCACAATGGTAAATGCTTTTGACTTTGATTCCAGACCTGACCCCTCCCTATTGCTTGACAAAGTCAGTCCTAATGCTACTCTCTCTCTCCCTGCTGCTCTGATGTTTGTGTGATGTTTAAATTTGCCTGACTTGTGTCTAGGTTTTCAGAGCACTGAGGAATCAGGGTGGCATAATGGGCTCATTTCAAAACATGCTGTGAGGTGAGTCAAACTCCAGTCATTGCAGAGCACAGCCAGTCTTGTTTGGAGGGGATGAATAGTGACAGCAGGAGAGATGCAACTTCCCTACAGACCAGCATCAGGAGAAATCTCCTTTAACTCTATGGATACAGTAAATACCTCCTTGCTTTTCAATTTAACGTTTCTTTTGAACCTTTCCAGTTCCTCACACAATTGATTTAAAATGGGTTTTGAACTTCCCTGGAATCAGCAAAGTTTCCTTTTTCCTCCCTTCTGCTTGTCCCACACCATCAATCCTCTTTCATGCCACCAACAAACCTAGCAGCCCTTCCCTGATTTACCGAGAAATAAATTTACATGTCCTGTTCTTGGAATTAAAAGGAAGCAGGAATCCAGAATTTCAAGAATGAACAGAATGAAATGAAAAATCATTACCCCCTCTCCCCTAGGAAAACCCTATAAATCAGATCATGTTCCTTCAAAGGAACATTCTCTTTTCCTGATAATTTTATTTCACCCCAAATAATTGGCCTACATGACCTAGTAAATAATCAAAATGGGAAAAGAAATCTCTACAGCCAGTGAATGAAGTCAAACTGCCTTGAAGGCAAGGCCTCAAAGAGTATGTTTTGTTCTACAGTGCACACATGATCTGACTTTTCCTACTTATTAGGGTGAGGAAAAAAGTCCCAAACTTTCCATTGTTGGAAAAAAAATTACCCTGGAATGGAGACACTCCACAAGATAAGTTGTGCCTGGGGTCCCCATTATCTCCTCATGCTCCTTTGCCAACATGATCAGCTTGTTCCTGCTCTCCATATGTAACTTCTGAAATAGGGATGCTGCATGTCTCTGGCTCCTCAGCTCCAGCTGAGCCAGTTGCAGCTACATCTGCTCTGTGGGCTGATGGAGAAGGAGGGAACCACAGCAGTTACACACCTTGTGTGCAGCCTTAGATGCTGGCACACTCTAACATGGAGCCCAAAAATGGAGCTGGGAAAGAAATGCATTCATATGCCCTGATATTAGGGAAAATAAGAGATACGTGTCACCACAAACTCATTCACTGTAGAAAGGGATGGACAGTGAAATCTGCAGACTTGGAGGAGGTACAAAGCTTTTCTGAGCAGTAAGATTTGTCCTTGGCAAGTCCAGAAGGACCTCACAAAAGGGAGTGAGTGAGTGAGCGAGTGAGTAAAAGAAGTTTCAGGTGAACTTCAGTCTAGAATAAGGTAAATTGCTTAGGAAAAAGTAATCAAAATCATGCCAGTATTATGCTGTTTTTAATTGACAAATGGCAGTTTAGGAAAAGTATTATGGTATCCTCACTGGCAACTATCTGAAACCATGGAGTCATCATGCAGCAGTAGATAAATGCCCCAAAATTGTTGCATATCACTGGGACTGATATTGAGATTGATGCCATGATGATTTTTGTCTTTTCTTTTCTATCCCTGTTACACCTTTTTTCCAACTTCTGTATTCTCAGTGCTTATTTGCCTAAATTCTTGAACTTGTTTGTTAAGCTAAGAGACTGAACATTTTAGAAGCTTCTTAGTGAGGGATCAGTGTGCTCCAGAACCCAAGGCCCTCTCCAGAGCACATTTTGTAAACTGAGATAGAGCCATCCTCGGGGAGGGGGCTCACTGGAGCCTCTCACTGGGGAATCTTTGATAGATGTGCTAATTGGTAACACCTACAATGTAAGACCAGATCTTGAGGAGGGGGATTGTGGAGGCCATTGCAGGGTGCATGGAGGTGCATTCCACCTGGACGTGGTGCACTTAAGGATCTTTAAAATAAATACCAAGCTAAAATCCCCTTTTCCCTTCTAACCATGTTTGCCTCTTGATTTTAAGACCAGGAAAAGGCATCAGATGAAGCCTTGGTGTAATGACATCATGAGTAATACCTGTGATTTTGGTTATCCTATCACAAGCTGGACTACAAGCATGTCAGAGAGCAAGCAAAAATGTCAAAGAAATGTGGAATCAACCACAGGGAACTGTACAAGGAACAACTAAGAAGTCTGGGATTTCCATTTTCAGAGGGAAAGGATGAAGCAGATATTGCTGAGATTTACTAAACCATGAAAGTGGTTGATTTACCAACCAATTGATAAAGTGATGGATATACCAACTCTCTGAGAAGTAGAGTAAGGGAACATCAAATAAAGTTGGCTGGATATCAACTTAAAGCACATAAAATGTTGTATACAGAGTAGATAAGGAACTTTTGGAGTATGTTGCAAGATGAGGTTTGGTAAGAGATTTTATCAACAGCTCCAAGAGGTATTAGGCAAATCCACAGTCTAATGCTTAAGGGAATGAATAAAGATGGAACCTTTTAACTTTCTTAATCCTGAGTACTGGGAGAAGCATGGCAGTCTTGGTCTGTCAATAAAGGGCAGGCTCTGATAGTCTCCTTAAACAAGATCACCTAATGCCATTTTTGGAAATAGCATACAGGAGTTGCTGGAACTCCTACCAGGCAAGTTAAGGCATTTATTGTGTCCTTGAACTAACTGAAGACATCCCCAAGCACATCAATCCCTCATGTGCTCCTACTACTCACTCTCTGTGCTTCTGAGGTCCTCATTCTCCTCCACAGCTGTACCAACTCACTGGCTCAGATCCCCACCTCACAATGTGATATCCGTGTTGTGGGCAAGCGACCAGGCAGTCATGTTCAATGTGTGTAAAAATGCACCTTGAAATGTCTGCTAAGCTGGTTTTCATTCTGGGAAGGATGTTGCTGAGGCATTTTCCTGTGACAGACTATAGAGTCTCAAACAGCCCAGAGACTTTGACAACAATGATTGCAGACAGTTGTTTTGTACGGATAGTTACAGCTGTGTGTTGGAACTCCAGCTACCACAAGCTAAGCAACCCTCTCCCCTATTCTTTAAACAAGACAATTTCAGACTGTTAAACTTGTGAAGTGTGCCAGGTAAATGACAGAGAAGGCAAAGATTACTGGTTCTTTCTGCAAATTGCCCCCTCTGAGACACAGAATAAGGCATTAGAGTCCACCTTAATCAAAAAACCTAGCAGGCAGCCCAGATACACTCTTTAACACAACCAATCCGAAGGCAAACCCTCCCGCCTTTTCCTCTCTAATGCATTTTGCCTTATGTGATTTGTCTTATATTGTGTTGACTAAGCAAGATGGAAAAAAAAATCAAATTCCTTTAAATTACATCTATTTGTCTTACATTCTGTATATCCTCTTTTGTTTCACCTGCAAGAATGGAAAATAGTTGAATAAAATGCAATCCATTGTGTGACTGTAGGAATTGCTGTCACAAACAAGAGACAGTAAAATAACATTAAATTTACACTCAAACCTCAAGAGGAAATAACAGTCATGTACCTCTAGGAAACACTTCAAGTGCCAGCTCTACTAAAAAGCAATATTTAGTTGTGTGAAGAGAATCTTTTGGTGCTGGGTTAATCAGGACCTCAATTTGGAGGAAGGTATCCCAGGATCCGAGACCATCCTGCATGGAGACAGCATAACCTGTACCTATGACAAAATATACCTCTGTCTGCAGTCCACCTGGAGGCAGCATGGATATCCACACAGACCCTTGAAGTTTCTGTTGTTGAACACATCATATGTATGACATAATTCTTTCGGAATCACTTTATCCAACATTCTCTAGCCAACAATGGCAGTAGAGAGTGTCTACAATTTCAGATAGTGTGTGTGGCTACTGAGTTTGTTGTTATTTTAATAATATGTAGTCCTCCAACAAGATGGAAGCTTTATGTACATAGCACAAGATCAAAGACATTGCTTGATTTGAGACAAGATTAGTACACAAAACAGGGAGTAAACAAGGTAAAATAACAAACATCCTGGAAGAACAAAATGCAGTGGCCCAGATTCGTGATTTGTCATTTGGGTTTTTTATTCTGTTTTGGGGAAAAAAAAAAATCCCCATGAATGGCCCTATTTTGGCAGAGAATTATTCTTCTATCCTGAAACATGCACAATAGTATTAACTCCCTATGTTCATATCCATCTTTCATCAAAAGCTTCTTAAAACTGTCCATTAAAATTGTTCAGTACAATCCTCACTCAGCTGAAGCCCAGCTTTAGCAAGGGTCACACAGCAAGGCAAACTTTTACTCGTTAGTACTTCATGTACTGTAAACTGTTGGAAGCATTTTTCACTCAGACTGAAATCTGCCATTATTTTTATTGTGTTGCACAGGTGTACACTCCTGAAGTAATCCCAGAGGTCCCATTCCTTTTACAGAAGCTATTTGTAGACATAGACTCAGTTTTTGTTAGAAAGGTGGGCATTGCCTGTTCAGAAAAAACAGTGTACAAATACTCTTCCTCTTGTTAAAAACAGCATCTTCCTTCCTCTTGTTGCCCCATCAATTTCAACTAAACTGCACCCACGAGGGACTCTGACATGAATAATGGGAGATTTTAGCTTTCTGCCAGCAAAGCACTCTTTGCTACTTCCAGAACTGCATAAATAGGTTGTTTTAAAGTTACAAATGTTAAATAAATTGAGTAGGCTTTCAGCAACGGAGTAGAATCACAAGGTTTTGGGAGGCATTGTTTTTATACTAAAGGAATAATATATAAAAAAACAGAGTGTATTGATGTTTATGAACACTTCCTGGCTTTCAGATCCAAAGATTGAATGGTTCCTACAGAACCAGTGTGTAAAATCAGCTGATTTTACAGCTTTTGTATTTCATCCTTCCATTCCAGGATGTTACAGGTTTGAGACAGAAGGAAATCCATTATTAAACCTGTCTCACAAAAATTTCAATTAAAATTTCAATTAAATCACCATGTGGTTTCTTACATTAAGGTTTGAGCCTTTAATATTAATAACGCTGCTGAGGCTTCTGCATATTAGGAAATTAGAAGAGTTTCCAGTTTTTTCAGCTTTATAACTTGAAACAAGTATAACCTGTATATCTGTGCAGTGGAATGAACCACTGCATGAATACAGCTGTGTCAGTATAAACCACTTTGCACTTTTCCACTTTTCTGTAGTTTTTATTTTTTACCATGAAATTATTTTCAACCACACTTGTTCATGTCATTAAAAAAAAAAAAAAAAAAAAAGAATGACACAGGGAAAAGCTGATCTGTGGTATCCCTTGTGCAGCTGCCCTGTAAGACACAACTATATTCAGAAAGATTCAGACCAACATTTAACCCAATAAACAGGTCTTGTCCTTGTGCAGGTATATATAAAATATGTATGTTTGTTTATCTGTGGAAAATGTGGTTTTTCTCTGTAACTTGCAGTATTATTTATGTCCAAGTATCTTAGCAGAACTCAGTGCACTTCTCTACGTTGAATACAAAGCAAGAAACTTTTTAAGCAATACACTGATTATTTTGGGAAAGTGCTGTCTGCAGATAAAGAATTTTCAAGGTAATACAAAGTCAAATCAGATCATCAGCTACTCATATGCTGGTAGTTAACTATCAAATGTTGAAATTCTAATTAAATTCTTTGTGGTTATACTATACTTATCAGCCAGTCTAATACGATTTGCTTCAATGTTTTTGTTGATAATTTAAATCAGCTTTTGTAGGATGTTATGCACTTTACTGAAACACTAATATTTGCTGTGTCTTAATAAAATAATTCAACTAAATATCAGTGGTATTCCTGAAAAAATATTGTTTTCTCTAGAAAGGAGACATGTTAAATAAATTGCACACCTGCTAATGCATTTATTTTGAAATGAAACTACAAAGAGAAAATCAAGTGGGCAGTACTTGTAACCTCCTTAATGGACTGGGTTTTGTCTTCATTTTACAAGTTAATGAACAATTTAGAAGAAAACATTGACTCAACACTGCTAAGATTTGCATAGGACACCTCTATGGGGGAAGTACTGAGCAATGAATAGAGCAGACTTGATGATCAGGAGTTACTCTAAAGAATATTCATAGGATTTATACTAATGGCCGTGATGAAGTTTTTCCTAGGGGTTCAGAAATATTAAAATAATCTTGAATTCCTAAAAAAAAAGGTCACTGGATGTGCAAATCCTGTTGAAAGTTCTACAGATGTAGATTACCCAAACTTGCTTTGTTTGGGCACCTTTTGAAGTTCTTTTAACCTATTCAACAGACTAGAGAGGACCATGAACAGTGGTTAGATCCAAATACACTTAGGAATGTATTTTTCCTACAGATCTAGCTGTCCCAGAGGTCCCTAAATATAAATGAGATTGCCAGGCACCAAAGCAGAACAAAAACAGCAGGACAAAACAGCTTGCAGTGTGAACTGCAATTAAATAAATTTGTAGTAGAGAGAGAATGGCTTTCACATGGAAGTATAAAAAGTCCCCTGTAGCTCCTGGAGTGGATTAAAAAAATAACTCTTTGATGAGTATCATTAAATGTTGTGGTTCTATAATCAAAATTGCCCTGGATCTGCAAGAGGCTTTTCTGCAAACAACACTGGAATAGCTATTTCTTCAAATATGTTGAATACCATATACCTCCATTTTCTGAACGAGGCATTTTCTGGCAGAATAAATTTAATAAAAAGTGTTTTGACTGTGAGATTGCTTCACTGTAATTTTTTCATTTACTCAACATGAATAGTTAAAAGTTTAAGCAGTCACAACTGAAAGGAGCAGATTAGACTTTTGGCTGGAGTAAATTGATGCAGCCACATGGAATCGATGAGGCTAAACCTCCTTCTTAGGTGAAAAAGATTTGTCTCTATACCTCAACATGCAGGAAATTCAGATTCTACCCACAGTTTCAGCAAACTCCTATTCAGATGCAAATCACCCATGGGATGATGGAGAAGGGTAGGAGAGAGGCACTTCCCTTTCACCTCTGCTCCCATCCCCACGTGCACTGAGGCATTCAGGTCCCCATCCCAACCACAGCCCTGCAGGCAGCGCTGGCATTCAGCCAGAACACGTGGAAACACACTGACTTCTGTCTCTCTCCTTGGCTCCTGAAGTCTTGGGGCACCCACTCCATTAATGAGCACACCCCAACATTCACAGCCCTCCTGAGTAGTGGAGAGATTTTCATTTTCTCTGTGTGTGATGGTGGCATTCTCCAAACTGCAGAGGCTCATCAGGCACAGCATTGCCAGACGGGCCAGGGAGGGGGTTCTCCTGCTCTGCTCTGCACTGCTGCTCTGCTCTGAGTCCTGGGGCCAGTTTTGGGCACTGCAATGTAGGAAAGACTTTAAGCCATCAGAGAGCATCCAAAGGAGGGCTAAAAGGATGGTGAAGGGCCTTGAGGGGAAGCTGCATGAGGAGCAGCTGAGGGCACTTGGTCTGTTCAGCCTGGAGAACAGACTGAGGGGAGACCTTATTGAAGTTAAAACTTTCTGGTGAGGGGAACACGAGGGACAGGCTCTGATCTCTTCTCTCTGGTGACAGTGACAGGAGCTGTGGGAGTGGCATGAAGTTGTGTCAGGCACATGGTGTGAGTCTTGGGGATAGTTCTGAGCAGGCCCAGGAACTGGACTTGATGATCCTTGTGGGTCCCTTCCAACTCAGCTTATTCTGTGATTCTGCAAAGGCTTGAGCAAAGGAAGGCAGAAGGACCTCATTCCTTGCCTGCTCTGTGTGGCTACCTCACAGCCAAAGGGATGCAGAGGGATGGACACCAGGCAGGGGAGTACTGGGCAGGCACTGCAAAACTGCAAACCGGCTAGTGCACAGCACAACAGTGGGGAACAGAGAGTAGAGCTGAGCATGGCTCAGAGCTGGGAGTAGTTAGGGCAGATTTGGGACACAGAAAGGGGATGTGGAAGTGTAGAAAGCACTGGACCATCAGGTAATTAAGTGTTGGGTGTTTATATAGTGAAGAGAGGTTAGTCTCACAGCAGGGAAAAGGATTTATCACCTGAGTGTTTAGGACTCCAAGCTTCATAATCTCCTCCTCATGAAGGGAGGAACTTCTTTTACAACATTTCTAATAACTCTTATCCAGTGGAGGAGTGGCAGGTAACAAGTACTTATTGAAGTTGTTTTCATTATCTTTCTTTGAGGCAAGCAAGTAATTCCTTCAAGCTTATCCTCTGCCAGGATTAATTTGGCCAGTCTAGAGTGGTTGTCCAGTATCAGGAGCAGATGCAAAACTGTAGGGGGTAGAATGGAAAATAATCATTACATACAGGGGAGAAGAACTGCATTTGAAGTGACCTGAATGAATGCTGAATTCTTTTCCTTCCACACATGAAGAACACCATGCATAAGGATTATACAGAGAGTGATTCCTTTAAAAAAATAAAACCGACCCACTTGATAATGTCTTCTTGTTTCACAGTATTTAGGCTTTTATCAGTTAGTTCTTGGGGGCTTCGAATGTTTGTCTTTGTACCAAGGCTGAATCACAAATAAGGGGATTAGAAGTCCTCAGAGCTGCAAAGGATTTACATTGACAGGAGATGCACAAAGGATGAAGCAAACTGTGCAGCTGAATCACCAGGTAGTGCAGCAGCAGAGTGCATCCATCGACACGTGGCTGCTCACTGATTTGCTCCAAGGAGCCTGCTCTGCACAGCACCAAAACTCCTGCACACCACAGGCTGTCACACACAGAGCTCCACACCATTTGGGGCTAGGTAAATATACACACTCTAAAAAGATGTGTGAAAATACAGGACAATCCTGATATTCCTGATACTTCAGTACCATCTGGAAGGTCCAAATATACTGGGATTGGTTTAAAAATATAAATTTTGCTTAAGCACTCTGTAAACAGAGTGAAAGTTAATTTTACATGGGTTTGGATGGGGAAGATAAAGTTAAGTGTTTCCCTGTCTAATGGGTGATGAAAACATTCAGCAGTGTTCTCCTCAGCATAAGCATAGGTGTGCTTCCCTTGGCAAAGGCTGATCACTACATAACTTTTAGGAATCTCATGTCTTTTAGATCTCTTGTCCTTTACAGTTGATATTGGCCAGCAAATTAAATAGCCAGTCACAGATCCCACTGGGAGGTGGATGCAAAAACTCATTCATCATTGTATGGTCACTGAAGCTCCTTTTCTTTATGGTTTTGACAAAATTCAATCCTTGCAACCCTGGTGCTTGCCCTCATGTGGAACCCACACAAGCCAGCATACACTGTGGTGTTTGCTTTATTATTGTGGTAGCAGGAGCAGTGAGAGTTTCAGAACAGAACCATGTATGCCAAAGAGCAACAGACAGCAGTTTCCCCCGTGGAAAGACCTATTTCAAGGGACTCCAGCCAAACCCTGAGTGCTGGCTCTTTCTGGCTTGTCTGAAGAGCACCCCTTCTGCTCAGCTGGCAGAAGCCTCTAGAACGGGCAAAAAATGGGCAAAAGGCCCCTCTTGAATCTGCTTTTCTCTTTCCCTGCTAAATACAAGTGTCAGACATGTCCTCAGAGGAAAAATCACCTCCTCTGAGCTCACCCCTTTCCTCTGAGCTCACCTGGCTGTAAAAAGAGGAGGAAGTTTATCTCCAGAAATGCATGAATAGCAATTGATCTTTCCAGCTTCACTGTGGGTGACGTATCAGCGTCTTTGCTGTTGTTTGCTTTGCACTGCAAACCACTTTAAAGTCTCCAGATTATTTTAGTGATCTAAGGACATCATTTTGCAGGTAATGAAATATTTTGTAGAGAGAAGGCTCCTTCCTGTGAAGAAGCAGAAAACTGTAGTTTGAAGTTTACCCTCAAATGTAATCCATACAATAGCTAATGCATACTGGAAGGAAGCCAGTTTTTATTAGGAGCAGAAATCTTCTAAGAAGGTGGCATCAAGTTGCAGTTGAGCTTCCTTTTTGTAACAAATTGTTGAGAAAGCAAAGGAAAAAATAACTTCTCATTTATTCAGGAGAGGAAGAATGCACAATGACATTGAGATCAGCCCTCCAGTTCCAGATCAGGCTGCTCTACAAATGGAAATTCCAGCTTTGTATTTGCAATTTTACAATATGAAGGTCCAAAGAAGCATCCCGGTTGCAGTCAAGTGGAATGTGATGCCTGTGTGCAATTTGTGCACCCTACAAAATACTGCATAGCGTCAGTTTGACCAACAGCAGGAGACTGGTAATGTCCTGTGTTCAAAATGTGCTGTCAGAAATCTGTATAGTCAGCTCAAAAGATGTATAACAAGGCTTGGTATTTAAAATATATATATATATCTGAAAACAATTAAATAGCAAGCTAAATTTAGGGGTAAGAGTAAAAACTATAAAAATTAACAGTATGCTATCATTGGATTGTAGTTCCTAAAATGTGCTAACAGGAAACATTCTCTGTAGGTATTAAAAAAATTTACCTCTTATTTTTTGACAGCATCAGAAATCCTGGTTCAAAGTATTAAAAGGTTTAAAGTGTAATAGTTGAAGCTATCAAATACAAAATACTGCAAAGGGGTTTTATGTTGCTGAGAAACAGATAAATCATTCGTATTTACACTTTGCAATACTAAAAGTGTAAAACTTGAAGAAAGTTGTAGGTGACTAAACACTCAGGTAAAATTTACCCAATACCAACTCCAATTCTTAGAGTTAAGCAACTTGTTTGTGTGACAGCCTAGTACCAGATCTGAGAATAAATTCCCCTCCTAATATTTATGAGCTTGGCAAGGAAGGTGTTGAAGAGAGCTCAGATTATTTTTGTTTTCACATTCAGTTCAGCAGTTTCCCTGATGACATTTCTTGCCATTATTCACTTTAGGGTTGATTTCAACTATCAACTTAATAGCCTTAAAACATGCTAAAAAAAAAAAAAAAAAAGTAAAATCCTTCATAAAGATGCACTCATGCACTGAGAGTATCTGAACTTGACAGATGAATGGGCAAAAAAAATATTAATTTTACTGTGCCACAGGAATGAAAGCCACTACTGCACTGAACCATCCACACAGCTCCTCACCACACACACCCCTGAAACAGCAGTGCACTGGAAAATCAGGAATTGCCTGAGAAACACTAATTTTCTTGGTATAAATTTGCTCTGTTTCTTTTATCTTCCCTTTTGGGGCCCATAAGAATTTTTCCTTTCAAAGGTGAGAGGAGGGATGGGATCTGGTGGGCAAGCAGCTCTCTGGCCTTGCCGTTTGTTCTCCTTGCCCACATGGTTGCCTGGGCTTGGTCTACTGTGTGCAATTAAAATACATTTTGCATTGAGAGTTATTAATGCTCCTGTGACATTTCTACAGTATTCATCCTTATAGTGTCTGATTGCCTTACAGGGCACTAGATAATTAAACCCTTACCTGAATTTTGCATGTAGGGAGCTGACAAAGAATACAAAAATTTACTGCTGTGTTGGGAGCTCAGCTTACAGAAGCTGTAACCCTTCCTAGAGGAGACATTTTGATTGCATTTTCTCATTAAGACTGCCAAAGGTGCTTCTATAATTTAACTTTCATTGGTATGCCTAGATTAGACAGTCTGTTTTACACATGAAATTCACAAGATGGTCTTATTTGGATCAGTAAATGTTTCTTCTGACACACTTTTCTCATCTCCAGCAGTCAAACACAGTCATAGGCTCAACCCCTCACAGGGGGCAGTGCGCTATGAAACATTGGACATTATAACCAGACTACTTCCAGAAACACAGTTTTTACAATCAGCTTCAGCATAAACATGATATTTACTAATTTTATTTAAGAAATATGAAATGTAACACCTTTTTTTGTTAATTATGTATAGAGGGAACAGAATTTGTAAATGCTTTGCAAGTAGGATTGCTATAAACAAAGCAAAAATTGCTAAGCCTTGCAAGAGGCCAAAATCCCAAGGAGGGATTGCAGGATTTCATCATTCCTTATGAAATAAGAATAGGTTACTGATATTTTAGGTCTTATAACACTGATTTCACTTTCTGACTCTACAGCAGAAAGCAGCATGGAAAACATCAACCTTAAATCTAAACATCCAAACCAAAATATTTTTATGTTCCTTCCTAGACTTGGGTACTTTAAATGCTGTGTTCAGATCAGCCAGAACATTAAAGAGCAGTAAATTTCAAACATGAAGTCTTAGAGAGGCTCATAATTTGGACAACTGCAACTGAGAACTCCAAATCCAGTTTCAGCAGCAGAATATAGAGGATGGTAGAGGACTCCTAACCACCCATTACAATGGATGCCTCGGAGTCTGTCACACACAGACATTGTTTCCTTTCACAATCATTACAAATACAGGCTGTCCTGGGGTGACTATGATGCTGTATCCCCTATTGTCTGCTCTATGCCCAGACGTGAATCCTGCACCTTTCTGTGCTTTTAAACTGGGTCTGGGAGAGGCGGGAGAGGAGCTGGATGAATTCTTCAGAGAGGTTTTGTGTTTGAGGACACATACACTGCCCTGCATTCTCACTGAGGCAGAGAGCCTAGGAAAGAACTTCTGTGGTTTTCCCCAGCTTTTGGCTCCTTTTGTCAGGAGAGAGATGGAAAGTTAAAATTATTTGCTTTTTAGCCAGCCTATTAGATGAGGCAAGAACTTTTCCTGGGAGAGCGGTGTTTTCTTCTTCTCCTGGCACTGCTTCAGCTCTACTCTGGTCCAGATCACCATCCCTGGCAGGCCCCCACTGCAGCCTGGAGGGTGTCACACCCAACCCAGCTCTGGACAGGGCAGAGCCACACCTGCAAAGGACTCTGAATCTACCCAGTTTTTTCTCCACAGTGACAGGTTTTATTCTCTAACGTTATTCATTCTTTTTCTGGTGCCTGCACGTACCCTCCTTGTTAAATAAATAGGGGTTTTTTGTTCACTTTTCCACCAAGAAAACGTCTTCCTGAAGATGGTGGGGGAGAGGCTGCTGAAACCTGCCTTCTATCAGAGGGACATTCATTTCAGATGTTTCCTCCAAATTTGTCTCAAACCAGGACACATGCTAGAAGCAGCATTTCACACCATTGTCTGGATTGCTTTGTAGCTCACTGAAGGACCATTTACTGCTCTGGTTCTTTGAGTTAAGGTACATGAAAAATAAACCATTTCTTGGGGCCCTCAAAAAGTGGCAGTTCCTCTCAAAAAGGTTTAAACCTGCTGTTTTGGAAATCATTCAACACATCTCATGTTTAAACTCCCAAGAGTGATTACCTACATTTGCTAGTCATGTTAGGAAATTTTTTTTTGGAACTTTTATGTTGCTGGTTTCTCTCTTCTTGCTACTAGCACTTTGAAAGACTCTCATTGAGCCTCAGAAATGCTGGACCCAAGCAGTGTGAGACCTGTAGTCCTACACTCAGCTTTTTTCCTGATGCTGAGTTTTGCACACACAGTGCTTTGGCACTGATTTTTGTTTTGCAAAGTGGAAATAAATTTCAAGTCACTATGTTTTATGAAAACCATATGGCTTAACTCACAGTTCTTCAGCTTGGCAAGATTTGCTTGTGGAAGCAAACATGTTATGAATAGCTGAATTCCCTCTGCATTTAAATATGTTCTTGGAGATGGCCTTGACTGATACTGAAAACATGGGTTTTTTTGTTTGATTTAAAGTGATGATCATATGATTTAATTCCATATATTATAAAAATGAAATTAGAAATAAATAGCACAAAGAGACAAGAACTAAATGGAGATTGGCACAGTCCAAAAGAGATGTCAAATAAGTAGGTTAAACTGTAGTATTTGGTGGAAACACTCCAATGACTGTAGAAAATCTGTTAAGTTTAGTTCTGCCTCAGGACTAGTTTTTGAGACTTATGAATTATGTGGTACAAGATACTTTTTACAATCTTTCATTAAGTAAATGAATTAAAAAAATAAGAGGGAAAAACCAAGAGAATACAATTTTTGGAGATACTAAAAATACAAATTCAAGTAAGATATACCTTCTATTGACAATGGAATAAATCAGGACACTAAAACCTCTGAACATATCAGCTTCAGACTGGCAGGAGAGAAAAAAATCAGGCTCATTATATTTTACTTCCATTTGCTAATCTCTGCTGGAACCAGAATTTACAGACAGAGAAAACTACATTATCTGCAGGGGGGAATCAAAGGTGGAAAGATCAGGGCTCTTGGTGCTGCTCAAAGACAAGGTGCTCACAGTGCATTTGGAGCAACAGTGAGGTTTGTACCCCTTGCCTGTTCTGGGTGCACAGCTCCCGTGAGGGCAGAGCTGACCACTGCACCACCTTGCTCTGGGTAGGAACTTACACTCAGAGGTGCCTTTTCCCCCCATCCCAGATACAGCCCTGGCTCCACCAGAAGGGAAATTATGTCCAGATGGGAGCAACCCGACTCCAAGTAGGGATGAACACCAAATTTGTACAAAAAAAACTCACCTAGAGCTCTAAATTTCTAGCACAGATGCATCCGTAAGAACTCATTCCCTGCTCATACACACACCCAAAATTCACAAGAACCTCATTGCTGGTGTGAACTGCATGCAGCAGCAATTCTCTTTTTTTCATTCCCACTATTCCCACTAGTAGAGTCTCATACTTTGGTCATTAACATTCTTTTACTCAGTTGTTTTCAAACATAGCAAAACCCAGTCCTAATGGAACTGGTCACATGAAATTCAAGTTGCATCAGAATGCAGGATCATAAAGTCATATTTCTGTTTTGAGACAGAGCCTTGAGCTGTGAAGTTGGAGTAACTCCAGTGACTTCAATGGAGTTTGAACCAAGATTAAAGTTAATTATCAGTAGCCACACACCAGCAAACCTATCACTCTCTGAAACTCTTTGCCAAGCAAACAGAATCAGTTCCTCTTCACCTCCTGCCTTCTGCATCCATTGCAGTACAGATGACTGGGACAGCATATATTTTGAGTAGCACTTGGATTAGATTACTTTGTTGCTGAAGGTCTCTTTTCTCGTTGCTCACCTTTTCCAGTTCCAAATGAGATGATAAATCATTGTCATTGTATTAGTTTGAAAACAAACCAGTGGGAGATCACAAGTCAGGACTGAAATTAATAGGAAAAGTTAGAAATAAGTGAAATAATATAAGGAAAAAGCACAAATAAAGTCAGATATAACCTGACACCCTATTAGGGTGGTGGGTCCAGTCCAAATGAAGTGATCCAGTTGAAGCAATGATCCGATGGAAGGTCCAGTCTCCAGCTGAAGGTCCGTGGTGGCTCTTGTCCTCTGGTCACCCAGCAGACAGGGCTGAGGCCAGGTAGTTCTAAGGACAGGTTATATCCAGGTGGGAATGCCCAGCTCCTCCCTCCTGGGTGGAGCATCTCACAATAGGATGAGATAAGTCCATGAGTCATGTGGTGGTTTCTTGATGGCCCATTGTCTGTTATCAGGGGTGGGTCGTTAGCAGGTGATAACAGCTAATGGCCTATAGCTGGTGGTAGTAGAATACTTAAATACATCTATTGTAACCCAGGACAATCATACATGGTTGAAGCCATGACTACAGGCAATGTGAAGCTGGGACAAGATTGGAGGGGTGCTTTATAAAATATCCTTGGGAAACCCAGAATTTTATGGTATTACTCAGTGCAGTAGGGAGAAGATGAACCATGGTCTTCACTGTCATGAAATTCAGGCTTTTTTAATGATATTTTACCTCACTCAAATCCTGGAGTCATCTTTACCAAAGGAAAAAAAACCCTCACCTCGATGGGTAAGAATAAGTTCAAAATATTAGTGAGACAGAAAATCAAATTTCTCTAGGAAAAAAAAAAAAAAAAAAAAACAGGTAAAAAATTTCAAGACCATTCACATAAAAACAATTAATATGGTGTCTTTAATGACCCAGGTTTCCATTTTTCTCAGCTGTAAGTATATTTGGTAGCCATTCATTTTCTACTGAAACTGTTATTTTCCTTCTTAACTAACTACTTTGAAGTCCCTTAAAATTTGTGTCATGACACCAAACTTTGTTTATTTCAGATGATGCAAGCACTTGTAGTTACCTTTGAGAATGACTTTCTCTACTTCAGGCCTGAAAAAAGATTCATGTGCCTGAGCAGTGGTGTATTTCTTCCAACATTATCAGTTGCTCTGATAAAAATTATGACCTCCTCTTGTCTTTTTTGTATCCTTTGATCTTAATACTAAAAGCAGCCCTACAACTACATTAAAAATTAGTCCAGAAGGCCCTGAGAAGGGGGACAGTAATAATAAGCAAGAAGAGAACATTGAAGAGAACATTGTTCCTCTATTGCAGAAATGCCACATTTCATCAGGGTTTTTTTCCAAATATAGATTGTTTCAGACAGTTTTAAATTCACACCAGTCTTCCCAACACAGAACCTGTATAGGACAGAGACACAGCCACAGCAAAGGGGAACCATCAGCTGCATCACATGGCCCTGCTGCTCAGTCCCACCGTGGGGATGGCTCTGCTGACAGGCTCTTCTGCCCCTGTCTTCTCACTTAAAAGGTTTTAATTCAAAAGATGAAATCTGTGTCACTTTTATTATGTTTATTATGCATCTTATTTTTCACTTTTTTTACCCATTTCATGTATCCAGTCCTTCAAGCTTCTGCACTGTTTATTTGATATAAAATAGGATTCTTATTTCACTAGGGGAAACAATCTGGGTTCTACCTTTTACTGCTGTTTTTTCTCAGATAACCTGTGCAACATTGCTTGCTAAGGTCACTTCGTCTTATGGGTGTGCTCATTACAGCTTTCCTCTCAAATCAGTTATTACAGATTATTACATTAACTAATTAACTAATTAACTAATTAACTAATATATTACTTTGGAATTGCTCTACTGAGGAGACTTTGGCTGTGTTCATCATCTCCCACCCTCAGAAAACTTCGATGATCTTTAATAAATCCTTAAACAATCTTTAATTGACCACCAAGATTTATTTTCTTTACAAGCTATTCTCCTGTTTGTACAGGCTCTCTCATACAAACCTGGCTGCTCTCATACAAACCTGTGGGTTTTTTTATTCACAAGGACAAAACCTCAGGGAATGAATCAGTATTTTATTAATTCATAGTAATTTATCAGTATTTTAGTATTCCTTCTTCAAGCGCCTTCAGAACTCCACTGAGTTTATTGCATAAATTGTCAAGTTTTAAATCCTATCTATTTTCCAAAGCATTCTAGAACATTAAATTAAAAATATATCCCTCAGAGCAAAGGAAAAGATGTGTACATCAGCAGCAGTATCACGATTGCCAATCTGTAGGATATAGCTAGGGTCTAGGAAATATGAAATTTTGTTATCTTCATCTAAGAGCCACCTTCAGGACCCCCTATTTTTTATTCAATATGAAACTTTTTTGGAAAAATTTCCATGCTTTTCTTTGTACATTTATCCCTGTTTGGCAGTATAGGATCTTGGAGAGGTAGTTCTGAAAAATATATTTTTTAATTTGAGTTTAGGGAATTGAAGTATTTTTTTATTAGTTTGATTCATCCTTTGCTTATCTTTAATTTTCTATTGCTTCAGATGAAACAGCACAGTTTTAATTCATTTTCTTAACTGATGTTCACTCAAATGCTGCCATTCTGTCCATCAAAAATAATAGCATTTGAAATTCTTCATCAGGAACTTACAGCAGTCTCTTGGGAAAGAGACAAATCCTCTAGGATTCCTCTAAAGTAATTAGAGTAAAAAAAGACTTTCTAAAGGGTGTCTTGAAAGCTCTGAAAATAAAAGTAACTGAGACACAGCTCATCTTTTGAAAGTGGAGATTCTTGTCAAGGAGAGGAATTGAGGTCACTAATTGACAACACTTAAAAGATCTTCAGAGGATACAGCAAATTTCTCTCTGAAAAAGTGGTCCAGATCATCGAAGGACAAGACCATTTTTCACCATTTCCTTTTATTATGACTGCCTCTACAAGAATGCTTTTCAGACTTAAAAACTGAAATAATAATATTCTAGCAACATAATGAAAAAGCATATGAAAAAAAGCAGTGACCCAACCTGAAGAAGGGTCAGAAGTCTGAATTCTCTATAGAGAAGTTTTAACACCAGAGGTGCCAAGATGAGTTCTGGAGGCAAATGGTGCCCCTAGTTTGAAGAAATTGTAGCAAGTGGATCCCAGTGGATGGGAGGATGTGAACAGAGGTTCCTGCAGGAGGGAAGAGGAAGGGTTGGCCCATGGAGGTGTTTTGTTGCCCACAGCCTGTTCACATTACAAATTCAAATGTAAAAAGGGCCCAGGCAGGCACTGTTGTGCTACCTTTAATGCAGCCAAGCTGGGCAGCAGCAGTAGAGAGGACACTGCAGGCACAGAGAGCAGCCCAGACTGCCCAGGCAGACCCCCAGAGACCCTGCTGCTGTGTGGGAAGTGGGGGACAGATAGCTAAAATCAGAAACTCTTTGTAGTTTGGCATAGCAGTCCTGTGCTTCCCTGCAGGAATGGGAATGATAGAAAGCTAACTTTAATAGAGCTGAGGATATATAGTGAGCATCAAACAGTAATGGTGAAGTCAAAACACAAAGAAACACCCAGGGTAGGACAGGAGGCAGGAGAGTTGCTTTTAAATTGAACAGGTAGGATCTGCAGAAGATAAAACCAAGAATTAAATTAACAACTCTCCTGAAAAGGAGTTTTAATTCAGTGAAGACCTTCTTTATGTGGCTACAATAACCACACTGAGAAAATACCTCACTCTTTCCCCGGCAGTATGTGCTTCTCTCCCCTTCTGTCTCTCAGAGGCTGACAGCTGCATCATTCCTTCCCTCACTAGCAATCCCATTTGCTCCACAAGAACTGACCTCTGCTTCTCTAAAATTGTCTCATTCATTCAATAACAGAGTTAAAACTCTTAGCAAATCCCCTCAAACTGTATTAGATTTTTCATTTTCCTGGGGAAAGCACCAGTCTGTGTCTAAGGAGGTCCCACTTCTTTAAAGCATGGCACTGAATATAAGATTGTTTCTCCCTATAATCTTTGATTCTCTTATCTTCTCCACCCACAGCCATAACACGTAGAAAACAGAGATTCTAAAACAATAGTGTCTTTGTGTGTGTACAGGGAGATGGAAAAGTGTCGGTGTTGTGACACGGACACGAAGAAAAACCACAGGAGGTCCAGGGTTGGGTACGAATTGTGGCATGAGCCCCTTTAATGATTTTCCCCAAGGCTTTTATATGTTAGTTCACAAAAAGTGAGTTACATGGCATAAAGTAATTGGTTCTCTGGCCATCCAGCCCTCGAGGGGATTGACCCAACTCCAAGACGTCCATTCCCAAGTGTTTTTCTAGTTGAGACCATAACAATGTCTGCACAACAAGCTTCAGGTGTGTTAGATAAAGGAATTCGTTTACTAAACTGTAGCACTGTTTTTCTCAGTTTCTGTGAGAACAGCAGAGCTGTCACAGAATGATGCAGAAAGCTGAAAAATTTCTCTGCTAAAAGCTTTTCAGTGTCTACAGAAAAGTACAGGCTTACAGAGATACAAGCCCATCATGGCACCACCAAATCTAAATTAAAAATGTTGCTAAAATTCTTTTGCATCTTATAACCTCATACAAATGTCCTAGAAGAAAGACAGATGACACCCAATCCTTGGGTAACCTGATACCAATATTCAGTCCCTTCTGTTATAGCACATGGCTGGACCTACTGCTCATTTTTTTTCCCCTGTGTCGTCTGCTGCTGTTCTGCATGGCTCACAGCAAATGACTATTTTAATGTCATTATTACTCTAATTGGGATTTCTGGACCAGATAGTGCCCCGTTTAACGCTACACACCTGGCTTTTGCAGATCCCACAAAAAGTTTGCTGCCTGAGCAGGGAAGAGGCAAAGCTTGTTTGGGATCATTACAACAAACTTAGCAGACCCCAGTGTGGGGCACTCTGTGCTCTGGTTTTAACAGAGATTTGTAATTAGCAGGAGTGTCCTGGAGAGAAGATTTTGTGTCTTGTAAGACCTGAGAATTGAGCCTGTGAGAAGCATCCTGCTCTCTGTCCTAGGTTACAATGGATGTATTTAAGTATTCTATTACCACCAGCTGTGGGCCATTAGCTGTTATCACCTGCTAATGACCCACCTCTGATAACAGACAATGGGCCATCAAGAAACCACCACATGACTCATGGACTTATCTCATCCTATTGTGAGATGCCCCACCCAGGAGGGGGGAGCTGGGCATTCCCACCTGGATATAACCTGCCCTTGGAACTGCCTGGCCTCAGCCCTGTCTGCTGGGTGACCAGAGGACAAGAGCCACCACGGACCTTCAGCTGGAGACCGGACCTTTCATTGGATCATTGCTTCAACTGGATCACTTCATCTGGACTGCTGCCATCACCCTAATAGGTATCAGGTTGTAGCTGACTTTGTCAGTGCTTTTTCCTTCTATTATTTCACTTATTTCTAGTTTTTTCTATTAATTTCAGTCCTGACTTGTGATCTTCCACTGGTTTGCTTTCAAACCAATACACTTTCACCCCCTTACATGGGTACAAAGAGGGACACAGGGCTTTAACCTCTTTCTGTATTTGTAAGCCAGTTGTGTTCCTATGCAAAATCGTTCATGTTGGCTTGCACACAGGTGGGCTTTGTATGTCTGAAATGTGTATCTGGCTGGCCACAATGCTGAGTGATTTTAGCTATGATACTGAATTGCAAAGATTATGAAGCCTCCAAGCATGTGCTTCTAGTGTTGAAATGGAAACTTTGAAGTGGGGGTACAAGCATTCCAAAGGACCAATATGCAAAGTTTGGCATTCTCCTGCACTCTTTCCTGCTCTGTTTCTGCTCTGGAAAATGCTGGAAAGCTTCTCTCAAGGCCTATCATTGTTTGCCAACATATCCTGGCTCACTTTAAGCACTGGATGTGCTGCCTGTACAGATTTTAGCAGTGAGTGTTCACAGCTTACATGGGTTTTGAGAATGTTACTGTTTTCATAAATGAAGGAGAATATTTTTGGAAAATATTCACACTTCATGTGCTTTCTGGAAGCATCACTTAGATTTGCAAGATCCAAGAAATTAAGATTACAGTTCTTGATTGTGATAGGCCTGACCAGGTAGTCTCCAAATAAGGTTTGGAATCCATTCAAAAAGTAAGAAAATCATAGCAGTATCCAGGTATGGAAGGAATGGTACTGAAAACCTCCAAAATTGGATGCAGTGACTTTCCTGGCATCAGACCCAGGGTTAATTTGATTTGTTCAATGCCATATGTGCCTTCTGACTTGCTGTGTAGTACCTGTGATAGCTTGACTCTTTCTGATTGCCCCTCAGTATTGGGTGGATTTGTATGGCAGTTCACTAGGCTCTTTTCCCTGACCTGACTGCATGAAACTTCTTTCATGAAGAATGGCATATACTCTCAGGGAAACATTTAATCCTGAACATTCTCTCACACCTTTTTCTCAAAATAGTCTAGACTTGCTGAAAGCACAGTTTTTGAGTGTGTCTGGTAATAAAGGGAGCAATTCTTCAACATGAAGATGGTACTATCTTATTTTAGTGTCTCTTGCCCCTTTTTTATGAACCTACCTGCATGTTTGATGGAGACAAAAACCTTCCACAGAAGGAAGAGAAATACAAAGTCTGAATGGTGTTGTTAGTATCCATAACAAGTAGAAATGTAAAAATAAAGGAGTTTTTAAGATTATATTTTTTTCACATAATACAAAAAAAAAGGTTTTTCTTGAAGAACACAGCATCATTTAGCATTTCATAGAGCATTTTGGTTTTGTTGTGGTTGCAAGGTAGTGTTGTGTTGTGGTTGCAAGAAGTAATCAGCTTCTCAGAAAGCAAGAGGGTGAGAGCTCATGCTAAGCAAACTCTTTACAGTATGGTAGAGTAATACTGGAAAATTGCCAAAAGCTCTGTGTGCATGATGAAGGATTAGGAACAGGTGTCTGCCAAGCAGCTATAGCAGAAAGCCCCTATGTACAAATAAACAAAATGATCTGCTATAGGAAAAAAGAAAAAAAATACTTCTTTAAAGAATCTTGACATGTAAATACTATTGAGATATGTTATAAATCCTCAGAAACAGAATTGTAAGGAAGAGAAGGGTGATGCAGGCAGCGGTTTTTTCTTCAGACTAAATTTCTCAGTGTCAAACACTGCTTTATTAGCCATGACACCAAGACAGAAGCATGATGTTGTTGCTGCCTTCTGTCACTCTACTTGCTAGTCACTGCAGCCATTAAAATCCCAGAAAGACAGGAGCTGCAGAAATAATGCACATATTGGATGGAGTCTGTATTATTTTTAACTATCCCTTCAAGAATTGTACTTGTTTTGTTCATTTCTGAGGATGTTTGTTTCTGATATTTATGGATGAACATCTGTTTTATAATCTCTGGAGAAAGTTGTGCAGAATAAATTCACTGTCATTAAATACAGAGCAGTGTTGAACTACTCTACTCCCCAGTTCAGAACACCACTGTTATTGCTTGAAATGTTTCTCTTCATGGCTAATTGATCGTGATCCATGAGACAGCTCCTCTCCAAATAGGAAATATCACTAAGGGATTCTTTGCCTTCCTTAATGTCTGTGTCTTTATCTTAAAAGTGGTCTGTTCTCAGCTGGGCAGTGGTTTTGATGGAATTAAAGGTGAGGTGAAACCAGGATTAAAACACAGCCCAGACTGCTCTGTCTATCCAGAAAGCTGATGTCAGGCATCGTGCAACCTGCTGTAAAACCCAGGGATGAAGGAGCCAATCTTCCCTAATCAGGTTTGAGAAGAGAAAGTATCCACTCAAGGGAGAGTTTGTCATATCCCCTCCCTCATGGAGGGACAGATGCACACATGGCTTCTGTTGAGATCATGTGAAGCACCCATGATGCCACATTTGCTGCTCTGTGGCTTCCCAGATGGCTCATGGAAAAACAATTAGCACCTTCATTTACCAGTTAGCAGCCCCATTAGAAAGGCCCTGGTGAAAAGGCATCTCTCAGCCTGACATGTCATTACCAGTTACTTTCCATTCCTGTGTGTATAGGATGCTTTTACATGGTCTCCCTCTGTATCTGTCTCCCTCAGCTCCTGCCTCCCAGCAGGCAGCCTGTCAAAGCTGGCAGGCTTCACTATTTTCCATTACTTAAAAGAGCACCAGGGACAACCTCTTTTAAGTTGCTTTGGTCCTTTCTCTCTCAAGACGCTCCTCATCCCTGTGCCCCACATCTTCCTGTGGGCTCTGCTTGCTCTGTGATTGGAATTATCTGGCGATATCACGGTGCTGATCACAGCAGCCAGGCACGAGTTGCTGGGAGGTAACAACTTCACAAGACCCAGAGAACAAATTAAAAAAAAAAGAAAAGAGTAGGATTTTCAGAAATAACTGAGCATCCTGTCTTTCATTAAATTTTAATGGGCATGAAGGTCATACACTGAGCTCATCCCGCTTGTGCCTGGAAGAAGGAACACAAACTGAAAACAATATGATTGTATCTTCACTTATTCTTTCTTTTTTATCAGTTACAGGAACTGCATTCTCTGGCATGGTAGCTCGGTGTTTGTTTTTTAACATTTTTAAATTTGTACTATTTGTTTTATTCTGAGTAGAAATTTTTTTCTGTACGATGTTTTAAAAAGCAACTGTGCAAGAAATAAAAATCATAAGGTTGGAACAGACAGCAAACACAAAGCTGGCAGGTTTCAGAAGCAGAAATCTGAACTGTCACACCAGCTCACCATTCACCTCAGAATTCATATCTGTGATCACCCTAAAATACATTTACAGTTTTGTAAACTGTTTCCCAAGCCAGAAACAAGAGATCTCTGATTCTTCCTAGGTGTATTTCCCATTAATTTCCCTGGAGTGTGTTGTTCTGCCAGAAGTAAGACAAACTCTGTGTGTCTGAATGTTCTGTTCAAAATTTCATATTTCATATGGTGAAAAATTAAAAATTTTGAATGTAGCCTGAGTTTTCTCTTTCACCAATGGCAAAGATAAAAGAGAGGACAAAACACAATACATTGCTGCCTGAGGGCACCCCTCATTTGGAAATAAATAACCACTTGAGTAAAAATGATTACAGACAAGCTAACGTGTATTGGAATGGTAAACAAGGGACCTTTAAATAAAACAAATTTATTTCCTTTTCAGATTGCATCCTGCAAGTGTTTTCACCTCTAAGAATTCTTGCTTGCAGAAGAGTTTCTCAAAGAGCTGCCTGGTTACTGGGTATGTGATGCCTCCTTTGGATTCAGCACTACTGCAGGAAGGAAAACTAACTGAGGAAATTAATATGCAGTGCTCAAGGCCGAGGAGATCAGATAAATTTCTACTGCTTCAGTGCAGGCTGAGACCTATTCAGGAGGAGTTCATTGTGCCTGTACAGTGACACTTTTTATCAGTGTTTCCCTACTCTAATGAAAATGCTTCCTGGGCGACCCTCAAAATTGAGAGGCTAATTCTCTTTCTTCTGAGTCTGTAACCTGCAGAGGGTCTGATGAGCCTTTCTGAGAGGACTAACAATGGGAAAAAAAGCTGGAGACAGCTGACATCCAAACTGATGGTTGACATCTCAATAGTGACTTTTCTCATAACGTCTTCCCATTATTTCAGTACTTGCCAAATCAGGCACACAATTAACAAGTGCTGAGAACACACACAGGACAGAATTGCTGCTAAATTACATGTTTTGTTTGTGTTGCTTTATCTTATCTCACCTTGTGAAAAATAATTCGGTGTTTTTTCAGCATCTGAATTCCAATTTACTCCTTTCATGTATTCTTCAAAAAATCTAAATGCATATTTTACACTTTGTGGTTTCTTTCCATAACATTATTTCCCTCCTTTCTCCCCCCGCATCCCTTTCTTTTGTACTCCTATCTAGCATGGATTCTCAAGGCACAATTTGAGGGATGCCTTAGTGGATTCACAGTGAAATAAGTGTCATGGAAAGCAGGAGACAAAGTGGGTTGGGGAAAAAATTAAAAAGGAAAAAAAAACCCAAACGAAGCAAAACCAAGCAACATAAAAAGCAGAGTTTAAGACTACGCTGCCTTTATCCTGACAAAAGCCCTTGCTCATTTCCCTTCCAAAGAAAGAGAAGTACAGAGGAATGGAGAGAAGTGTAGAAGGAACCCCAGTCATCACAGGCAGCTCAGTCCCCAACCAGCCTGAACCTTCACATGTGCTTACACTCCTGTAGGACCTTTGCTCTGGGGGTGTAGACATCCTTTTTCAGCTGGTGCTGTACAAAGTTTTCAAGATCACAGGTGCCAGGCCAAAAAGAAATGGTCATGGAAGTTAAATGAGATGCTGCTTGGTTTTGCTTTGGTTCTGAGAGGCACATTTTGCCTCCAAATCCTCTGGGCACCCTTTGATGAAGTCAGGCATGTCCATGTAAAGTTATTTTCCTGATTTTACTGTCACTTTAAGTCCTTCATCCATACCTGTTTCTGCAAGTTAAAAACTTTCTCAGTCAACAGCTGGCATTTCCCTCACATCTGGAGTTTAGTGCTTGCCAGAAAACATTTTCTACCAGAAGGGAAGAAAGCGGGTGGAAACTCACATATTAAAGTTTTTTTCTTCTTACCATCAACTTTATTTTATGCTGCCCAGGCATAGATAATAACCTCTTTTCCTCCAAGTTTAAATAACCCCAAAGCAGACAACAGATCAAGGAAGAAGGAAGCATATTTTTTTTTAATAATTATTTGGCCCAAAGGTCTAAGCCTGCTTCATTTATTTATAAAAATGTAATGCTATCTGATATACCACACATGCAAATGCTTTTAAAGCTTATGCCTCAAAGTTTGGAAATTGGCAAATATAGAACTGCTTGCTTGGTCCTCGGATATTATCCACATCTCAGCAGGATCTCTAATGGATTTTCCACATCATTTAATATCTTGCAAGATATAACAACACATTGTGCCATTTTGCAGAAGCAATTAAGCTAAAGTTATGATTTGAGGGAAACTGCCTGCCATCAGAAAGCAATATGTTTCCTTTGCCAAAGTTTAGCCTTCACAAAGGGGACCAGAATAACAGCTTTAAACAGTGAAGCTCAGGATCTGAAGACATTTGTAGAACAACTCCTTTAAGTGGCAAATTTTACATTTTTTTGAAAACAAACCCCACATTTCTCCTGTTTGGCACTATAAGCTGTGTGGGAATAACCAGGGTCATGCACAACCAGCACGGATCCTGTAAAAAGAAACATCAAATCTCATCACTCCACATTGTTGATTAACTCAGAGGAGGCTCTAACACATCAGCACAGCAGCCAGAGCTGCCACATGGACATCCAGGATGAACAACAAGAGGAGGATCCAAAGTTCCTCTGAACCTCCCCGTGGAGATGAACCCTGTGCCCACTCAGCCCCTGGAGGAAGCTGTGAGGATCAGAGCCCACACTAACAAGTTTTTCTGGTTATCACAAACATTCTACTCACAGCAAGGTGGTGGTCAGGATAGTTCAAACAACATGAAAAACAAAGGAAAGCAAGGCCATGGCCAAGCTCCAGAAGATGAGGACTAGCCAGGAGGGGAGCAAAGATGAATATCAGGAGATGCCTGGAAATCATTCCTTTAAGCCATCCAGCAGCTTCTATGAAATATCTTTAAATGGACATATGACCTGCATGCACATGCTGAGCCAACTCACTGATAAATAGACAGCAGCTATTGGTCACACTAGAGGTAAAGTTTCATCTTAGTCAATTTTTAGTAGTTTAAAATACTCTAATTAATTTTGATCTCCTGGGTTTTTTATGCATCCTCTATGCAAAAGCTAAAATATTTTGTTAAAGTTGAATAGAAATCAGCTTACAAATTCTGGTCTGACTTTAAAACACAAGCAACTTTGCAAACCTAATTATACATATTCAGAAAAAGCTTAGTGGCTGGTTACCAACCATTCCTGCCCTGGAGACTTTTCAAGCTTATGAAAATCTGGAGATCAGCAAAGGGCAGAACCATCATGCTCATTTTGCACATTTCATTAAATCTAAAGAACAAGCCAAATGTGTGGAATAGGGCAGGGTAGGAGGTCTGGCTCATAGCCTTACAGTTATGTGTATTTGCAATGCAAATTTCTCACATGCAGTAACATTGCTATTACAATTTGATCAAGAGAGGGTTTTAAAATATATGAACTGAACAGTTTATGAGTAACCTCTTTTCACAACTTGTATTTGATGATGGTTTCAGTTCCAGTCCAGAGAGCAAGAAATATTGCCTCAGACTTTTGCATTAGGTCCAGATGGGACATCAACCCTCCTGCTTCAAAGCACAACACAACCTGTGACTGCTGGAGTTTCAAAGAGACTTCCCAAAGGTGGAGGGTTTTGGCACTGACCTGAGATTCTGTTTTTACACAGGATATAAGGCAGAGTGCAAGGTGCTCCAAGGAAGGGACACTAAATTAACATCAACTGTGAAATATTTTGATACTCTCTTTTTTATGTATCTGTCCATTCTTCACATAAGGTACTTATATTCCTAGTAGAGGGTTCAGATACATCTCATTTCTTTACACTTGTCAAAAGTGATGTGGTCTTGGATGGCAAAAGAGACACATCAGCCAATCTTACTCATCCTAGCTTGAGTCTATAACTTTTTCTTCTGAATTAAGTATTACTTTGACTGCTGTCACTAGTTAAAAAAATAACAAGATCTGTCACCTTTAACTTTCCTGTAATGATTAATAAGACTTTTTTAACACTTTCAAATATATATATGTTTATTCCAGAGTGAGATCAATCCCATATGATAATGACAGTTCTAGACATACAAAGGACAAGGCATTTTGTAGCTATTTATGTCTGTTTTGCAAAAAACCCCACTATTTTTGCAAAAGCTAAATGGAATGTGATAATAAGGTCTCTTACATTTTATTTATTACTAAATGGAAAGAGAAACATATATTTTTTTTTAGGCACAGACAAGAAAAAAATACAACCTGCAAGATTGCTGGGATCAGAGTAGAAACTCACCAGCAAAAATCATGAGCATTTGGTACTGTGAGATGAAAAAATTGAAATCCTCCGTAATTTTTAGGCATCTGATGTGACCACGAACTGCTCGGGATGCAAGTGTGGCACCTTGACACCAGCAGCAAGTACATAGTTTGTAACCTGCTCATGGCAACTCAAAAATCAGTTAACAGTGACTTCACCATCTGGACAAAAGATGTAACCCCCCTATTTTGGAAATTAAATGAGAATGAGGCGAAGGGAGAGACATCACAAGCTGAGAAGCACTTGCTGCAGAAATCATAGTTGTTACAATGAAATAAAATAGTTCTTTTCTAGCCCTAATTATCTTAGTTAATGTGAATCTCATCACCAGTCCACCGAGGAGTACCCTCACAAGGAAGTTGTGACTGCAGTGAGGTCTCCCTTCAGTCTCCCCTCCTCCAGGCTGAACAGACCCAGTGCCCTCAGCCCCTCTTCACACAGCTTCTCTCAAGGTCCTTCACCACCTTTGTTGCCCTCCTTTGGATGCTCTCTAATGGCTTAATGTCTTTTTTATATTGTGGCACCCAAAACTGCTCACAATATTCAAGGTGAGGCTGCTCCAGTGCAGAGCAGAGCAGAGCAGAACATTCCCTCCCTTGCCTGGCCGTCAATGCTGTGCCTGATGTCCCCAGGACAGGGATGCCTCTCTTGGCTGCCAGGGCACTGCAGGCTCATCTTCAACTTTCCATCAACCAGGACCCCCAGGTCCCTGTCCATGGTGCTGCTTTCCAGCTTCTCATTCCCTAGCTCATACACACATTCCAGGTCTGAATCAAAAGGCTTGATTTCTATCAGAGCTATAATTACAATGTCAACACCACTTTAAAATCTTTCTATATCAAAATTAACTTCACAAAATTCACAATCAAAACAGCCAACTGAAAAACTGCCATATTAATGAAATAGAGAAACTGGCATGAATTCTAGAAAGTTTGCTGAAACTTATAATCCATGTCCAGATCAGTATAACTTGGACTGGAAGAAGATTGTATTTTTTTAAAAAAAAGTCAGAACACACCAGTTTTATATACCACTATGGTATTGCTTTCTGTCTGTCCTGTTTGATCATTCTGTTCCTCCTGTGCAAATGACTTCTTCTCCTGCTGTTCCCTACAACAAACCCTGTCACCTCCTTTTCTGCCAGCTCCAAAAGTGCTAATTACTCCCTTTTTCTCTCTTGTCATTTAGTGTATTACTACAGTTAACTTAAAATATGAGCAGTTGTTTCTAACTTTTGGTTAACATTGAGTTTGTTTCTTCTTTGTCAGATACCATGAAAATACTTGTGACAGAAAGCTTTTTATATCAGCATCAGGCTGCTTAATAAAACCTGTTAAATCTCCCTACACTTGTTCTCTTGTGTTCTGAGTACAGCTACAATACAGAACAGCTGTTACTATACATTTGTAGGGCAATTTCTGAGTTAATTGAGCCAATCCATTACTGTAAAAATAAGTGAGATCTACTGCATTCTGTATGGTTCAGACTTTTCTATTAATTAGGATTTTTTAAATTCTATCCACTTTAAATAAATGACGCATTTTAACAGTCATAATGGGGAAAGTTTAGCAAAGTTAGTGTCATGCTTTGAGCCAAAATTCATTACAAGGACCTTCTGTGCTAGAAGATCTGTAAATTTGTTTTGCTTGAGTCAATTTTCTATTCAGAACAAGAGCAGAAAAGGTTTTTTTTTAATATATCTGGTTGTTTTTGCTATGGGCTTTCTTTCACTTTTGAAACTTGGGGTGAATAACCTATATTAGGCTCTGCAAGATATTTTCAAAGCTTTGAAAACAAAAATTACAAACTTCTTAGGAGGTAGTCACATAGGCTATCCTATCACATAGATAGGAATATATGTATTAGCGTAAGTAAAAATTTTTAAGAAATAATTAATTTTCTTCCTGAAGTAGCATGTTGTACTCCACACACAATATGTTCATTATTAAACATTTACATTTTGATTTCTCTGTCATTATCTTGTTTCTTACTTTTTGGCAGCTGTCAGAATTTGTAGAAGGAATATGAAATATTGAAGAGCTGTAATATTTTTCTGTTTGCTGTATGTTTCCACATTCATCTAGAAAGTGCAGAAAAATATTTTACAAATATTTTTTATCTAGGTCTATTCAGAAGAGTTTTCAATGAGACTTTGTCAGTTATGTGCTAGAATGTAAGAGGAACTCATCAAGTCTTCTGTACATAAAGTGTGTCTTTTGAACACTTATTTCTGTAAAGACTCTTTGGTAATAGGTAGTTAGGGATTATTGGCATGGAAGTGGGATAAACAAATAGACTATATCCATGGAAAATAGAAGGGATTAAGTAGAAACTGGGTTCATCATTAACTGCCCTTTAAAAACCCATCTTTAAGAAATATCTTGGTGATTCAGACTTACATGAAATACTAGATCTCTGCAAGGCTTTCACACTTTCATCCCTCCTCCTCTTTGCTATTTTCCACATTTGCTATATTTAATCTCTGATTAGATGTAAATGCTGGGAATCAGGCCGGGGTCACCTTGAGTTTGAACAGCACCTAGTTCACATGAGTCCTATTCTTAGTGGTAAAGTTATTACTGGATGTCATAAGATCACCCTCTAAATAGCACTCCAAGAAATCAGTTTTGTGGGTCCAAACACTGCAAAGACTCTGCCAGAATTAATTGGACTATTGGAGAAGTATGAAGTGAAATAAATGGTAACAAGTCTTTGCAGAACCACAGATGCTCACTGGAGATTAAGAATATATTCTCAGCTGCATTTCAGAGGCAGAAGTCTAAGTATATGGAGCAGGGATGCTGAACTTCGGTTACTTAGCATTTCTGGAATGAGCAACAGTGAAGACACCATGAAAATGTGTGAAGGAGAGAACTAAACCTTTTTCAACACATTTCCACCAAAGAATCATTCAAGACAATGGAACTAATTTAGTACTAAAGACACAAGGTACACTGACATTCCTTATTGAAAGTTTCAGCTGAGTGGAAAAAAA
>VXAC01006823.1:2571861-2804560 GCA_013399225.1 Rhipidura dahli | reverse complement strand
AAAAAAAAAAAAAAACCACATTTGCAGATAGGGAAATTATTCTTGAGTGTGGGTGTAGATAGAAAAATAAAAGTAGCACTTAAGATTAAACAAGGAGTAGGAGGAAATGTCTGTAGAGAGAAAAGTAGAATTTTACATCCTTAAAGTTCAAAATTAAAAGACATCTGAAATACCATCAGCAATAACATCAATCAAGAGAATGCAAAATTAGGAAACATGCCTTGATTATTGGTCAATAGGGGTCGAATTCCACTTCAGTTTTTCCTGCCCAAAATTGAGACTGCTTTCTTTTGACAGTGAAAAAAAGTTACCCTCAAATAGATCTGCTCTTCTTTATTTGTTTGTATTGTGTTTTCTTATTTTTTGAGCTTTATAGTAAAAACAGTCAAGAGAATCATTAAGGTTCTGGAGGAGGAGTCATAGCCATCAGACAACCTTCAATAACTTCCAGGATGTGTGTCATGCAAATTCATTTCCTGCCTCCAGAGCTCAAAAGGCTCAAATCTACAATTCCTGCCTCCCAAGAGAAAGACCTCAGAAGCCTCCATTAAAAAAAAAAAAAAAAATGGAATGATTCCAGCATGAAGCTGTTTGAAACAAGATTTCTTTTGACAAGTGGTGAGACTGTTTCCAAGGAATTAGGAGACCGTTCAATCTCTTCAAATAGCTGGGCAGCTCAAAATCTCTAAATATGGTAAAATATGGTAATATGAAGGGATCTGTCAGGACCTCATTAACACAACAAAATGAACTAAAGGCAAGCCAGCACAATAATTCATGTGCCATCATTTCCAGCCATAGGTACCCAAGGCAGAAATTCATGTAACCCTGTGGTGGGGATCAGATGGAGATGGCAGGGAGCACGGAAGAGGGAGCCAGGCTGCCCAGGAGGAAAGTCCTGGCTCATCACCTACTCCCACCTCCTCACCTAGCCAGAGAGAGCTCTGACAGGGGCTCATCTGTGCACTTGGAGCTGCTGCTCTTCACTTTTTCAGCTCCTGCTGTTGCAGGACCTCCTTGTCCCCTCCTCCCCCTTTTTCCATTGGTTTCTGGTATCTAGAGAAGTTTTCCAGTTCACCTCTGAGGTTGGCTAAGCTCTGGGCCAAGATGTTGCTGGCTGCCTTTGAAGCAACAAAGACCCACGTGCTTCCCAGAGGGGTATTTAAAAAAAACCTGTGATTCCTTTTGGGTGTTTTGCCTCAGACTTCAACTTAAATTATATGAAAGGACATGGATTTTGTCACCCGTGGCATAATCCCTCTCAGTAACCATAAGGATTTTCACTCTCATGTCAGACAGTGTGACACTGTCCATGTTATATACTCACAATCTTCAGCTCAATCTTTTGGCTGCCCTAATGTAGACTGATAAAAACTTTCCAAGATTGGAACTGAAGTGTTTCTAATTTAACCCAATACCCATGTCATAGCTATCCTCCCAAGAATATTCCTGCCTCTCTCCAGAGAATCTGTATGCTGCCCACCAAATCACCACATTTCAGTATTCCGCTTTCAGGGCCAAAGGAAGCACAAACACCTACAAGTGCACTCCTTAGTGTGCCACCTTCACCTTTGAAGAAATCACTACACAACACTTTCCATCAAAGCTACAGCATGAGCAACTGTGCAGAGAAAGGCCATGAATTAAGGACTCTGCTCTCAGCATTGTCAGTTATATGCTTCTTTTAAGTGCAGTGCTAAATAATTTTATGGTAACAGACAGCTGCATGCAGTGTCCTTCCCTCTGTACGTAACACAGCAGCACAAATCTGACAAATAATTCAGAAGGAATTATTTGTTATATTCATAATCATACTTACTCACAAATATGCCATCAAATGATCCCCAGCTGGCAGTTTAATAACTTTATCTCTGATTACTGTTCCCGTAAAAACCTCAGAGAAACAGAAGTGCCTGCCTTTGGATGACAATATCACCAGTTATTTCAAAGACAGCTAAAATTTTAAAACAATAAAGATGTTTTTATTGTTCTCTACAGTAAGAGCATGACAGACTAAATAAAAATACCAGCATAAATTCAAGCAAAGGCACTCTGTCTCTAGCAGAAACAGAGACAGGAAGCATTGGCCTCAGGCATTAGCTCAGTGAAGTATTCATAGCAATCTTCGTAAAAATTCTTGTTTCAAAGTAAAACTAGCCCATGTTAAGACAAATTTGAGGTACTCTTTTAGTTTACTGTGTTTCTTCTTTCAGATATCAAAGGTGCTTGGCACAGGATTTTCTACAGTGTTTTCTATTCTCAGGGCATTCTCCACGCTGCAAAGACACCATAATTATCAGTAAAGCACATCCCCTGTCATGCAGCTTTCCTTTTATTCCAAAATCACAACTTTGACCTCCATCCACTCCAGAGCTGGCTGTTATTTGTCACTACAACGTCTCAGTCTTCTCCTTTTCTGCACAGAAGGGGGGGACTCCCACTCAGGTGGCAGCAGAATTCTGCTGTTCCAAATACGTCCTCAGGACTGGGCAGTAGACACACCCCACACAAGCAATAATGGGACAGCCATCCCTGGATGCCATCTGCAGGGACCTGGGAGACAAGGTGGCTCCAGGTCTGTGCTGAGTTATGGGATGTGGCCATGGCATGTGTGTCATACAGGGTGAGAAATGGTTCAGAGTTATGTGTCAGACTTGGTGTTTTCATCAGCTACTGCTCAATTTTCTGCTATTGAGGCTGGAATTCATGTCTCTAAAGGGAGGTTTTTACAACTGGGCTGGAGTCCTGGCAGGCCCTATATAGCCAGAAAAGAGATGGACACTTTCACACACCTGTGGTAATTTGGTTAAAATATCTGATTTTCTCTGTGTTTTTCTCTTATATTACCTTGGGCATCTGCACTGCAGACATGTAAAGATGTGGGGAAAAGGGGAGATGGATTCCCACCTCCACCATCAACACTGGAGTTATAATACAATAAGTAGGAAAAAAATATTTTAGAAGGGGAGAGGGACTTTTAAAGCAGTTATTTTATAACCAATATTCTTACTCTTCTTCAATTAGATGTCATTGGGCTGAGCAGAAAATTATTATTAACAAAGAATGAGGAAAACCTTTTTTTTTTCTTGAACATGAAACCATGGTGATAATGCATGAGGGTTACTTCTAAAAGGTCCCGTCTATTTGTCCTGTTATCACAGAGCCAAAATACAATCATGTCTACAGCCTCCACAGGAACTGAAACTTCTTTGAATCTTGTTTTCTAGCCCAGTAAATTATCAGTGATGATATTACTCCAGTATCTCTCTAACGTAATTTTATATCTGCAAATTGTATTACTCCTCCACTTTCAGTCCATGTGTCAGTAAAGGAATGGCTTTTTATCTCTGGAATTTTATCTATCTCCTCTGCAGACAACCTGAGATGTTCTCACTGATAAAGTTTTACTTGTGGAGATGAAACCATGATGCCTGAAGTGTTTTGGGCACAAAAAATAAAAATATGGAACTAATCAATGGTTGCAGTAAAAGGACTTGGAAGTAGAATTGTATCCCATTGGAAATTTTAAAACCTGAAATAATGCTTGTTCCTAATTTGATGCAAAATAAGGGAAGGTATTTTCAAAAAGCTTAAAATTAAAACACACAGAGAAAGACTGATTCACAACCAGCAAAAAACATTGTTTCAGTAAGCTAAAACCACTTGGAAGTTAAAATGATAAATTGAAGGAACAAAATTTAAAATTGATATTTTGCCAAAGGATGAAATGAGCTTGAAAGGATCCTTTCTGTTGTCTTTTATACAGAATTTAATCAAAACAGATACATTCATATGAAGCTTTTCAGTTGCTAAAACTGTCCTTTCTGAATTTGCTAAATGGCATTTCTCAGCAGCAAAATTTGCTCTCCAGTTTTTGAGCAGACCCATTTCAGGGGATCATGCCAAAAGTGGATAAAATCTCCCAGGAACAGTCCAGTACTGCCCAAGCCAGACTGATCTAAGAATGCAAACAGAGGAGGTTTTTGGAGAGTAACTCCAGGTTTCCAGAAGCCAGCTGGGATAGCTACAATCACAGCTGAGGTGAAGGTGCTCTGCAGGGTGGAATTAAAAGCAGCAATCTCCAAAGGTACCTGCCTTTGTTGACAGGTGCATTAGCTGAATTTAGGTCATTTGAGAGAAAACACACCTGGTAGGCCCAGACACACATGGAGTCCTCAGTGACAAAACAGCAAGGCCAGCAAGTTTTAGGGCTCATTACTGTTTGGTAAACAATTAAAGAAATAAGCAGGTTCAGCAAAAAAAACAAGGCCAAGCCTTTTTTTCTGTCCCATTTGATGGATACGTACATCCTCTTCAGGATAATGTTTCTGTTAAGGACCTGGATAATGAAATACTGATGTGCTTATATTCTCCATCATCATCTTATAGGGCTGCTGTGAGCTAGTGGGAGATGGAGGTTTTGTTTAATGTAAATCTGATAACCTGAGAAAATGTTTTAAAATCTAAAATAGTCAATTGTGATGGGCATTTGTCCAAGAAACAGAAATTCAGGAGATGCATACAAAAATGGAGAAAAAAACTTGGGCTGTTTCCTGATAGGAAAAGAGCTTGAGGAGGTGATATTGGGCCACAAAGTGAGTAAAAGTTAATGGGGTATACTTGGTCTTCAGAAAGTGTCTGCAAAAGAACTGGAAGAGAATCAGTAATGAAATTGTATTCAATTTTAAGCAACGTACCCTAAGATGTAGCTTTAAAAATGGAAAGCAAAAATACTTATAAGAAGTTGTTTAGGTAGAAGGTGCTTTGGTTTTTTTTGTTTTTTTAAGAAAAGTGGATGTTTGGAATCTAAACTTTGTAACTAATGGGAACTACAGAATTCTAGAATCATTCAGGCTGGGAAAGGCCTGTATCAGGATTATCACGTCCAAACATCTACTTAAGCGCTACTACCATATTCACCACTAAACTATGTCCTCAGGTGCCATACCCACACAATTTTTGAACACTTCCAGAGCTGGTGACTCCTCCAATTACCTAGGCAGCCTTTTTGGATGCTTCCCTTCAAGAAATTTTTCCTAATATCCAAGTTAAACCCCTCCTGACCCAGCTTGAGGCCATTTCCTCTCATCCTATCATTTGTTACCCAGATGAAGAGACTGAACCCTACCTGGCTACAGCCTCCTGGCAGGCAGGTGTAAGGAGTGATGAGGTCTCCCCTCAGCCTCCTCAAAGTATGGTGGATTTCCAGCCTCCAAATGACTGCACTGTGTTTGTTTAATCTGTGGATGGTTGGTTTGAAGTTGACCAGGGCTGAGGGAAGGATTTTATGTTAGTGGAAGAATTAGGCTTGATTCTGTTGGCCTAGCAATGCATACAAAAAGCAAACAGAGAAGGAAATTTTAAAACAGGGATGTAATGGGGGAGAAACTATCTCTTTTCTGTATTTCCTCCTGAATTCAGAGAGTACCAGACTTAGTTCCAGATTGCAGAGGAAGAGGAAAGCTAATTGTCTTATTACAAGTGTAAGACAAGAATTTCAGCAGTTTCATTTGTGACTTTTGACTGCAAACTCCAGCAGTGGGACATTTTTCTGTGATGTCAATGTAACACTGATAAGTCAGAACCAGTAAATTATTCTGCTTTTTATTCAGTCATACACTTGACAATGCAGAGATAAGATGGAGCTTTGCAAAATGGACAAAACCACACAGCCTCTGACTTGCATCACTTTTGTTTCCTTTAAGGGGAAAAATTATATCATGAAATGTGTTTGGTGACTAAATAGTGCTTATCTCTGTTATGTGATTGCACCCTACAGCACCAGCGCTGAGTACAATTACCCTTGTTTCAGATTTACACTACTGAAATTGTCATCACAAGCAATCCTGAAAATTTGGTCCATTCTGATGTGTCATAAGACCAGAATGAAAACCATTATGTACAGCACTCTTCTAAATAACTGACTGAACCAGTCAATGATTTGGAACCCTATTGTAGTCAGCTTGAAATTTATTTTTGACAACCATCTATCTTTTCAGAACAATAAACTTTAATTAGGTGCACGCAGGGTTTGTCTGTGAACTTTTGGTGCATGTTTACCTGTGCATGCTGCTGTTTGCATCTCATGACCTTGTGTGAAACGGAGAGTCACCGCTGCATCCTCTGATGCTGAGCTTTGGCAGCTCTGTCGTGTGTTACCCGTGAGCAGTGAGGAGGATGAGGTTGGAGGAATGCCTGCTCGTGTCAAACATGCCACAGGGACCAGATGGAAGCACCTGAGTAATCTGGCACTCTTCAGGCTGACCTACATTGCAAAATTTTGAGACCATCCATTTGTTAAGGAGACCTATGAGACAACCATGTGTGAGTCAAAGCAAGCTCCAATATGTTTACATAATGTTCCACATTTTTGGAACATATCCTAAGTGACTGTTTTTCAAAAGGCTGAAAATAATTTGGTCTGATATATAACAGGAATTGACAATTGTATTGCCAGTATTTTTGTTAGAGATTTGCTTTAGTGCTTTGTGCTGAGAGCAAAGATAATGCAGGAGAGAAATCCACTTCACTCTAAACTGGCTACACACATAAAACCCTCACTAATATTTCATGAAATGAAATTAAATGAAATTATTTTGCTTGTAATTTGTGCAGCACAGTAACTTTCTACAGTTCCTGTAATAAGCCTTAAAAGAACATTTTTCATGTCTGCATCTCACATATCAGCAATAACTCATTTCTCTGATGGCTCAAGATTGTCACATACATTATACTCCACAATAAAGCTGGGATCTAAATCCTGGATTTTACACAAACCAGGGCAAGTTCTTTCAGCTCAGTCTCCTCAACTGGAAAAAGTGGAATAGAAGTGATACTTCAGAGAGTCACCGTGGTATGAATGCATCAAGGATTCAGTGTTTTGTACAAAGCTCTCAGAGAGCTGGGTGCTATTTGTAGCACTGTCAAACACCAGGCATGCTGACAGAGGTAACCACAGGGCAGTCAGGAGGCAAAGTTTTAAAAAACAGACTTCAAAAGAATACTTATGTCTGTGGATACTGAAATTCCATTGTTTTGCAAGTAAATGTTTAGGGCCCAGACAGCTTGCTCAGATATATTCAGAATTTAGGGTTTGGGTTTTTTTAAAAAAAACCATAAATTTATGTTAATGCTGCAAATTCTGACAACTTAATTTAACTCTCTTGTCCAACTGCATTATCTGTAATGTCCCATATTTCCTTCCACAGAGCTCTTCATCTTTTGGTCAATTATAAAACTACTGATGATGTCTGTCACTAATACATTAAAGAGCAGATTTAATACACTAATAGCACTAATGCATAAAAGAACAAAATAATAGCACTAATACATTAAAGAGCAAAAGCTTATTCTCCTCTGCTTAATACATGTGGGTCAGATCCTGTTTTACTGCTTACCCACTTGTAATAATTTACTTTCCTTGAGGAATAAAATGCAGATATTCTCTTTTTAAGGGCTTAAAAAGACTGCAGAGCCTTAGCACAGTTTTTGCAGCAAACACAGCTTTCTCTTTTGCTGAACTTGCCAATCTGCCTTTGGCTTCCAAAAGGGAATATTGAACCAGGAGGCACCAAACATGAAATATTTTAATTTTTGCTTCTTAACAACCTAACACAGAAAAAGACCAATCCCTAGTGGTGTAATTTGCTACCAAATCCTAGTAATATAATTCAAAATTTAGGGATTATATATCTATATTAAAATCCACTTATGGTTTTTGGTATAAATTATTCCAATCAATTGCCATCATGCATATTTACACTGCACAAGTTATCCTACACCTAATAGAAATACTAACAGAAGTAATGAGAATATCTAGAAAACAAAGCATTCAGCATTCTGGAAGAATTGTTGTCTCTCTTATTGATTGCCCTACAGAATGCAATTTATGCATAGGCTTATGTTATACATCCTTCTGCAAACAAGGAGTGAATGTCTTAACTACAGGAGGCTTGGATCCACAAAGATCCTGCCTGCTTCCATTCAGGCATTAACAGAAATAAGCTTTTAATTTCTCTGTGGATATGTTAATGCTTAGTGACTCCAAAACTAAGGATTTCTATTCTAATAGCTGGGATCAGTAGCCCCAAATAATGGGGAGTTATATCTGAAGATACAATTACAAGTAGAGAAATAAAAAAACAAATGTTATGGGACTGGATGTTGTATGAGGGTCCCAGCTGACATAGTGTCCATCATCTGTGTGAGTGTTACTCAAGTACCAAGGTTAAATTTACTCAGCAAGCAGGGTCTGTATAACAACAAAACAGTTTCTAATAAGGTCAAGTTTCTTTTTGATGAGAAGTTAACTTTCTCCCAATCTGCCATTAGATTTCTTTTTATTATTCGACTGATGTATCCTTCATGGGCAAGTCCTCGTCTTTGCTCTTAAAAGCTTTCAAATGCTTTGAATACCTTTGTTTGGAGGATTGCAGCTGTGTTGTTTAATATTTTCCTTGCAAAGCCAGGATAGCCTTGTCTCCTCTTGGATGGATCCTGTCCTTTTCAGATTTACTGGGAAATGTGGCAGTGTTCAAGTAAGTCAGTTCAAACGTGATCTTGTTTCTTATATCTTCCAAAGTAACACCAAATGGCCCTACTTTTCAACTCCAATATACAATTCATAGCTACAATAAAGATCTTTTCCTTCAGTTCGTGTGAGCTTATACAAATTAGACAGTAATGTCACTCATGTTGCATTTACTGAAAATTAGTCTGAGATAAAAATCAGTTTATTAATTGTCACTGCTGCAGCCAGGCACAGAAATTATCATGTTAACAGATTAGTGATTTTATACTAGGTGGACATAATTTGATTTAAAAGCTGTGACTAACTTCAGTGGTGGTTTCCAAGCAGAATAAATCAGCAGATGCAGTTCTCAGAGTAAATGCAAACACTGCTAATGTGCTTGCAGACTTAGATAAGAAGCATCAGCAGTGTTTCCCATCACATATATTTTATATTCTAAATGGTATTTTTTGCAATTTGAAAGCAAAAATATATTTTTTTGTTTGAATAAAATACACAATTCCAGGCTAAAGGTGCCAAAAGCGTGCCTTAATGAGAAAAATATTTTTATCTTGACCTTTTTTAAGCCTGTAAGATCTTTGACAAAGAAGCTCTTTCTTTGGCCTGCTCAGAACTGAAAATGCAGATAATGCTTTAAAAATGTTTAATAAATTTTGTGTTGCAGAAAAAAACCCCCAGCTTTTTGGGGCAAATAATGTCCATCCCAGCCCCTAAAGCAGAATATAAACACCTAAATTCTTCATTTCAGTATTGATCCAGCCTGCCAGAGGCACTCAAAGCTGAGAACCTGTGCAATTTCAGCATAAAGAATATTTTCACTGAATCCACTTCTGTCATACAGCCCTGCCTTTGTTGAGTCACAAGCCCTGCTGAGCACAGTGCCCAAGGATGCTTCCTGCCTGCTCACTCTGCAGCACCTCCTCCATCTGTGGGCTAATTCCACAATGGTGTTCTTACAACTGGTCTTTGTTGACTCACGTTGACTTTTACCACCACCAGGTAATGCACCATCCCTGCCCTGCACAGCAGCTGCAAGGAAGATCTCACCTGAATCAGCTGGCTCAGGGCTGCTTGTGTCAGTCAGTTCTCAGTCTTCCCATGAACTACTGCAGAAAAGGGTTCAGCACAGTGATTCAAGTACCCCTCATGTGTCAAAGAAATAATAGTTTAGAAATAGATATTTGAAAATTATCTAATTTAAACTGTCATATACATAAATTAAATTCTTTATTTTTTGTCCTAGTCTCGGTGGGTATGGAGAAAACTAATTATAGTCTGATTTAAAAGGTCTTCCTGCTTGGAAACGAGAGTTCCCACTCTCATTGTGGTGTTTGTTTGAGCCTTTCTCTATGACTCTGATACACCTCAGGTGTATCTCCAGAGGCTAAAAGTGCTTCAGCATGAGAACATCTCAAAAGTGGGGTCTTTCCCTCCTCAAACAAGTAAAATACCTTCAAGCTGGGAAAGGAAAAACACGATCAATGAATTTACCCAGAAGCAAATTTTCCTATAAGGAAAATCCAACTGGAGGAGTTGGTTTAGGGATATTTGGTTAAGGAGAACACAAATGCTGAGAGCTAGGAGTGAATGTGTCCTTCACTGCAGGAGTCAGGGACCCCTAAGTTGTTTCCAACTAACTGATAGTATTGCAAATAGCTGTCTTGAATAATAATTGCTAGTGCTTAGTCATGAGGTACAATACATGCTGAGATCAAAGAATACTGCATTTCAAGAGTACCACCAAGCCCACTGCACAAAATTATAAACTTTTCCCATTAGGGAAGCTTCATCTAGAGGGAACTGGTATCTCATTTCTAACCTTTTGCTGAGGGCCAGCTGGCAACCAAGTGTGCAAGCACAGGATGGTGCAGCTGCAGGCACTGTCCAAGATCTACAGTGTTGTTAAAAGCATCATTACAGCACAATGTTATGTTTTGGATGTCAGAATTACATCGCCCATGCAGGATACAGGTGGTTGGTCTAGGCCTCAGTCATGAGGATTCAGATGTCAAGTGAGTCACAGCCACTCAGGGAGTAAATATTGAATGATTTAGAATTGCATATGACAAAAGGCAAGACAAATCCAGCCTGTTGTTGCTCTTATAGAAAAAAAATCCAATGCAACTGACTTAGGGATACAGGGCACTGCACAACATCACAGCAAAGGTGGATGGATGGTTTTACCACATGGAAATATCTAGACTGTTTTGAAGAAAATGAATGTTCTGAAGATGTATTATGTATAGCATGAAATTAGCAGGAAAGCAAATTTCTTGCTAAATAGCCAAATCAAAGTTCAAGCAAAGCTTTCTCTCTTCAGATTTAATGGATAGCAAAAAAAAAACCCCGTAAGATCAGCAGCAAGCTGTCCATGAGAAAGAATTCCAGTTCTTCTGAAAAGGCTTAAAAACTGCAGTTCTAAAGGTGGGGATGTCAATCTACTTTTCAGCAATGAGAGTCAAATACAGTTGTCTGATAAAAAGAAAATCTTGTATGAACATTGTAGCAGCTTATTAAATGATCTGTCATTTTTGATGAAGTGCTGTAAGAAGCCCCAAAGCAGCCAGTAGCAAACCTGGCAGATTTTACTCTTAAAGCTACCAAACAATGTTACCACATGAATGAAAAGGCATCAAGAGGGCTTCTATAAAGTCACCTGAGGATGGTGGGCAGCAGATGGTCATGTTACTGGTTCAAGTGAGGATCAGTTCCCAGGAAGTTTAATGATGCAAGATCTTCCATCCCCCCTTCCCAGCCCCACCAGCTTCAAAAACAACAGGAGTGACCATCTGCATTCCACTGTGCTCAGCACCAGGAGAGGAATAGGCTTCTGCCCACTTAGGAGCCTGCTACAAAACTGTTTCTGAAGGACAGCTGAGCTCCCAATCTGCAACCATCTCTTTTTACAGCTGGGTAAGGCCAGGTGAAGTGTTCAGCAAAATAAAGACTGGCATACAGTGTGTGTCAGATGAAAGCCTTGAGACCGTAAGTTATGCAAGTCTTTGGAAGTCTTTGCAAAAATCCTGATGTCCAGCTGATTTTATGACAGCTGCTCACAAGCTTCATGGCCTAAAGATGAGGGTTCCTGCTCATGGCCAGCTGTCCCAACAGACTGGCAGTGGTACCAAGCCAGGTTGTATTTTCCTCCTGCTTCCCTTTCATCATACTTCTGCAGTAGCATTTTTATTCAATCACAATGCAACATCCATTTTAAATTACCTGGTGTTCCCAGTGCACAAGACCTTAGATGATTTGCTGTACATCTTACACAGACATGCAAGCCTGAGATGAAATATAAGACCCTGTTGTAAACACATAAATCACTGTACAAGACAGAGAATCAGAATTGACTCCTCCAGCCCCAATGAATAACCAGAATTTTGTACTCCAAGTATCTGAGACTTTGAAGTATCTGGTATCTAATACTTTGATAATGTGCTGTTCCAAAATCTTCTTACCAAAATATGAAAGTTTGAAAAAAATTTTTTACATAATCTGCAATCAATAAATAAAGAATGTTAATTTTAAAACTTTTATATATTAACAGCAAACAACTACAGTGTTCCAGAGCTACATTCCTGTGACTGCAAACATGATTTACAGAAGAATGAGTAAGTAAAACACCTGAAAAACATCTCTTCAGTTGCCCATTATAAGTGCCATTAATTTATTCCTTTGACTAGGATGAAGACCCTTCCCCATGGACTGACATATTGCAAAAAAATAGAGGTTTCTACAATATCAGAATTGTTGAAGTAGATTCTAAGCTGGGTAAAAAGCACCTAAGGTTAGGTTTGTACAAGATTTTTTGTATTTTTTCCTTGTGAGGTCAAAACCTGCATTCACACTGAAATGCCTGTTTTAACGAAGGTTATTCTGCCAGAGATTGTTTCACCTTTGAAATAATTTCATCTTTGTGATTAAGAAGTGCAAATCACAGTGCCACTGGGTCTCATTACACAAGCTCAGGACTGCAATGTCAATCTGTACAACTAAGTTCAGTAAAACTGTTGATATTAGTTTAGTTTTAACATCTCAAAGACTCCATAATGTGCTGATCAAATTTTCTCAAAGCAATTTACCATTAGAGTGCTACCATATCAAGATTTTAAAAAGCAGGATATCAATTTAGACAAAAATGTGTTTTGAAAACTGTGGAAAAAGCTCTTTGACAGTGTTGAAATACCTTGTTTTGACATTTTTAATGTAAGAAAGAAGATAGGCATCTTGCTAAGCAGGAACAGTGTAAAATGACTGTACAGTTCCCAAATCCCTGTTTTGATAATTTCAAAGCTCTGTTTACAGTAGCAATTATTTATAGCAGATTTCTGCAGCATGGAAAAATATTTCTCTAGGAAATTAAAGTGTTTGGATAGGAACATTGAAAAACATAATCTTAACCCATCCATGCTTTAAAAATTTTCTTTAGAGAAAATAGCAAATCACTAGTTATTGTCTGTCATTTTCTAACTCTATTTGAGACAAAATGTAATTAATGCTTGTTTATGTGCATTATCATCTTTAAGTCACTCTAATTGAGGTTCACCTTATTATTGTCACACTCCCATTCCTGGACTAGAGAGACCAATTTCATATCAAATTTAACTTGCCTGTTTGAGTTCAGCAAGATATTTTTGGTCAGAATACTACCTCATCAGTTGAAATTCTGCCAGTTCAGTCTCTTTGCTGATCTTCAATTTGCATTGCAAAGACAAATAGTTTTTTTTAGCAAACAAAATACAAGGTCCTGGAATGAAATGTCAGGAGAGAAGGCACTTAAGTTCAAGAAGTATTTGTGTTCCTGTGCTGCTAAAAAATCCAAATTCCAGCCTATAACTCAGACTGGATTTTAATCCAGAGTTTGTGAACAGTGTTAAGGAACAGGGTAGTCTCAGGCAATTGGTATTGTATAAGTAGAGAGAATGGACAATGAAACAAGGGCTGAGAGGAGGAAAAGCAGCTGTCCAAACTGTGTTAGATGGGTCTTCTGTCCTGTAGTCCTTTAGTCCCTGTTAGTTTATTTTCTAGCAGAAGGTTCCTGAGTGGGCTGTGCAATTTATGCTACGTGGGAAGTAAGACTTAAAGTCAGGGTAATATTATACACACAAATATGGCCATATAAATGACACTATCAGATTAAACATTTAATTTGTGTCAAGAACTTGTACAAAGAAGCCATTTGCCCTTGTAGGTCGATCACTGTCCAAAGTGTAGTTCACATCAAACCAAAGATATTAAGGCTGTGCTAAAGTGTGGTTGACAAGATACTGTTATGATTTGATAATGAGGAGAAACAAAACAATAAACAAGCATATTTTCTACTAAAATGAAGGACTGAAATAACCATTCAGTTTCTGATTTTGATAAGGTAATCTGCACACTTGGAAGATATATTTACAACTGAAATTCCTTAGTCATCTTGAAGATGCCCCAGAGGTAGCATACAAATAATTTTTAAGAGACATAAAAAGACCTGAGACCATTAAATTTGTTATAAACAGATTTATTAACAAAAATAAAAGAATCCTGTTAAGGCAATTTCAGTTGAAAACTGATTTAGGGTACCCAGTTTCATTAAGGCTGTCTAGGAAGTCTCATTCCCACAGAATAGCCGAAGAGGGATACAATTTACAGTTCTACCAGCTGCCTTTGAAACACTGAATTCTTTTTAAACAGACCTGGTCTTATACACCCAGAGCTGATTTTAAACTGTGATTCCTGTACACAAAACAAGAAACCTTCTGCACACGTAACCAGACAGATTCAAAAGGACTGCAGCTATGACCTAAATGCCCTGTTTTATAATTCTCTCTGTGTTTTGCTCTGTGTTTGAATGTAGCATCTGTGCACATATCTGATTTACTGACAGCCATTCCTGCATCAGCTGAACACACTTCTCACACTACCAGAGGTTGAAAGGAGATTCCAGGAACTTCTATTGGCTTATCTAATGACAGGATGGAGATGACTTTACGTGCTTGCTCATGCTTAAACTGATATTCTTGTTACTTACATTCCAGTTCATATCAGGTGTGTGACTGTTAAAAGTCATTGAAAGACAGAGGATATCATTCCGTAGTCTCATTCACTTTCCCATATTAATCTAGAAATTTGGCATTCACTGTTTTTTGAGGTGTCAAAGAGATGAGTTATATCAACAGGACTGGCAGAGGTAACACAGGAACTAGAAAATACACATGGCCTCAGGGGGAGCTGTATTCACATGTTCATATGTCAAGATTTAGGCATCTATAAACAGAAATTTCCAGATTAAGAGTCTGGAACTTGAAACTTATTCTTCAAGAAGTTTCTGTACTCATTCCAGGCAGCACAGAAGTCTGAAGACTTTTTTAACACAGTTCAATAGAAGTTCCTTCTCACCAATAATAAGAAGTTTCTTTCAATGCCACCAAAAATAAGCTGACAAAAATGTATAAGTATTTCTTAAATTTAAGAAACAGCAAGGGAGGTTGCTTGCATTGACATGACAAAACACTCAACAAAAACACTTGAACTCAAGTGCCTATCAATTCTTTTTTGTATTTCAAAGGTAGGCAGAATCATCTGCATCTTTTCTAGAATATATTAATCTTCAGTGACATATAAATAATAGTGAATGGATAATTTCATTGTGTCATGATGGAAAGTGACATGACATCTATGAATCAGTAAGTCAGATGTGTACACATTATTGAAATGTTGTGATATATGATGGGAGGAAAGCACAAAGTAACTACCAGTATCAGCATTGATTTGAGAGGGAGCAGAACTGAGTTTGCAGATGCAAATCCCTGACATTTTATACTGGATCACTATGAATTGAAAAAGAAATTAGTAAGTTTTGCTCTTCAGCCACATAAATTCTGTAGTTTAGTTCATAGGTATGAGTTCAGAAAAATGATATCTGTGTATAAAGGAGATGCCTGTGCTTGAAAAGGAAATAGCCAAGATGTCCTACCTATAGATCTACCCACACCATCCACTTCAGGCCACAATGGTGACAATGGTGAAGGGAACCTTGAAGGATATTGCTCATCTAACTACATAAGGCAGGGAGAAAGAAAAATCAGCATATGGAATAATATTTAATCAATTAATGATAATTCTAAAAAGTAGAAATACTCAAGCAGAGGAGAAGATCCACCAGAACAGTGCTGCTGCACTGGAACAGGCAACTGAGAGGCAGTGGAGGGTCCAGCCGTAGAGGTTTCCAGGACTAAGCGAGACAAAGCCAGGACTGACCAATGGTCTTGTGCTAGCAGCAGTCTTGTTTGCTGGACAGTTGGACTGGGCACCTCCAGAGATCTTGTCCAGCCCACAGTTGTATGATTCCAAGTAGATATTTTAGACTGAGACAGGTACCAGAGAAATTCAAACAATTTGCTGCAGTTAACCCATGAACACGTTCAGGTCAAACTAAAGGACTCCCTCAAATTTAGAAAATTAGCTCCTTTACCATTGAACACAAACCCACATAATATATCAGAGATGCAGTAAGAGCACCATTAAGGCATTTTCTTGCATCTCTCAATGAGGAAATTCTAAGAAAACTTTCAGTTATTGAAAGAAACCACCCTGAGACTTTTGGCTTTAACTTGCATTTCCTTCTGCTGCTGCTCACCTCTGAAGAAACAGGTTGCAGAGGGAAGCTAAAATTTCGCAAGAAGATGCTTGGGCATCATAATCCATTGTAAGAGCAGTGTCCTTCCTTTGGACTTCTTGAAGTGTTTCATTTTCTTTAGACTTTCTTGTAGATGGTTGTCATCTAAAAATAAAAGGAGACAGATCTAAGCAATAAATGGGTTATTATGTGTTGTCATAACATTGTAATTATTTTGTAATGCCTTTTGCTTTCAGATGATATTCTTTCCCCTCCCCCCCACCTCCTCCCATTAAAAAATAATTTTATCCAACCAGGCAGTAGAATGATAGGATGGAACTGCAGTGATGTCATATACAGCAGAAATAATAAAATCAAGAAGCTTCACGAAATAGCATAGATCAAAAATTGTTCCTCCTGTCTTTAAGGTGAATGTTTTTCAATCATCCTGCCATTCAAGGTCAAATCATAAAATGGCATTGCAGACACATAGACAGACTATATTTGCAACACGTGTTATTTGCAGCAGATAATGTGCCCTATGCCTAATTTGTTATTTAAACTCATTTTAAAAATCCTCTCTTTTAAAATTTACATACTAAAATATTTTCCTTTATTCACTTCAGACACATGGATGTCTGGCTAATGATGTGCTGGCAAGTGATCTGCTCTGTTGTAAATGGGGCATACAGAGCTGGACAAGATAATTATATTATTTATCAAGTGACTTTTCTATCAAAGTCAAGGAGTGTTGCTAAAACATATCCAGAGTGAAAAATGATTGTGGTGTGCTTGTGAAAAACAGTTCATAAAGTAGGTTCTGTTTGTTCCTGTGATCACAGCATTGGAGTGAGCTTAATATTTTATATTGATATCCTTCAGTGTAAATATTTATATAGGTAACTGTCTTTCCAGATACATTTTTAAAGAATTCAAAAGCATAGTCAGCATTGATAATATCAATGAAAATATGTTAAAAAATGTGTGGATTCTTCTCCATTGAACTCACACTGAGTTTTATGTCTTAAAGATTCTATCAATTTCTTCTGACTTATAACTGCCAATCTAGGACCAAACTACTGAATTCAGTAGTACAGACAGAGATCTGGTGAATAAAAAGCCTGAATAAGCACATAACCTGCATACAAAAAAAAAAAAAGAAGATTACAGTAATAGTCCCCTTAATAATAATCCCCTTAATATTAAGTCATATTATCACAGAAGCATAATTTCTAGAGTGAATGGTAATCTGTCACAACTAGAAATCTCATAAATAAAAATCTTCTTTGAGGGATTTTACATTCTTTTTCAGCTTTTGAATGAACTTAAATATATTTTTATATATGTATACATACATATATACATATACATATACATGCCCAAGAGTCCAAATAGGAGAAGTATTCATTTGCATAAATAAATAAACCAGCAATCTTTTCTCAAACATTATTCCTCTTCCCTGCTCATCATCATTCTTTCCTTTTATTTTCTTTTTTGAGCTACCACTGAGTCACCAGAACTTTCCCAGTGGACTGCCACGACTCTGCTCACAAACTCCAGTGTTTGATAACAACACCAAAACTCTGGGAAGGCAGGTCCTGCTGGGCTGCTGCTGGCACACCCAGAGAAGGTCAGGTCACCTTCTCCAGCCAAGCCACCATGACAGGCAACTGCTCTTGCTTTAGACAAGGAACAGTCTTAGACAGAAATGGGCAGGTACAACCAGGTGTTGGGACATTCAGGTCTCTGATCTTTCTCTCATGCAGTTCACAATATAGTTTCAAACCCATCTGCTACTCAGGGTGAGATGTTTGGGGAATATCATTCCATTCTATTACTGGTGACATAAACAGAGATTTACGAGGCTCCCAGGTGCAATCAGTGCAACATGACAGAGCTTTTATACTCCAGCAAAGTGTCCTTGTGTGCCTGTGGCACTGTATAAATAAAAATAAAAAGGCACAAGACAAATATTATGGCCATGATTAAGACCTGATCATCCCCTTAGTTTAGGGGAATATTAAGTAAGGAAACTGTTTAGAATGAGATGGCAAATTCACTTCCAAAGAGCTGGTGGAGGGTCTGGAGCACAGGTCTTGTGAGGAAAAGCTGAGGGAGCTGGGGATGTTTAGCCTGGAGTAAAAGAGGTTGAGGAAGGACCTTTTCACTCTTTCCAACTCCCTGAAAGGAGACTGTAGCTGGGTGGAGTTTGGGCTCTTCCCCAGCTGACAGGACAAGAGGGAATGGCCTCAGTTCATACCAGGTGAGGTTTACATTGAATATTAGGAAAAATTCCTTCACAGAAATGTTTCTCAAGCATTGAAAAGGCTCCCCAGGGAAGTGGTTGAGACACCATGCCCAGAGGTGTTTAAAAGACTGTGTAGATGTGACACTCAGAGACACAGCTTGGTGTTGGCTTTGGCAGCATTGGGTTAACATTTGGACTCAATGATCTTAAGGGTCTTTTTAACCTAAATGAGTTATTTACAATGTGTTATATTTTGGAATTTCTGCTGGACAACCATGTTGCTAAAAGATGACCACGTGTCATGCAAACAGTGAAGATACTTCATGGAGGCAAAAAGCAAGCTAGTGATGAAAGCATATGTATCTTTACAGTAGCAATTTGAATAAAAATTTTTGTGCATCATTAAGCATCACACTGTAAGGGGTTGTGTTTTTAAAAATCTATTCATATTTCAATTGTTCATGACATTCTGAAATTCTATTTTGTTCTTACACGTGTTTTTACATGAGTAAATATTAGGGAGCTTGTATCCAATAATGTAACTGCAAATTCAGATGATAAAAATGGGAGGAGTGAGGGAGATGGTTTATAAAAATAAATTAAAAATGACAGGACCAGAAAAAATTTTAAATTGTGATCTCTTTGTTATTTGCATCTTGATAATCCATGTCTGACCCTTGACCCAGGCAAGAATGAAGCAGAATTCTTGAAAGATTCCTGTGTAACTCGCAGTAATAGGAGGAAGACACCACTTCTCCCAACACAATTTATTCCTTTCTTGCACAGACATTATCATTAGAAAAGTTTTCCCAATGTCTGCTGTAAACAATCCAAAGAAATTCCTGAAAAAAATAAGCACTTTCCTTTTTGTCCCATTGCTGTGAACAGTGGGAAGGGACAGTTTCTTCCTCCCGTGGGCAGCTTTCAGGATCAATGACCTGGCAAGTCAACCTACTTTGGCCAAATACTGGTTTTCTGAGGAGAAACAGAGTTATTGACAAGGGAAAGCTGCTACAAGGCTACAGCCTCCTGCTTTATAAGAGACTCCAGTGTTTCAAGGTTTATGCCATGGAAACAGTCATTTGATGGTATTGATATCACCCCTTTATTAATTGACAAACAACAAGTAGGGATATGAAATAGTCACTAATCACCCTTTCAACAACACACAAAGATCCTCACTGCACTTTCTAGATTGATGTCAAGAAATAGCAGCTTGCTAATATCTCCTCTCAGTTTCTGTCCTAAAGCATTTCAAGTTCTCTCTATGATTTTCTTATTGTGCTGTCTTAAGAAAAGCTGAGAACTGAGATATTCCTTCTATTTCACTTTTCAGATTTGATTTCCAGTATTGCCAAACAATCTGCTTTGTCACAGGCAGAAATGATGCCATTTGATTTGAAAACTCTATTGTTATAGCTCCATGTGCATGGCACAAAGAGGAATGAGAAGCAATTAAGGCCCAAGATGACAACAAAAAAAAGTCATTTAAGCCTCTAAAACTTTTAAAATGAGTACAGGGCAATAGCTGTTCAACAGCTCAACTGTGTGTTTTCCATAGAGAGTACTTTGGATGTTTTTTCAAATTTAATCTTAGCTATATTACTTGATCCAAACAATATAATGTTATAGTTTATGCTCCTTTTCTGTGACAGAATACTGAAACTGAGTCTTCAACAAATTCATGCTAAAACTCAGAGTAAAATGTAAATTTTTTAAAAGGTTTCCAAGAAAATGTACTGTCTGCCCAATATAAATTCAGAAATTCACCTCTCCAACAATTTATCTTCACACTGTACATGGGAATGTTCAAACATTTTACTATACCAAGCATTTTCAGTAGGCAGATGATGTGATCTGCTGATGTTCAACTAGAGCAGAGTGATGCTGGCACATGAAAATGAATGTGGGATTGTGTGACAACAAGGTTATAAAATGTAGGCTGGTATATAAAATTATCCACATATGTAAACTAGACCACCTCTGCAGCTGATGATAAGGAAGAATACCTGGTGCCAGTGAGAGAGGAAAAGGCTGTGAGAAGAGGGGTGTTCAGTGCATGAGAAAAAGAAAAAAGAACAAAAAGAGAAGCAAGAGCAAAGGCTGTGGATGGATGGCTTTTGGTAGAGCAGCCATGGCAGACAGTCAGCAATCTTTGACGCAGGAATTGTACTGGCCCTTTTCTTTGATATGATGAGGAAGTTTACTGGGTTGTGGGGGAATGAGGAGAGTTTGGAACTAAAATCCTGTAAAACCAGCTGTGCTCTGTGTCCTGAAAGTAAAAGTTGACTTTAAAACAGATTTGCTGGAAGAATAATAAGATATGCATACATTTTTAAAATGTTAGTTGGACTCTAGGAACCAATGTAAAACAGCTGCAAGATGGCAAAGACCAGTGTAATTAGCTACTGTCTACATTTTTCTCATAACAGCAACTTCACCCTTATTGCAAGAGAGCTGTATAAAAGTAACCCAGTAGGAAATTATCTCCACAGTGTAAAAGACACTGTTGTGACAACGGATGTACATTAGAAACTTTCTGGTTATATAACTGTGGCATCAGAACAGAAAATATTCTATTCTGTATCACCCCTAAACTCCCTATTACAGCTGTTGTAATAGCCTAGTCATATTATTTCTGGAGATCACAGACAAAACTGAATGTTATGTCAGTTATTGCTTCTTAATGCTTTTGCACTTAATGGTTTTTTTCCCTGATGTGGGTTGGTCACACTAAAGACAAGGATGATTTTTGAGAAAAGATAATCCTTCCATCAAGGAGCTTAAAAGCATGTCATATTTGCAGGCACTTAGTGAAATATTGCCTTTTGTAGAGTTAACATTATGAACTCAGCTCCTCCATATAACACCAACTGCTGTAGCTACAGTTTGTGTTTCGCTGCACACCAGTATAAAGCATTTCCCTTTTTTATTCTGAGGCTAAAAGAGATGCTACAGAAGGTCTCAATTCCTAAGAGAAGTAGTGCTGCTCTGTTCTGCTCCATCATTGCTGGGGCTTTTGCATAGGCAAATTAAGTGTTCTGTGCTACCCATGTTCTTGCTCTGCTATTCCAACGTCACTTCACACCCAAAGGGTGCTTTATAAATAGATTTAAGGAATAAGGAGAAGTTTTAGAGAGGTACAAAAGCACAAAGGGAAGTAAATATCAATGACTGATGCCAAACCATAGGTTTGAACACAGTCTCACTCACCGTGTGCAGCCCACCTCCTAGAAAAAGTCTGCATGGGCCTGACATTGAGTTGAGGGCTGATAGGGAGAGCCATACACCAGATTCCTTTATTTCCTTCCTTCCTTTCTGTCCTCTAGATATCTATTTCTGATTTATGCCCTTGGAAAGAGGACTATGGCAGGAGCTGGCACCACTGACAGCTTCATGTGCTGCTCCACCAAGTTTACGTCAGACTTTTCCTCCTGCTGGCCCACACCAATCCACGTCTTTGCTATGGGAAGCCACAACACCAACATAACCCTGGATGAGGCAGCTTTATCACCAAAGATAAAACTGAGATGAGTTTTATCACCAAGATCTAAACTTTTGCCAGGCTGCCCTCTTCACCTATGCCATACCTGTGTGCATTGTAGATTGGGGAACAGCACCCGTAGTTCTGATTCCTTGTTCATTATTGCTCTCTACCCATTGCTTGGGTGAAATGAGATTGATCACTGCATTGCTTGAACTGTTCTTTGACTGTCCATCTGCTGAATGCTTCTTGATATTCTGTTCAAAAATTGAAGAGCTCTGAGCCAGAACAGCATTTTGAAGAGCCACCTCTGGGATATCTATTCAACCATTACAGAAGAAAATCTGACTCCTAAACCAGTCTCCAATGTGTATGTATCCCTTTACAGAACTAGGATCTTGATATACAGAGACAATATCTGCTTGACAATATCTATTTTTTCTTTCACTTGAAAAGGGGTTTCAAAGGACCCATCTTTGCAACCCTCCATTTTAATCTGTTTCTTTTTCCAAAGAAATACTGTATATTAACGTTAGGTTGAGCTGAAATTTAAAAGGAAGATGTGTCAAATACACCCAAGATTCTTCAGGCATTTTTCACTCTACTTTTTTTATCCACCTCTGCCTTTTAAAGTAAAAAAACCAAAACCATTGTCATTGCCTTTTTTCTGCAATGTAAATGAAGTAAGGCATTGTCTTTCCAGTTCTGCTCTTCCTTCCTGCTGAAAGGATGGATCGTTAATACAAATATTCTATAAAAGATCTATCAGACATTTTAAAAACTTTCCTATATTTTGATTCTACATAAATTATTTGAAGCCCCAGTTTTGATAACCATATGGCTTCTGTTAGATCACCAGTTTATTACAGTCATGTCAAGCCACATCATACCAAGTGCATGAAGAGTTCACAGGCTCATGATAGACAAGTCAGCAACATCACACAAGGTAGTGAAATGTAAAATCCCAACTTGCATGGCAGAGGTATTAATCTGTCACACTGCACAGCCTGAAACAAGTGATGGGGAAGAACCTCCTGGAGACAGACCAGAGAACAGTAATAGGAAACAAAAAAATGTGGAAAAAAATTCCCCTTGAAGAAATCTGTAAAGCATTGGGGTTGTTTTGGTGCAAGAAAGCCCAGAAGGAAGCACTACAGCAGTGTTGCAGCACAAGCATTGTCTAGGTCCCTGCTGGGTGAGGTGTGAAGAATGTTTAAATCACTTCCTGACGGTGAAGACAGTGAAGCTCTTCATGCCTTGACTTGCAAGAGTGGGAAACAGCCATCACAAATCTCACCTTTCAAAAGGAAATGAATGGGATTATGAAACAATCCTCAAAACCAGTACTTCCCTTGGCTAGTTATTTACACAGTTTATGGTTCTCGACATATTTACAGTTTTCTCCAATCATAGAAACATAGAATCATTAAAGCTGGAAAAGACCCTTAAGATCATCAAATCCAATCATCATCCTAACACCACCACCATGTTCACCATTAAATCATGTCCTCAAGTGCCATATCCACATGTTTTTTGAACACTTCCAAGGATGGTCACTCCACCACTTCCCTGGGCAACCCATTCCAGTGTTTGACCAGTCTTTGCATGAAAAATAATCCCAAACATCCAATCTAAATCCTGCCTGGGGCAAACTGAAGCCATTTCCTCTCAACCTGAATATTGAATTAGTATTTTCTCTTGCAACATAGATACACTGGCTTTCACATACTCATCTGCCAAACCTGCTTTTTTAAAAAGAGAAAGGACACCTGTTGAGTAAATATATCCCATTTTACCTTGGGCACAGCCATGAAACTGAGCCCAGGGTAAGGCAAAGAGCAGCTCTGTAGCAGCAAACACCCCAGGCCTCCTCAGTGGCATTACTGAAGGCATTTTTTGCAAGATAAAGAGTATCATCAGCAGTTCCTAGGTAACAAAGAGGAAAGGATTTCTGTCCCTCACCAGGAGATGTGATTATTGAATCATTCTGAGCAGATACCGATAAGTCAAGCCCTGAGGCTGCAGCATATGCTATTCACCCATTAACCAGTTTTCTTCCCGTCTGGCCAATTCTGCCTGCAGACCTCAGAACCCTTCCACCTAAAATCCTAATGTCTAATTTACCAAATTAATCTCAAAGATGAGCAACTGAGGAGACACCTGTCAGCTCAAGGCAGGCTGGGTGGGAGGCTGCCTGTCCTTAGAGAGGCTATAAATGATAACGCAGACAAACATGGAGGGGCAAATTCTTCTGATGTGACAAATAATCATGTGTGAGGCATGTATTGCTGGCTCTTAACTGAGAATGACAACAAAGTGTAGTGGGAGTGTTGTGACAGAGATGCACCGAGCCAGGTGCCTGAAAATTTGCCATGTCATCTGGATTGCAGTCAGTGCTCCCAAAGCAAAGCACCAGTTGTCACTGTTTACAGACACTTTCATTGTCAGCATCACCAAGGAGGTGACAGAAGCAGCCAGACAGTGGAGATAGAGGCCAGCTGCCCTTAGCCCTGAGGTGGGATACTTTTCACTAAGGACTGTCTGTTGTTGCCATGATGAACAGCAGTCCTCCTCTTGCCTTAGCATTTACTGGGTAAGGCTCGTTTGCCCTGATGCTAATTCATGAGTAAATTGAGGTCTCCATGGCACAGTTTCTCATATTTATCAGAAGCTTCAGAGCTGTATAACAAGTGATTTTTTTTTTAATGCATGAAACAGAGAATTTGTCCCTTTTATTCCTTTGACACCTCATCTGAGTGCAACATAGCTGAGCATCACTCTGTACCCTGAAACACCACAACAAGGTATCACCACCTTGTGCTGACACTCCTAAACAGTGCTGCCGTGCCCTGCTGGCTTGTTGGCAGTGCATGCTTGTGACAGCTTCCAAAAACCCCTTCACAGAGTCATGATCCAGCAATTCACTAATGCCTTTGCTGACACCTCTCAGAGTATCATGCTGCCCAGGTACCTGCTCCACACGCCATAATCCCACACAGCTCTAGGCAAGCACATGACTCTGAGGGATGAGATGCTGCTAGTGTGTTATGCCTTAACAGATTTCTTTTTCTTTTTTTTTTTCCCTTCTGTGAGGCTTAGGGAGCTTAAACACCTTCTGTTTCACTTTTACAGCATGCAGTTCATCCAGTTTGGCACATGCAGACAGATCTGGCTACCCTGGACAATTTCTGAAGGTTATTTGTGCTTCACTTCCCTTAGTAAGCTCTGCTCAGCTCTTTTCACCCTTACAGTTTCCTGTTCCACAAGTCCAACTGTCCCTCAGCAACTCAATCTCTTCCTTTGCTTTCATTTACTCTAAAGTGCAGTCTGCACAGTGTGATTCTGTTCAGGTTAGGAAGTGTCAGTTCTCAGTCTGTGAACTCACTAAGTCCTCTCAGCTCATGAATGGCTGTCTTCTACACAATGCTGTTGGTTTTCTATGCTTTCTGGGGAAAACCTTTTGAATTATGGTTGGTTCTTTTAAAAAAACAAAACAATTTCCCAAATTTTCCTTTGTTATGTTTCGCACTTTTCTTTGGCTCAGGGAAAAAGGTTCAGGTCATTTTACTCTGTCTCCTTTCAGAGAAGAAATGAAAGCATGAAAATACAAATTATCTAATAAAGGGTCAGTTTACTTTTCTTGAATAGGGTAATAGGAAGGTCTCTCTCCAGGTACCAAATTTCATTAAAATTGTAGGAATTTCTATTTTATACTTTTATTATATTCAGCTAATATTCACCATCAGTTCTAAAAATGTACAGGGGGAAGGATATATTCACACACAGAGTTGTGTGTTAATTCACAGGGAGGACAACATGGCAAATTAGAAAATCTTTTTTTCTTTTTCTACTCTATCTCCCTTGATCAGTTGAGGTGGGCTTTTTACCTTTATTAAAACCATGTTTTAAGGGGAGGTGATGCCTCCTATTCTGTGTTATGAGCAGCAATCCCATCACACATGGCCAGTGACTGACAGGTTTTAACAGGAGTTAGACTGCCACAGAAAATTCAGACATTATTAATAACTATTTTTTTCCCCAAAATTAGAGCCTTAAAAGAACGTCCTTGGCACTTTTGACCTACAACGACACCAGTTCTCACCAGGGAGACAAAACAAGCTGCAGTATCCTTCAGGAGAACTGGAACTACTTCCCACTGTGGAAAGATCAAGAGTCGCACATTTAACTTGCCTTTCTTTCCCTCCTGGTCACTCAGAGAACCACCCCAGCCTTAAGGCTTCCCACATGTTCCATCTCCACTCCCTGTGGGTTCCCACAGACCCAGCTTGAGCCCCGTTGTTGACAAGCCCTGCCACAGCCCAGGCAGCCCTTGGCACAGCGGCACAGCCTTGGCACAGCATCAGCACATGCCACAGCTTCCTGTGTGCTGCCTTCACTCCCTTCCACTTCTCTCCTCCTTTCTTTTCAATTCTTCATAAAAATACCTTCAGGGCCCTCAGCCCCTTAACAATCATCTGAAAAAGAGAGAACTGATGGGGTTTATAGTGAAAACTGGAAAAATGTAATTAAGCAGCTGCCAGTGATGTCTGCTTTCTATATTCCCGGCAGCTGCATTATGCATCCTTGCTCTTCTCCCTCTGTCCCTCTGCTGCCCTGTAATCTTCCATGATCTATTAGACTGAAAATTGTAGTCAGTGTTCCTCATCAAGGCAGAGCCTGTTGACTTTTCACTTAAATATTCCTGAAAGTATCCAGACTGTCCCCATGAGCACAAAATGCCTGACCCTCTCAGGGGTCCCACACACAGCAGAGATTGAGCCTCCTGCCCTATTGCACAGCAGGACACTTGCATCTGGCTGTGTAAGTAAGATTATATCATGGTTAGGCTTTTTTTTTTTTTCCAACATGACAGATTTTAGCTCCTTTCTTCATGTGCTAACAGATATTCTTTTGTCTCTAAGACAATCATTAATCTGCAATTTTGAAATTATATTGTGTTTGTTGTTCTAATTCAGGTCATCTCCTTTAGCTGTCTCTACTTCTAATATGAACTTGTTGTTTTATTTTTTAACATAGAGGCCATTTTTCATGCAGTCAAACTGCTCCCTTCACATAATCTCTGATCAACTTTTACCACTTTATTATGATGGTTCAACAGAATTAATCAAAATTACATCGAGTATCAATTATGTCCACCACGTGTAGTTCCAGCTGTGGTCTTTGAACGATGCAGGATCTATCAGATATTGTACTGGGTATTTGTTCAAGCCTTTCTCTCTGTAAAAGTACAACATTGCAGTGTATAAAGTTCCACTCTATACCACTGCACCATACTATAAAGCACAGGTAATAAATTGAAGAAATCTGTAAGAAGTCCGTCACCATTCTTTTCTGCCACAGGACAGACTCAGGTTTTTTGACTTCTTAATTCATTTTTCAGCAAAACATTAAAGAATACAAGCACTAAGCAGCTTTTATATGTTTCTCTTTCATCAGTTATCTCAAAAAAAACAGCTTTGTCTACATAAAACTGTACATATAAAACTTCAAACTTCAAACATCTAAAATTATCCCCACAGATATTTTCAATTTCAATTGAGGTGAAAAAGTGATAAACTAAAAAATAAATAAAAAAAAAATTCTCAAAATTTTAGTCTTCCTTTTGTAAAAAATGGATGAGTCAGCTCAGGATCCAGGATTGGAGTATTCAAATTCAGAAAGGAAAAATTTAAATTTGGGTCTTCCTTCTTGCAGTTATTATTTTCAAGGCATTCATGAACATAGTGCCAAAGGATGGTTTCTCCTTTGTGTAAGACTGTTAATTTCCACCACAGAAATGATATAAAATTTCTTTTTTTCTGAACACAGTCACAGTAGTATCAGTTGAGTTTAAAAAACAGTAAAATGCATCTATTCTCAGATTATTTTAGTCCTTTAAACCCTGAATACAACGGGTATGGAGATGGGGCAAGACTCATTAATTCATATGCATTTCCTTTCTGAGCAGCTGTAGGCAGCTGAGAGCCTGAGGTTACACAAATCCCTCCCAAAGCTCTGATTTACTGCAGTCCCATTTTGCCCAATAACTCCTTTCTTTCACCCCAGACAGTTCTGTCTTCTCCACCCCACGAGTAACTGCCTTGTTGAGGTGGGGTTAATGCATTGAGGTTTGGTTTTGAAAATCTGTCCTTTCCCAACCCATTTTGGTAGTCAGTGTTACTGACACTCCTTTAGCTTCTGACTGCTATAGGTTTTGCTCCTTTTATCTCTCCCAAAAGATGACTCTTTAGGGGAAATGTATCATATGACCAGAACATGAGTAAGAAACTGACAATCCATCCTTACCCAAAACTTACATCTCCTCCCTCTCCTCCTAAGGCTGTAGTTGCCTTTCATATGACCTGCATGTGCTTCTTGCATCCCAGTGCCTCAAATCACCACACTGGACATCAGGGACTCTCAGAGACTTTTGCTCACAAACCACAAACTTGTGGAGTTACAGAATTATAGAATCACAGAATCATTAAGCCTGGAAAAGACCTTCAGGATTATCATGTTCAGCCTTTGACCAAAACCCTAGAATCTTGTGAAACAGTTGTTTCAGTCAAAACCCAAAGTACCCCAAGGCACAGCAGGTTGCCTGCTGTCTGGTTGCCTGCTTGTGTTAAAGTGTGCTCTGACTGCACAAATGCAAATCCAGCAACACACCATCCAGACTGAGGAGAGCCTTGGGAGATGAAGGATCTGATTATGAGGGACACATCCCTATGAAATACAGGAGGGAAGAGGTGGAAGCATGCCTGCAGGTACTACACAAGCAAGGCAGTCCCCTGCACTTTAAAGCCTAGGGCTCTCATCTCATATTTGAGATAGGAACACACAAGTGAACAGCAAACCATCAAAGAACACTTGCTGCTGATAACTGACCCTCTGTTCTGGGAAGTCGTGAGTATGGCTGTAGCTTTAGAATATAAGTCCAAAAAAAAATTCTTTGCACTTTGTCTCTTAAGACCAGAGATTAAGCATGTAATGTCTTTTTATAATGTAATATAACTTTTAGAACTGATGTCACCCTAGGTCTGTAACGTATGTAACCACTATCATTACAATCCCAGCCAATTCTGTCCTCTGTATTGTACTTCGAAGAATAAAAGCTGGCTAATGACTTCCCATATCTCTTTCTACAGCAAGAGTCTCTCTGAAGCAGGCTGCTGGAAATTATAAGATCAAGCAGCTGCCTACTAAATACCAACAGCTGCAGAAGTGCCTTGCTGAGCCATGGGTAGTACGTGCAACTTGCTTTATGTAGAGTTGCTTGGGAAGGAGATTTGTTAGACAGACAAGCACAAACAGAAAAGGGAATAATTTGCCTTCCTGGTGCAGTTTTTAAATCCCCTCTCCCCCATCCTTTCAGGGCTCAATTGCTTTTTTACATTAAACAACAGCAGAAATTCATATGGTAATACCAGCAACATAAAATCTAGAGAGAGAGTTTCTTGAGTCCTCCCTTGTCTGGGCAATCCCTCTGTGTCCTCAAAAGAAGAAATATGTAGGAGTTTTATATTTTGAAGCTTGCATGCAGGCAGTCTCTCTGTGACAGTGATGGCTGTGACAAGGATTTGTTGGGGCCAGCAGACACAATTCACCCATGGCTGCTGCTGCCCCTGCACAGGACAGAGTCCTCTGTGCAAAGTTCAGTTGCAGCTCAGGGCTCCCAAAAGCAGCAGCTGAGGTCTCAGTGAACATATCTTACCATTGCTGAAGGGGAATGTGAGAAATAGCACCTTTTTCAGGCCCCACTGCTTTATGGTCCGTCAAAGAAATCCCTAACAGCAACCACTGGAGAATTCTAAGTACCTGCTACTTACACAAATTCTCATATTTTGCATATTTGCAATAATCTGGTGATCTGAGCCCTTGCTAACATTTCCCAGTGTGGAGATTTCAGGTAATGTCAGACCCGTGAAAGGTAAATTATTTTAAATTCTTTAGTTCAAGATGACACAAGAAAAATCCAAATTCGAAACAAGGCAGTGCAAGACAAAAAAGGATTACGAAAACACAGACATACAGAACTAAAGGGAAATAAGTTGCTGCTGACTTAAATCAGGTTTAAGGGAATGTCTTGTTTTGGATGGTTCAGCTAACAAGCTGACAGGCTCTTCACAATCTTCCCCGTGAGGATTTCTCACATGACTTGTAATTAGAGAAGGGATTCAGCATCTGAAAAACAAGAGTGGTTAAAATGGTGATAAAAACCCTGGGTAGGTATTCTCTGTAGATGAATCCTTACTTTTCATAAAGACCTCCTAAGTGGCTACCAGGCTTTCACAGAATCTGAGAATCAAAGAATGTTTTGGGTGGGAAGAGAACCTTGAAGATCACCTAATTCCAATCTCCCTGCTGTGGGTAGGGATACCTTCAAATGGACCAGGTTGGTCAAAGCCCTACACAACCTCACGTTGAAGACTTCCAGTGATGGGATATCCACAATTTCCCTGGGCAGCCTGTTTCAGTGTGTCACCACCCTTAAAGTATTTTTTCTTAATATCTAAAATAAATCTTATCTTTTTCCATTTAAACCCACTTCCCCTTGTCCTGTCACTATCTTTCCTTGAAAACAGTCTTGCTCCATCTTTCCACTGACTTCCCTTCAGGTGCTAGAAGGCCCCCAATCAGGTCACCTTCTCTCTCGTGCCTAAGGAGGCACTCTGCCACACAAATTTGAGATGAAAATGTATTAATTAAAATCAGGAAGGTGGTCCTGAATCCTTCAGGTCCCAAGAAGAGATAATTTCAGATTTTGTCCATTCATTCCTTAGGTTTTCCAATGTTGACAGGTTTATCAGAAGGTCACGTTCCCTGTGAGTGCCCTGTAAGTGCTCCTTACAGATTGATGGTGGAAGGATTGGGAAATTGGTGTGGTGTCCAGAGTACCACTGCAGCTGCCTGTGAGCCCAGGCTGAGCTGAGCACACCAGAATTTAAAGACTTGTGTTAAACTCAGATCATTAACAGATGAAAACTCCCTGATTCCCAGACAACCCAAACCAAATTCATACGATCAGGAGCACAATATAAATCCAATCATAGTACACATCTACTGATCCAGATCTGGTGAGTGTTTTCCACAGCATCAGGCTCTTACATGGCCAAAGTGGAAGAGAGATCCCTGTGTAGGAGAGAGATATAAAATACCAGTGAGAGAGTAACAGCAACAGTTTTCTATCCTGTAGAAGGTGTCATTTTGCCTCCCCACTTCACCAGCCACTGCCCTTCACCCCAGAAAAAGAAGATGCAATCAAGACAACTTTGTCTGCTGTGTTTGTCCAAACTTCTTCTGAACTGATGATACTGCACTCCTTTACCCAACCAGCCTGAACAAATTGACCTTTAAAATGAATGAACCATTTTATCCTTGACCTCCTGGGAGGGATTAGACATGACAGTCGTATTTAATAGGAAGAAGCTTAATAGGTTTATTCCTGTAAGACAGAGATCACTGCTAATTTCTGTGTAGTTTCCCAAAGACAGTACATAGACAGAAACTGAACAATCCCAGTGGTATAATCAGAGACACAAAGTAGAGAATTTGGCTTAAAACTCCCCCCAAAAGGCTGACTCTTGAGAACCTTTGACAACCTCACTGCTCCCACCTGATCTCTCAGGGTAGATGGTTCCTGGACCCTCATTTCTGGCACACAGTGAAAACCCAATTAGGGGAGTTTGTTTAAGTGAGATTAGCACTAATTAATAAATTTAAATATGAAATTGAGATAGGATGAGTGTTTAAATAAACATCTGTAAGACAACAAAAACCAGATGTGTTTTCCTCAAATCTTTCCCCCACACAATGTGTACCAACCTCTCTATTACAAGCTCACGTATAAAAGGTCTTGATTTAGGTAGACTGTAGCATAATGAAATCATGTTACAATAATATACATTCTGAGAGCTCAGAGTTAATGAGAAATGACATTTCTAACATAGGCAGCCCGGTTATCCTTTAAGAAAAGGGCAGAATGCCATTTTTTATTCAGCAGTTTTCTGCCTGTCTTCAGTGACATTGCTACTAGCGGGAAACAGAGTTGTCTAAATAATTTCCCAATACTTCCAAATACTCTTGTCTATTAATCCACATGATAGATGTATTTTTCATTTTTAAAAAATAGTCTCAGCATGCAAATAAGAAGTCTGACCACTGTGTCTGTCAATAAAGTATCCAACTACCTGGTTGGAATACTCAGTTAAGGAACACCATGTCAAACAGATTTGAGTCTTCCTCAGCCAAAGGAGAGGAAATGTTCTGGATTTATAGACATACAAATCTAATTATAACCAGGCCCTACCTTCTATTCATACACCATTTATTTTCCACAGTTGCACCACATCTGTGCTAGTCTCTACCTACCATCATTTCAAGACTGTAAATTACTGAGTAGCATGCAATCCATGCTGCTAAGTTTATATGGAATGTTAGTTCAAGAGTTTGATTGTAACTTAAGAAACAAAAACTACTGTGCTAAGGAGAATGGCAGGGAAGAAACCTTCCCAGACAGAGACACATCAGGGTGAATTATAGCAGTTACCCAACAGTGATGTCTGTTGAGTTGTAACAGACAATAATACAAGTGTACCAAAAAGGAGACCATTAAAATGAGATCCCTCCCAAGTGCTGCTCTTCAGAGTCTCCCTTTCTGTCCTGTAAATGTCACATTTGTTAACTAGATGTAGAAACCACATAGCATTCAGCTGTGAAAGCAATAATGAAAACAATGGCATTAGTTGATAATGTCCAGATAATTTCATGGAGGAAAAAGCTCAGGTAAAATGCAATGATTCCAGGAAGAATTTTATCTGGAGTGAGATATTCACTATAATTCAAGGTTCAGTGAATAAATAGATATATTTCTTCCTGTTATCACCTGGGGTGTAACAACAACAAAAAGACTGGTCAGAAGAGTTGCCTTGCCCAGATGTTGCCATCCACTTTTTAGGATCCATTGTCCTCCATCTCTGAATAAAAACAGACCTTTCATAGTGCTGCTGTAATTCTGTCCTGGAAGTTTTCATGACTGGGTGATCTGAATAAGTACATGTAACCTCAGGGTGACTGTAAACTGTCATATAACAGTTTAAATAATGTTCCAACGTGGCAACCTCAAACTGATATAATGGACTATCCTGCCTCCAACCCCAGCCCTTTACTCACCATTTTGACAGAGTCCCTTCCTGAATCTGGAGGCAAAGCACTAAATATGTGCAGCCAAGCTATAAAAATGAGAAGATAAGATATGCCTGACCCAGGTACATTGGACTTGTTTACTTCCAGAAAACACATTAAAAATCCCCAGTCAATTCTTCACCCTCTGGTCAGAGGCACACATGCATTTTCTGCTTTGGACAGGATCATTAAGGCCATCTCTATATTCTTTTTCTCCTGCTTCTTCCTCCCAAATTCTGTGAAATTTAGTCTTTGTAAACTTCTGTCCAATTAGAATACAAATATACATAGAATGATATATGAATTCTAATTTTTAAAGGAAGCAACACCCTGAAGCATCAGCCACTTTTCTCTGCACATTTGCCATGAAAATATAAAAACATCTTTCCCAAGACCATTCTCCTGGCCAAGGCACCACAGTCAATGACATCCACCATTTGTTTGTTAAAACTCATCAGTGCTAAGCACATTTTATAATTTTAATAAAGCCATTTTATACTTTTGTAATCATGGCGGGGCGTATCACCCCTCTCCCTGCCACAGGTGGCCGGTGCAGATAGGAGAGATAAGCCAGGTGGGCAAGGCCCAGCAGGTATCATCCCCTGGCACCAAAAGGTCTTAACAGATGTGGGAAGAGAGAAAAACCATAGGTGACCAAAAGGCCTGGTTTACACTATAAAAGTAGTACAGTTTATTACAGAGGCAGCAGTCTCTTACACACTCCCTGGGAACGTGCAAGAGGGTTTCTCCCCAAAGGTTGGACACAACTTCGTGGTTTCTTATCTGGAAATTGAGGGAAAGGATTTCGATGTGTGCCCCTTCAACAATTTGGTGGTAAGAAACATTGGATCTTAAGTTATACTATTTCTTAGCTAGCTGTAAATTTCATGGTACCTTTAACCCCATGTGCATAATACTAATATTCCCTTTTGTCTTGTTCCTGTGTAGTAATAGATTGTTTTAAGTCTTATATCTGTTAGTTTTGTGTTTATTAATAAATAATTCATTCTATAATAGCCTGAATCAGCCATATTAAAGAACTTATGAATGAGAGTGGGTCTTGGGGTGCTGGCCACCTCCACAGCATGACTGCTTGCTGCCAGAGGCCTGGACAAAAGGCAGGGACTTATTTAAACCCACATAATCCATTCATAACAATAATTTAATAATGATTTAATTTACATTTTATAATTTTATAATTTTAATAAATGACAGGTGGTTGAGTGATATGGCAAAAGGTGAGAGAACCTGGATAGAAGAGAGGAACGAATAAAGAGAAGCTGAGCCTTCTGCTACCGTTTTGCCTTCTCAGTACATAGCACACCTCATGAATATGATTCCCTCTAAATTCCATCTGTCACAGAGCTTTCAGTGTCTTCATGCTGAATACGAATTTCTTGCAAACCACTCACTCATCTCTTTGTAATGCTCGTGTTGCTGAATGACTGCATAAAATGGTTTCTTTAATACTTGTGAATTGTGCCACATGTGGAGCAGTATTCCCACAGAGATCTGAAATTTGCTACCTTAGCAACAAAATCATGTTAATTTAATATGTGTGTATGTTTACTTTCACTTTTTTCTTCAGATGTTCTACAGGAGTGAAAATACACTAAGAGATATACCCAGTTCCTAAATCTGGGATTTTAGGTTATGCAAGAGTTAGGATAGTTAATAATATCATAAGCAGGTCACACTGGTATTCGCCTCCAGCTCACCTAAGCAGAATCCTCTCAAACTGAGATAACCACAGGTTGATATCATTCCCAGCCAGCCCAAACAGGACTTGTACTTCATGAGATTTCTAGATTATTTCCTTCTCAGGTAAGGGCAGTTCTGTTCTGGATCAATTTGCCACAATCTGTACTGTTCAGCTGTCCACTAAAATGACACTTCCAGCTGTACTGTATTCCAGAACTTATAAAATGAATTTAATTTTAAAAGTACATAAATTAACACTTTTATTTTGGACTTAGGTTAAGAGTAAATGAAACATGTTAAGGGTTTAATATCTTCCACAGCACCTATGGGCTGTCTGGGAGTTATTCAACACAACAGTATAGTTCAGCCTACAGGCTATCTAAGGATTCCTTGTAGAGGAAAAATCCTCTTACATATCAATTGCTTAAGAGATATCTTAAATCAGAACTAACCCTGAATTTCAAGAAAAGGAAAAATAAAATGTATTTTAGCAGAAATTTAAATGTTTCAAACAAATCAACTTGTTTCAATCAATATCATATTATAGAGAATATTGAACTTTTTTGCCAACCCTGACCAAAGGAAACTATTCCTTTTGTATTCTGTGTTTTTCAATAAGAATTTGGTATCTTACTTTTTGATGTAAAAATGTTCCAGGACAATCAATACCTCAATAAGCATCTGTTATCACTGAGAGAGGAGATGTGAAACTGCAAGCAGCAGGAGCATGTTGTCACTTGCAGCTCCAACAAATTCAAATTTATCAGAGATCAGAGAATATTCTGAGTTGGAAGGGACCCACATGAATCATCAAGTCCAACTCCAAACACTGCTCCACAAATTATAGAAATGAGACCAACAGGACCGTTAGGTTTTCTCTTTTTGAAAATGGCATTTGCAGCCTCGGCCCCACCTGTGCCCATGGTGTTACTTTCCCTGAGTTAGCAGAGTGATTCCCCCAGCACATGTTTATATGGTATCACAGCCCTGCTGGGAATCAGCATCATACACAACTGATATTGGGTGATTAATCTTTTTTTTTTACTTCCAAGAGGTGCTTCATATTCTTCTGGGGCAGATTGTTTTACTGGTTTCAGGCAGCAGTGAAAAGACAGAAATGCAGTACTTTGATTTGTGCACAGGAATGAAATAAATCCAGAGCACAGGAAAAGGCAGCAACACTCCAGTGAGTGTCTCCAAGCCATTTAATTAAATTTTGCACTGCCATGTAGTCACACATTTCTGGGGCTGACCTGAAGCATCAGAAACAATAGAGCAGAATTTGGTGCTCTTTTCATTTCTTTCCACTTTTAGGAGAGGACAAAAAGGGTCTCAGCATGGACAAAAAAGACCCAACTTTCTCACAGAAAGAAGTGAAACTCAGGCAGGACTCTATCAGTCTGTCAATATCAGCTGAAAACAGCAGGGCTGCATCATGCTTCCTAACTCTCTTAAACAGGGCAGAGAGGGAAAAAGGGAGTATCACTGCTTAGCAACAGCATTTCAGTCCATTACAGATGGATTGTGCCTCTCAGCAGGACCGTGATCCCTTCCCCCCACTGCAGGCAAGGAGGCAAACACACATCAACAAGAAAATGCATAAACTCTAGTCAAGCTTTCATGAGGCTGAATACTAAAGCAATGCCTCAAAAGCTGGTCGTCATCTCTTCTGTTTCAAAGATGTGAGAAGGTGATTGGATTTTTGCCTGTTGGTTTGTTGGGGCCTGTTTGGGGTGGGAAGAAAGTTTGCTTGTGTTATTAACAATTAGGAGAGATGAAGAAAAAATTAAGCAAAATCCTGCTCTCTAAAGCAGCTGGGGGCACAGCATGGATGTACACAACTGGCGTTTCTTACTCCATCTTGCAGAAGGGAAAGCCCCAGTATCAGAAGGAGCAGAGCAGACTTACAGCTGTTGTTTTTCTCTAAGATTGTGAGCACAGGCTCCTTCCTTTTCTGGGGTGCACAGGCCAAAAGCACAGTTTCCCCCTCTACATCTACTGGCTCCATAAACTGTCCCAGAAATCCATATTGTCACTTTGATTAAGGGTGACAAAGTCAGCAAAAGGCAGAGCAAAGTGGCAGCTCTGTTTCTGCTCCAAACAGAAGGAGTAACATCAGCAAGCTCTTCGTGCCCCACTGGCTGCTGCACGATGGCAGCACAAACGGTACAGTGAAAAACCAGCAGTGAGAGGAGCTGCATAAAACCCAGAATTTTAGGATCATTCTGCAGAGTTCCATCCTGTTGAAACACATCTGTTCAGCTACAGAGAAAAGCTGTGCTAGCTGCAGATTGATCCAGAAGAGCCTGGAGAAGGGATGTTACAGCCTGCACTGGCACAAGAGGGGGGTTAAAACAAACAACACAAACCAGCAGTTGGGTTTTGACTTTGGACTAACTTTGATTCACATTAAAAGGAGTAAAGCAGAACAAATAGCCTAAACTGCTCAGTGAAGTGCATCAGAAAGCAAGTCCAGCCATAAGGCACTAGTCTAGTCAGGGATTATATAGGGATCTATCAAGTTGATTTAATACCCATCTGTATTCTGCAACAATTTTCTCTATAAAAAAGGAGTTTGAAAGGGTTTCTTCACCTCACAAACATTTACTAATGAGCCATATCCTGCTGTTTATTTTTATGCTGCATTTCTGTAAAAAGTTCACAGATATTTAACCTGGAACTGTGGCATGTTTAGGGCTCTGAAAGTTATATTAGGAAAGGAACATAATGATGAATGTCTCTCTTCCAGAAGGAAGAATATGAGACTACAGATGGGACTGGCAAACAGCAGCACCTAGATACATCAGCTGATGCTAACTGCAAACAAATATTGCAGATCTCTGCATTCTGTACATGGGGAGAAGCATGTCTGCATCTCTGTTCAGCAGGGCCCTTTGCAGTCCTTCCCTGGAACTCCTGTGCTGCCTGCAGAGCTGGGCAGGTCTGGGGTTAATTAATGGAAATATCCAGGTAATGCAACCAGGCTCAGCCCAGAGTTCAAACACTTTTAAAGCCCAAAGGCGAGGGAAACCTCGAGCACTTTCACTGGTGCAGGCCTGTTGCTCTGTTGGGATTTGTCTCAAGGTTTTTGGAGCAAAGGAATGCTAGAGAAGAAAATGAAAGTCTTAAATAAAGCTGTACACCAAAAAAAGGAAAATCCTACTAAGCAAACAAAAAAGTGAAATCTCTCATCTCCCATCACAGACTAAAAATCAGTTAGAAGATGTGAAAAACAGTAAGAAAAAGGCACTGATTCCCATCCCAGAAGAAAGGTTTTAATAGCAAATTAGTCAAATTTAATGTGTTTACTAATGATCAAGATAAAGGGAAATAATTAAATGGAAAATCTGTCCTCAGCTGAAAATCATTTAGCACAGTGAGGGCCCAAGAAGGCAACAGAAGGGCTCCTTCCACAGCCCAAAACAAATGTAATGCACAGAAAATGCCCAATAATCTATATAGAGAGAAATGATGTAAAGTCCTAGGATGAGTCCAAACAGACTACCATTGTCTCAAGAACACCAAAGCTTCCTTGTGATGAGCCAGTGAACCACATCATCAACAGGTATTGGATGATGTGGGTAATGTATATATAATGTGTATATACACACACCTGTGGATAACATACACACCTTTATTATGACATTATTAATGCAGCTTCCTTCATAGTCATGTGTCCAGTTCTAAACATTCATTATTTAAAGTATTCCAATGGAAGTGGTGGACAAAAATATATAGAAATGGCCCCTATAGAAGACATTAAAAAGACACTTGTCAGAGAGAAGCAATAAACATTACAGACAGTGAAAATGTGAATCAGATGCTTCCAAGTTTTAAAGCAGACACTCACATCTCCTACTAAAAAGTTTACTAAAAAGTAACTGAAAATGTACTTAATCTGGAAAATTGAAAGAAATTTATTTTAAAATCAGATTAATCCTATGTAGATCACTACCCCAACTCAAAAAATGCAGTTGGATTTATAGAACAAAGACAGCAGTGGCCTAGTTAAGATTAGAAACAACAAACTAACAAACAAAACAAAGTTTCAGATATGCAGAGAAGTGCATCATTTAGGACTGGGGAAAAAAACTCTTTAAAATATGTATTTAATTAAAAATTGGCCAGACAGGATTTCTAGTGCTTCCCCCTAAAGAATCTGACTTCTTCAAGAATGCAAGAGTAGAGTGACAGGTTTCCCCTGGAGTGATGTCTGCTCTTTCTTCCCATGCTCCTAAACTGGGTAATTGGGAATTGACACAAAATTCTTTGACTTTAATGATGAAGAAAAATAGTGCATATTAAACTAGATCTTCTTAGATAATAATATAAGCAGTTAAAGTTTTGGGAAAGCTGTTTTCTACTTGATTTTTGTACCTTGCTGTTTCCAGAAAAATAATAAACATACTGATCCTACACTCAACAATGCCCCACCCCTTAAAAAATGTTCCCTGCCACAGAGCAGTACAGAAGAAGGGCAACTCATTTCCCTCACAGCCCCAGATATTGCATAGGAAAAATGTATGTTCACTAGGATGTTTTCACAGTCATCCATTTCAAAGATACCAGGAGAACACAGATGCACATTTATTGACTGTAATAACATGCAGAATACTTTTTTTAGCATTCTAATTAAGCAGCTAGCTGAATTTCCATTTTTAAAAATATTTTTAAGAGCACAATCTCATTTTCTTAGAAAAAAATGCAAGTGAAAGGGGGAAATTCATATAGGTAATTCCAGAAGAAAAAAAAAATATCTATACCGAGCAATATAAGGAAAAAACGCTTTTAGTTGCTAGGTGACAACATTTTTACCTGTTCTGTCAGAGTATTTGCAAAATACTTACAGCCAAGAACACGAATGTTTCAGCTTCTCATCAGTTCTATAGCCGGTGAAGATATTCAAAAAGACATAAAATCACGCTTGAGAAGCAATCCAGTGTGGCAAGCACCAGCTAAATAATGTAGGACAACCTATTAAAGTAGAAATGTAGATGGAAGATTATGAAAGCAGATTAAATTGATTAACATCTCATGCATATTGTGGGAGAATCACCAAAAGGAAAGATAAAACTGCTCGATAGTCCTCATGCTCACAGCTGAGGTGCTCTGAGTTTTCAGCGTGAGATGAGAGCAAAAGATGCAATTTCAGCCTTCACACTCAGGTTAAACACCATGAAGTTGGATGCTGCAGTTATCTAGAGCAGCAGCAGGTAAAATACAGGGCAGACTTTTAGGAACTACATCTCCTCAAACAAAAAAGCAGTTGGAAGAAACCTAGAAAAGAGCAGAGGATTGGTATCATGGATACAAAGAGAGTTTTGTGAAAACAATTAAAATTATTATATATACCTTGATTAAGGGATCACTGGAGCAAGACACAGTGAAATGTCAACATATTAAAGCAGAGAGATGTACAGAAATAAAAATTTAATGACATTTTCTTCTTCCAGTGGATTGTCTTAACTCTGAATTCAGAGTTTTCACATGTAAAAATCAACGAAAATGTTCACATTCTTTATTAATATACATAAAAATTAATATATGAAATTAATATTAAAACATTTCTTGCTTTGATGAATTATGTACATTCCCCTTAAAGTTATATTTGATCTTTCCATGCAGATCCAGAAAAGGGGGAACTGAAAAACAAGAAGAGTAATTTTCATACCAAATGAGATGTGCTGTGACAATTACTCTCCAGACCTAAACCTCAATTTGTGACACCCACTACCACTTTACTGAAAACAGCACAGAGAACAAAGACAGTGCAATCCTCAGTCCTGGTAGGGACCAAGCACAGTGACTGCCCTGACCTGCACTGAGGCTCTGTGCCAGCCTGAGCCTTGAACAATTGCTGGCAGCTTTCTTGGCTCTTGTGCCTGCTTGCAGAGGAGAAATCACCAGTGGGGAGGCCACTTCCTGTTGCTTTCAAAATATAGATACTAGAAAGCATATATTGAAAATCACCCTTTTCAGATAATTGAGCTCAATTGTGGTGGTGTACTTCACCTCACAGTAGCATTTGGATACTTGGTGGCTACAAGAAAATAATTGTATTCTCTTGGCTCTCAAAGTGAGCACAAATGAGGCAAATCATATACCAGGAATTAAATCTCATTTTAAAAAGTACAGTACAATAGTACCTCATTGCTTTCTTAATCACTTTTTTTCTGTGCAGAGCATTTTCCTTAACCATTCTTTTACCCTATATGTAACAACTCCCATATAATTATACTGCTTTAACATCATCTTCCTTTGGATTAAGGAAGCACCTCCTCTGCTTTTAGTGACAATTATTCCACTCTGTGAAAGAAATTGGTTACTTTTTCCCAGCAACAGAGCTGACGTCCATTGTGATATCTAAAATATTGCTTGATTAGTTAAAAGGTGATCATTTTCAGAAATCACTATGTGATAATTATCTACCTATTTTGGTATCATGCTCGTACTGAATTTGTCTCTGTTAGTGAGGTCTAAGAATTCTTTGTTAGGCTTTAAGCCTAAATCTTAATAAAATAATGGAAACTACACCAGATTTCTTTGCTTAACACAAAACTCAGATCTGTTTATCCTCACTGCCACTTGCCTCCTCTGAAAATGGCTCCTAATTACGTTTCTTTCATCATATTTGATTCCATTTGTAAAACTCAGTAACTCTCTTAATGCTCACCAAATCTTACCTGTCTGTGGCTATATGGTGTGGTTTGATGGTCCTGCCGTGGTTGCAAGTGGACACACATTCTGAAAACAATTAGCAAAGTGCCAATAAAGAGAAATGCATCTGGCAGCATCAGCAATGAAATGAATGAATAAATAGGTGATTCCTAAGCTTCTCCTCTCTTTAGAGGTTATTAGTGTTGAAAAATGAGGAATACTTTAAAGTCTGTGTGGAGAGTATTACACAGTGGAGGCTGCATCGCTACTGAGTGCAGTACTCTGCATTTGGAGGTCCTGCTCTCTCTAAGGAGGTTTTATAAACAAAAAAAAATATATACTGGTAAAAAGTATGCATTTACCACTTACAGGGAAAATTACTGAAACTGAAAGAAATTTCGAATGGCGAGCCATGAGGCCAAGGTCCCCATGGCTCATCAAAGCTCAACATGTTCCATTCTGAAGCAGGATGTCTTTGATCTTTCATGTAAATATCAGTATATTCTCATCAGTATATTCTCATTTCACTCATTGAGTTGTGACTCCCAGGGATTTACAACTGGTGATAATTCATGGTTGAAAAGAATTGGTCCAGAGCAAAACAAGCAGAGTAAGTGCCATTTCTTCAAGGGAACAAATATTCAAATCAGCCTTTATGGTTCCTCTAGATGGAGATACTTTTTCTTTGATGAGGAATATTAATACAACAGCAGTGGGTTTTTTAATTAATTAGTGGGTCATTAATCTGCTGATCTCTGCAGATTATGAAATTTTAGTGTTCAAAGAACTGAGAAGTTATTTCAACAAACTTTAAATGCTGAGCTAATCTATTCAGTGATGAGTTCAAACTCAATGTGAGAAGAGACAGAGCTGTAATAGGAACTATTTGTTCCAACATCTGTGTTGCTGGTCCAAGACTTCATAGTAAACAAATAAGCACAGTAAAATCTCTTCATGTCTGAGCAATTATTTCAGCTTTTTTTTTAATGAACTAAGCACTAAGTGCATCTGGCTGAGTCTGACAAACTAATCATCAATTATAAAAATTCATAACTGAAACAGAAAATATTTTCATTAATTGCAAAACAAATGTAGAGAAGATCAGCAAAATTCAAAGGGACAGGACTGGGTTTGGGTTTAAATTCTTAAAGAAATAAAATTACTGATTTTAATTTTTAGGTGCTATTTATCTATAAGTTTATCCATAAATACCTCTTCAATATTTTCCCATGCAAAGAAATTATGAGGCCATTTATAACTTGGTTTTTTAGGATTTACATGGGTAGGAATTTCAGGTTTGTTATTCCTTCATGTGGAACATCTCTGATATTCTCCTTCATCTCTCAGGAAATCCTTACACTTTCCTCATCTTTTTCATGTTTTAACAATTCTTCTTTTTCTGACTGGCCATGAAAAGAGCAATTTTGACATCCTCTGGGCAAAGCAGTGTTGCATATAATCCACTCTCATGCCTCATCTTAGCCCATTAGCGGCTCTGTCCCACTCTCAACCAGAAAATAATATTCACAATTGTTGTCCTGCACCTGAAAACATTCCTGGGTAAAAGCTCACCTTTCCCAAAACTGCAGCAATCACAGAGCAATATTTGTTCCTGACCTGACGCTGGTTTCCTCTCCCTGAGCCACTTGGCTCCCAAGCTGCACTGCCCCCACCCTGCTGCAGTATTTGGGTCCCACTGTCACTGCTTCTGGTTATGCAGGTCTGACCCATCCCCTGGCCTAGAGCAGCAGAGCATCCACAGCTTTAGTCTGAAGGAGGTGTCTGAACCCCAGTAACTCATCATTTGCTTCTGTTTTATGGACTATTAAACCACACAATCACCTCTAGAACAGGCCATTGAGCAGAAATCAGAGGAGGTAACTGACCTCATCATGTGCAGTCTGGGTCTCCTTCCCAGGGAAACTGCAGTTCCTGAGCAAGCAGAAAACATCCTCTGGGTTCCTAGGTGAACAGAAAGCCAAATTACTCAAAGTGTTAATTGAAACTGTCTCAGAGTTTTCTTTCAGCTCTTTCAAAATCACAGGATGAGCAGAACAAATCTTGCCCAGTTACCTGCTTCTGACAGGAATCAACAGCAGAGGCTTAGAGAAAACATGAACAAGGAATAGCACTTTGAAGTTTTCCCCACTGCATACTCCCACCTTCTGTCAAAATGCAATTCAGAGACTTCCTAAACCAAAGTTTGTGACTGCATCCTTATTTTTAAAGATTCTTTTTTTTTTTTTCATTAATATATCTTTGAGACTTTTTTAGCTTTCAAGGTCCACCTAGAGCTTCTTCTGGGTAACAACTTTCTTTCTTGTATGTTCTATAAACCATGTGTGATCATTTAAATTGTTGCCTTACAGGTCTCATCCCATGAAAAATAACAAACAGTCACTCCTTAATCACTTTCTGTATGGTGTTTATGGTTTTATATGTTTCTTTCTGTTCAGCCTCCCTTTAGCAACTGTATGGTGCTTTTTACCATTTTCAGCCTTCTTTAGATAAAACCAAAGATACACAAAACATGAATACACAGTGAATTTAGAGTAACATAGTGATATTTTCTGATTTTTCCAATAAAGTCGTCCCACAAACTGTTTAATACACCACCTGCCATTTTGACCACTGCTGAACACTGAGTTGACATTTTTTGAAGTATACACAAAAATGCCAGGATATATTTCCAGAATGGAAATAGTTTATTTGCAGACCAATTTTCTTTGGTTTAGTTAGGGTTGATTCCCTCTTTTCCCCCCTTTCTCCCATTACCTTGCACAAATCGACAGTGAATTTCATCTGCAAGTGTATTACAGATCTTTCAGCCTCATTAGATTCTCTTGCAAGTCCTCACAGCCAACTTTTGTGTTTACAAACCCAAATAGTTTCATACCACCTATAGACACTTCCTTTGCTCTCATTGCTTTGCCAGATTCTTGGTGAATTTTTATCCTAGCCTAAAAGTTCTAGATAAGCTTCAGAATTATATCCTTGTAATTCTGAGCTTTCCTCCACCTATATCAGCATGGGGAATATCAGAAACATAGTAAATAAGAAGATTTGGAATGAAAAGGAATGAACAGACCTGTTGTGTCTAAGACTGCTTTTATCTGAGATTATATTTGAGACTTTTTAAAATAAAATGTACCTGGTTTCTCTTTTCTCTTTGCAAGTGGTGATCCCAAGTATATCTAACTAAAGTCTAAACTGTTGATAAATGTGGGAACTGAGAGAAAAAAAAAAGTGTATCTATTTATTGGAAATTCACTGGCACCAGAGAGCCAGCTCCATCCCAACCAAAATCTGAGATTAAAGAGAAGGGGAGAGAATCTGGAATTGCTGCAGACAACAGTTTAGTCATCCAAGGCATTGCTGGCCCAATGACTCCTTTAGTTATCTAGTAAAAATGTTGCCCTGTGAGTTTTTAATTAAGGTTAGAAAACTACTTTACTCTTTCTTTTAGAGTTCCAGGTACCTTGCTCAGCATGCAACAACACAACTGTGAAAGTGAAGGATCTTTCCCATGTTTTCTCTGGCACCTTACTTACTCTGCTGCCTGAACTTCATTCTGTCTGTGCAACCATCCTATAAAGCACACCTTATTTAAATGGTGATAGATTCCCTTGCTCCTCTGGATACCCACTTCATTTAATACAGAATATTTAAATGCTTCACCAGAAGAAACAATGATCACTGGTAGGTCTCATTTTTTTCTTATCCCTCCGAAGTAACATTCCTTCTTTGTGTGTTTTCCCCTTGAAGATATTTCTGTAGCATTGAGTACCATAATCTGACAGAATTTCATGAGCCATAATGAGCTCTCATAGTTTCATGCTGGGAGATGCTGTGGATTTCAGACTGCCTCACCAACCAATCCCTTTCAAGCTCCTTCCAAAATGAACAAGACAGTGAAAAATAAGGTAATTAGATAACAGTGGTTCAGTATTATGTTGCATGTTGTAAAAAAACAGGAGAGAAAATTTCTAACATTCTTGGCTGTACTGCAGTGAAGTGCATAATATTTGCAGTGCATAAGTTGGTACTCTCATATCTCAGGACACACCTCTGGAAATTCTTCAGTTTTCACAAGGCAGAGCAGATATTCACATTAAAATCCATTAATTTAATCCACCAAAGGCCATAAAAATTCAGAGGATGCTGGACCATTCCTTACCTAAGCATTTACAGAAATCTTGTAATTGAGAAATACTTACATTTTACTGAAAAGCTCAGTCATGCCAGAGGAGCTGTCAGCTGCTGACACACCAGAGTTATTTGGAATATTCATTTTATAGTTAAAAATGAATTTGACTTAAGGTAAGGACAAATGCTTGGCTCTAGTGTGAGTTTACAGGTGATCCATATAAACTTGAGAGCAAGTCACTACAAATAACATCTTACACGGCCCATTTCTGAGTAACTCTTTCCTTGACCTACTTGGATCCATTTGTCACTAAAGACACCAGTTGTTGGTGTCTCCATTTATGAATGCAAGTCTAACAGAATGAATCATACAGGTTTCCCAGGGTTTCAGTGCCTATTCCCAGCTTAAAAATGAACAAGAAAGTAGAGCATCTTATTTCCTTTTATCCTATGCCTTTTAAATCATATTCCCTGCCTGCTTCTTCTGGTGCTTCCTCTCCTCATACAAAAGGCTCAAATCATACAGTTACAGCCTGTAGATCTTACTCAGGGCTCAAGCAAATATTTGTGTATATAAGATGTATATGAGCAGCTCATCCAAAACAAAACTTCTCTTGGTGTTACCTGTGAAGGGCCTAGTTTTGTTAATGCAAATTTAGTGCAGAGTAACTGCAGGTAACATGGTACAAATAACCATAAAAGATGGTTAAGATGGAAAAGATGGAAAAGACCAAGCCTGCTCCAAACCTTGAGTCCACCTGAGCAGTAGTCTGGGTCAGATGCACTAATACAATCAGATCCGTGCTCCTTTTTCTTGGTTACTCTTTCCCTGTGTTAGCTGTTTCTAAACCAAGTACAATTTCCTTAACTCTCCCACTCATCACTGCTTACAGGAGTGCTTGCTGCTTCTCTGAGAACTTTCCTACTGAGAGTATTTGTCAAGTAAGAGATCTCCCCAGCTTCAGTCACACAGGAACCTTCTGGCTGAGTGTGGGAGGCAAAAGCCTGGCTGTTTACAGATGGCAGGAGAGAAAAGATACCCATCCCCTCCTGCCCTACCTCTGCAGTGATTCTGAGAGTTCCAGGAACCCTCAGCTAGAGACTGCCTTAGCAACCACATGTTAGTGGAGACAACCTCCATCTGTTTAGCCTTCCTGTAAATATAACTGAGATTTTGTCAAGTCTATCAGTTGAAGCAAAATGGGAATTCTTTTCCTGTACTTATTTTCTAAGAAGCATTTTCTCTTTGCCTAACAGCACAGGACTCCACAGGCAGACTGGACTTTAATTTGTTATCAGCCCATGAGAGATAGGCTAGAAAGGTCTCACTTTGTAGGTGTCACCCCAAAAGAGACTCCTGCCAAAGCAGAGCAGGCTATTTCCCTGCTGAACAAGCTACAGGAAAAGAGGATTTCCTTTGATACCAGCAAGGAAAGAGACAGGTCAGCCACATGTACAACTTCATAGAAAACAAAAGGGTGGGATTTTGGTAACACATGTAGAAGGGTCAATTCCTTTTCTCCGGTTCCTTTCCTTCACCACAGTCAAAGATGTTTCTCTTGTGAGGACTGCTTATCTTTGCTATTGAGGCACACTGTGAGTATGCTCACCAGGATTTCTGGTGTGGTGTGAAAAGTATGATACTGGATTTCTTGAATATTTGGAAGAGGCTGAAAGATAAAGATGAATTCAGAAAGCAAACAGCTGATAGCTTACTGGCTGCTCAGCATCTGCTTTCATCAACTCAGAAATATCCTCATTTGATATGTGTGCAGGGATGTCCTACTAAAATTCATTTGAATTCAAGGCTCTTACCTCATTTCTCCTTTCCTTTAGCACCTCAGTCTTGATCCACACTAGAAGGTATGAAGCACTTCTATCTAATTATTTGACTTGCTATAAAAATTGTCTTAATTACCCTTTTCAAAATTGAGGACCTTACAGAATACTTTTGACATTAAAACTTTGTGCATTTGAAAGGATATATCTAGGTTTAGGAGTTGGGGGAGGTTGTTCTTTTGTTTGTAAATTGCTCAGATAATGACATAAAAACCTAAAGAATAATATTCATGCACACTAACAAATTCCATTTTTCCTGTCTCTGTAAAGACAACAGGGTAAAATCCCTGAAGTTGCTCTAAAGTTCAGAGAACAGAGGGATACTGATCCTTATGATCATTAGAATACATGGTAATAACTCTCTTTAATTCAGTATTATAATTTTTTATTTTAAAAATTGATCCCTGTCTAGACATGTACTAAACCTCTGGAGCAGTGGTTTGTAATGCAAGAAGGGCGAGTTGTACAGCTCAGCTTTAAGACAGGCCATTTTCCTGCTTTACTGAAATACTGTGAAATAGAGATTTGCACAGAGCAAACATGAAACACTGTAGTAGCAGGAAAGAGCTCTGAATGTCTTATTGATTCCCCGGCTTTTCTGATCCTTTTGTTATCCACTGTTGAGCAGTCTAGGCAGAGGTGCTTATAATTGTGGCAGGCTCCATAGCACTACAGACTTCTAAAGCTCACACTCTAACTGCCAGCCTCTCCCTCCACCATCTGCTTTCCCCCCTCTTTCTTCCTTAGAGCACAGCTGTCAGCATCGTGTCTTCAATATTCTGCACAGAAATGAGGATGATTCCAGCTGGGATATTTGAGGACATAAATAAACAGTACAGTAGTTCCCTCTCTGGGGTTGAGCTCAGGTCTTCTGAGTCCAGCAAACAAACTCTAGTGACTCCAATAAACACTTCATCGAGTTTGGGGTGTCTCAAGAAGGCACAGAGGCAGGAAAGAAGTTAACAGCAGCAGCAGACACAATCAGGCAGTGCTGTTAGAGCAAGCCCAATACTCTCAGGCACTGCATTTTGTCAGAATATTAGTCAAACTGTCTTGGTAGGAGACAAAACAGATCCAAACTGCCTTCTCACAAATTTTGCTTTCTGAGGGTCAAATTAATTTACCTGCCCATCAGCACAGACCTTGCCCTCGTAACCCTGTAATACAAGTGTTAGAAAGTGTCACTTTTTCCATGATCTGGGAATTAAATTACTACATAAGGGTCAATTCTATCTCTGTCGGACTTAATGTAATATTTAGAGGTCTCTCAAAGCATTTTCACACTTGGACACAGGCAATCTGTGAGGCTGAGTTTGCTTAGACCTGGACTATAGAGTAACAAAGATGATAGATTTTCCTACATGTTTTCATTTGTCTGGAAATCTAAGAGAAAATAAATATTTCAAAAAAAAAACTGATTTTTTTTTCTTTTAGCTCAATAATAGCATTGCCTTTTAAATTCAAGGCAGTTAAACCAAATAAGCCCACTGAAATAACTGAGATGATTCTGAAAAGTGGCGTGTGAAACCTCTGCCCATACCACTGATGCCTATATTGTACATCAGTGACCTTGTGAAAGGCAGAATGGTGGAGAGGAGAAGATTTTTTAGTGAAAGCATAATTAAACTCAATATTTCTATGAAAACCAAGCAATTTTGGTGAGAGAACCACAAAGATTTCATAAGTTTAGGACTACAATGCATTTCTGTACAGTATGTTTGCTCAAACTAGAAATCTCTTAGACCTCAGTTTGAGTTGATGGAAGGATTTTCCACTCACAGAAAACATGCTTATTTCAATAGGTCTGTATCTTGCTGATACTGTAGGGATCCCACTATTTATGCAATTTCTGTGTACAATTCTAACATTCTTGTGTGTACAAAAACTTATTAGGAAGATTGCATATCCTTGAGCAGCCAGTGTATAACCTCTAACTAGACATATTGAACAGCACATTCCCAACCAGCTGTCCAATTCCCTCAGCTGCTATGCCATTTTTAATCCAGTGCTTACCACCACAAAAGGGGATTTTCCCAGGAAAACAGAGATCAGCTTCACCCACCTCAGAAAAAAATTGTAAAACTACTCCATAAGTCTAGGTGATTCAAGCCAATGCTATTAGAAGGGCTGGGGAGGAAATTAAAAACTTTAATATACCAGGAAGAAGTGATAGGAGAGTGGGCCAGTCTGTGAATTTACACCACTTTGACTATCACTTATATGGAGCTGATGTAATTAATAGTTGAGAAGCTCATGCAGCCAGCTGGGCACTAAAGCAGGTTTTGAGGAGAGCAGTGTCCTTCACTGAACTGCAGGGCAGCAACCACCTGCTCAGGGGCAGCAGTAAAGACAGAGGGAACACTTTTATCTCAGGTCATTACAGCTATTTCTCTGCAATCACTGTGCATTTTAATGGTTGTTCTTTGACAAACAGCCATTAGTATGCTGAAGAGCCTGACAGACACCTAAAGAACTAGTATTTTTCTTATCTGTCTGAAGAAAAGGATGGAGTTATGAGTGAGCTGAAATCTCCCAGAGAAGATGGAGCAGTACAGGTGGAAAAGAGAGAATTTTAAAAAGCATCAGGGAATATGAAAGGCATCATAGCAATGAACCTCTGAAAGCCGGGAAGGAAACTTTGTACAAGAAGAGAAAAGAAACTTTAGATGGGCTTTACCAAAGAAACAAAAGGCAAGCAGAGGTCAGTAAGGATGGGTGCACACATGACCCAGGTGCAGCCTCCAGCAGGTTCGTAAACTCTACCCAAAGCATGCTTTAATCAGTATGACAGCAGTGAATAGAAAATAAATGTGTGCAGGCTTTTCTTCGTGCAAGCAAAGCAAGGGGCAGTGGGGCTTTCAAAACTGCCTATTCCTCTTTTGGAAACTCTGTATCTGTCACATTGGCTTTACAACCTGCCTGGAACTGTGGATGAAAGGAGCTCAGAGTAAAGAAGTCTGGGAGTGCTCTGTTAACAGCGACGAGGTTGTTGCACTGGGGGCTCCACTCTGGCTCCTTCCCTGCCCTTACTCTCTCTGTGATTTTTTTTTTACCTTTCCAGTAGTCCAATGTCCACATGGTTAGTGCTGGCTTAGTGCTTTCAGTTGTATTTCACCAAAGTGCAGAAATACTTTCCAAACCCCAGGAAACTCAGAAGACACCACATAAGAGCCTACATTGTACCAATTCAGAGAGTCACTTGGTCCTGAAAAGCCTTCCTGAAAAATTTCTTTCCTGTGAATTTTTTTAAAGCTTTTAAAACTTTTAATTCATCTGTTTAAACCTCAAGCAATTCCTTGGACTTATGTGGGTTTCATGATAGCATGAAATTCATTTAATAACTCAAAAGACCTGCAGTGTACTTTTTTCTGTCTCCAGTTTAACTGCACTGAAGTTAAAGTCTGAACATTATAATCAAAATCCCGTATCATAGTTTGCCTTTGAGCTGTTTGAAATGGAGAATAACTGAAAAGAACCAGGGCATGGAGTGCCATGGAAGAACTAACCTGTGAGCAATTCAGGCATAATTTCTTTACAAGAAGGGCATTATGGAATAAATTGCTTGGGGCATTCAGGCAGCGAGGCAGGAAAGTACCATAAATCAGCTCTGAAATATAAACTGGGAAATTGGAAGTGGGAGTAATGACGTGGTTTGATCTAGCTGGTTGGGGATGTCATTTCTGTTTGGGATAAATAAATGTTCTGATCTCAAGGTGCACAGCAGCAACTGGGGAAGTAGAGAGAAGACCTGGGACTGGCCAGAGGAGGAGGAAATGACAGTTCTACTCCAGGTGTATTGTACACAGCTGTGAAAGAGTCCTGTGTGAACACTGCCAGATAACCTACTTTACATGTTTCTTTTGTAGGGGCAGTTTTATGTTTCCTTGCTCAGTTCTCATCTTACTAGAAAGTCAGGAAGGGGAGGTCTGGGGACTTTTTTATTTGGGGTTTTTTTTGTGGTTTTCTATTTTCTTTTTATATTAAATTTGGAGGACATCATCTTTTGCCCTTTCAGCTCAGTAATTGAATCTGAGAGCATGGTACATTACCTTTCTGGCCATTTGGTCATGGTCAGATATAATTGTCATCTCAACCGTTCAGCACCTCCTGAGATGAGTAATGAGTGGGTGTCAGGAAGAAATCAGACCTTTTACTTCATGCAGACCTCAGTCCAGAACTTCCATCAGGAGTTGTTCAGGGAAAGGCATGGGCACAGAAAGCAAATAAAATATAACTGAGAAACTATTTGAGGTGTGTTCAAACATTTGAGTGAGGAATTATAAGAGGAATGTATAAACATAGAAAAGACATCACAATATTGTTATGGCAATATAAAAAGAACTCCAACTGTTAAATGTGAAATAACATATGGACATACAACAACTCCCTTAATTCCTCCAAATCCTGTTGTCTTTTAACCCCAGCCAGTAATGAAGCCACATGGCTCCTTGATCCAGCTTGGTGGGTTGGGGAGGAGAACCAGAAAGAAGGTAAAACCCAAGGTTTGAGATAAGAAAAGTTTAATAATAAAATTGCAGTTAAATATTAATAATAATAATAATGCTAAAAATGTAATGAAAAGGAAAGCAGCAAAGAAAGGGGAATAAACCCCAAGAAGAACAAGTGATGCACATGCCGTAGCCATGCCCCCTCATGGCTTCTTGTGCATCTCCTCACTGTCAGAGGATGGGTAGCCAAAAATTCCTTCCCTTAGAATGAGCACTACTTATTAACAGTCAAAACATCAGAGTGTTATCAACATTATTGTCATACTGAACCCAAAACACAGCGCTGCACCTGGTACTGGGAAGAAAATTAACTCTATCCCAGCTGAAACCAGGACAACTAACCAAGCTCTTGCAACATTAGAATAATTATTTTTTAAATTATGTCTCTTTGCACCATTGGTTTTTCAAAATGTAATATGCATATGTTGGTTTCAGGCTTAAACTCTCAGCCAGCCTAGAATCCAAAGCTGCATTCAAGCTCTACCCAGGAGCTGGTTCTTGACCACAAACATTGAAACCAAAAACACCAAGGAGGAAAACACAGGTCCTGTTGCTTTAGCAGTGATGGATCTTCTCAGCCTTCCAAAATTCTGAATCCTGATGCTGCTTTCACCTTTTCCTCCCCAGAGCTCTTTTCCTGCTTTTGTTGTCCTTCAGCCAGGCAGCTCACACAGTCCTCATTTCTTAATGTGTCTGAGGCTGGGCTGATTCATCCTGCCTGCTGCTCAAAGGTTTGTACATTCAGCTTCAGATGGAGCTTTATCACAGGCACATTCCTTTTACTGAGCACTGTGTGACCAGCAGGAGGGGGTTTCTCATGGAATCATAGAATAGTTTGGGTTGGAAAGGACCTTAAAAAGTCATCCATCCAACCCCCCAGCCATGGGCAGGGACATATTCCACTTGATCAGAGCCCCATACAACCTGACCTTGAAAGTTCCCAGGCATGGGGCAACAGTCACCTCTCTGGGCAACCTGTTCCAGTGTTTCCCCATGCTCATTGCAAAGAAATTCTTCCCTAAACCTAATCTAAATGGATCATCTTTTAGTTTAAAACCACTATGCCTTGTCCCAGTGCAACAAGTCCTGCTAAAAAGTCTGTCCTCATGTTTCTTTTATCATGAGAAATGCAGCACATGCACCTAAACTTACCTTGTTCATAAAGCTTTTCCCAGAATTGACACCTTAATAAAAGAATTAACATTAAAAGTGATATTCTAAATTACCTTGTCTTCCCCTCACCCATGTATTCATACAATTATTGTCAGTTTGGAAGAGGGGTGGGATTGCTGCCAAACAAGATTTTCATGCAAAAATTGTGATAAACAGCCCTAAAGTGATGACACAGAATGTGAAATCCTTCATGTCTGCTTTCCCCAGCCCTCCCTTTGCTGTCCCCAGGGTGCTCTGCTAAGTGCTGGCTGCTAGATGAAGTGTAGCATTAGGGTATCAGAGTTATGATGGAAATTCACCTCTTTGAGAATTAAAAGATTCCTCTTCACTTAGCTTTGGAATGTGAGCAATAAAGTGGTGCTGACTGAGCCTTACCCGGGAGCACAGAGCACACAGCCTGACAAAGGCAGCCTTTGTTAACCACTGAGTTACACCATAGATGCATAAGCAGTCACAGCTCAAGGGCTAAGGAAACACATTATAAATTCTTATAATTATTTGTTATGACAGTAAGCAGAGAACAGCTTAAATGCAGGAAGTATTTATGGGAGGAGAGCACAGAGGCTGAAGCGTGCACTGTTCACCTAATGCTGCACAGGCTGGGAGGGAGGATGAGCACATTCCAGGGAGTCAGACAGAAGAGATTGCTTCTTCTTTCCTCTGAGATGAAAAGCTGTTTCACAGCCAGATGCCTTCTACCTGTGACCCCAAAAACTTCACCTCCCTTTCTGCCCCGGGCACAGCATCAAACAGAGCTCCTCTCTCTCCCATGGTTTGTGTCAAGGTACGGAAAATGTGGAAAAACATGGACCTGATCTCAACTTACCTCTGTGTCATTTCCTCTCTGTCCCAAAGGTATTGGTACAGCCAACAGGACTTCTTCCTCCTCTAAATGTTCTAAAATTGAACAAAAGGAGAGTCCTCCTCACAAAGATAAAAGAGCAGGTTTGGGGCACAGATTCCAAGTCATAGATTGGTGCTGAATTCAGATATGAGGGGAGATCCAGACTGCAAGCCAGGATCTTCTTTTTTCAGGGAGATTTTTTTTAAAAAATATAGTGATTCTAAAGGAAAATATCTCTTTCCACTGCCAACTGATCTGTTTTTAATGCAGAAAATTCATGTAGCCTATAATCAGTTTCAACAAATTTTAACCTTTTGGAAGTAGACTATTCAAGTTTTCTAAATTAATCTATTCTTTAAAACAATGGTTTTAAATTAAATTAAATCTAAGTACACAATTCACAGATTTTTAAACATTAAATTCCTGTGTTTTCACAAGACCAATCCATTTTTCATTTGGATTTCTTTTTGAAAACAATTTGTGATATTTCAGCTTCTTCTTTAATTTCAGACAGATCAGAATTATTATTTGCTTGAAACTGTTAGGAAAATTATTCTCTCACTGATTTCCCGAAGAAGTACTTCATCTTGTAGGGCAACCAAAAAATATTCATTTTACAGATTGTCCAGACCAGCCAAGGCTCATAGTTAAGAGCAGTAAAATTTATTAGGTAATGAGATGTCTCTGAGAGATGTCTCTCCCTGGTAACACTGCAAGTGGAAGAATGAATTACCTTTGAATCTACAATTAATTGAGATACCATGGAGCACAGCAAAATTAATGAAACTTAAATCTGATGGGTATGATTTGCTGCAGTTTTTTTCACATCAGTTCTAGATAAACAGGAATTATTTGTATGTGAGTGTATATACATACCCTTATAAGAGTTTACACACCCTTACATACACATATTTATTTAGCTACTTTCTGTGACACATGCATTCGCACTATGTACACAGGAAATAATTTCCATTGCCCTGAATTACACCACTCTGGAGCACATGGAGGTCTATATTCTTATGGTGGATTGACAGTAGGACTGATTGTACATAATTAACAGAGCAATCACAGTGCTGCCAGCTTGGAGAATTATACACTCGCAGCACAGATAATGAGTCCATATTGCACAGCAAAGGGCCTGGACATGGAGAGCTGTTTGGGTTTACTGAGGAAAGAATGGCAATTACTGACACTGACAGAGATACAGCAGTCACTAACATGACCTGGGTCACAGAGGACTGCTTTGTTTGAACACCATTTTAAGGTGAGGGCAAATTTAATCAACATAATTCCTCAGAAACAGCAGCTGAGCCTGATGGTCTGACATTCTGTGATTTGCTGCAGGGCTGGGATGGAGTCCCCTGCCTTATAACATGTGCAACTTTCTTTTCTTTTTTTGTTTTTTGCAAGCCTTGTTTCCAATGACTGTAGATACAGAGAACAGAACACCTTAAACTTGTGAATGACGGTTTAGGTGGGTTTGGTATTTCACTTTATAATGGGACTGAGGAAAGCTGCAAGCTAAAAAGCAAGATCCCTGCCTGAGAAGGCATGTGAACATAAAGTAATAATAGTAGTGATAATTGCATCTAGCTGGAATTCAAATTCCCTTCTAAGCTCCATCAGTGCTGTTCATTAAGTGATGTAGAGTTAAAGCTTTAGACTTCTTCAGTTAGGCAGCAACATCCAGGGGATATGAGTCTATCACTTCCTCTGAGGACAACAGCTCCTCACAATATCCTCGAAATATGCATGCTTGCAAAAAGACTTAAAGCTTTTAATTTCTAATGTTCATAAGGCCTAATCTCCTCCAAAATACCTGATTCTTCAAATTCCCTGTACAGCTCCCTTATGTACAGCTAAATGTTAAGAATGTAAAATAAACTTAATTAGCTAGTGTGCTAATATCCTCATAGCCCTTTGTAGTCACTGGAAAAGTCTCATATTTGAAAAAGGGAGTGAAATGCATAATTTTTCCCCTAATGCAGCAAGAAAAGCTGTGTGAAAGTAAATATGAGCTCTTGAGACAGAAGCAGATATAGCTACATATTAATTTCTTCTTTTTTCCCCAAGCCAATGAAAACTCATTTCCAAAAGTACATGGCAAGTGTATGAGTGCACTCCTGTGGAAAATCCTCACCCTGCCTGGTGAAAAAATGCTGCTGTCATTTCCTCATGCTCAGAAAGATGAGTAGATGGACAAACTTCCAAAGCACCCCATTGTTAATTTTCCATCTGTCCTTGTTAAGCGAGGAACAAGCATGGAGGGTAGAGCCAGACCACAATCTAGAGCTTTCTTGAGTGCCATGTGAGCTGCCACTGAACAGAAGAAACGAAGTTGGTAAATACAGTTTCAGAACAGTTTCTCTGTGTTGACATGGCAATTTTCCTATTATGTGTGGTGGTGATTTTTTTTTTTAATTGATTGTTCTGATTAATTTAGGTAATTGCAGTTCAGTTACAGTGTATGATTGTTTCCCAAGGCATAAAAATTGCATAAAGAAATCAACATATTTTTGGCTACAATCCAGTCCAGTCTGGTCTCTATGATCAGATGAGGAAACATGGGGCTATGGCATTAAACTCAACAGAACTTAAATCAGTCATGAAAAGTCTGTAAACAACACATTTTTAATTGGATGGAAATTGAAAAAATAGAAGGGGGGGAAGTGGAACCAGTGTAATTTTATCTTCACATTTTTCTCATGCTGTAAAACTGAAACATTTTATAAGATTCAAATATTTTATAAGGCTTCGTGTTTCCTAAAAAGAAAGAAATATCCAATGCTGAAGACGTTTTGCTTAAAATATTGAAATCCTCAGATGGGCAAAATATTTTATTGTAGATAAAATTTCCACTAATGCACACATTTGCTATATTAACTTTAGACATATTAAACACTCGGGACTAATACTAATGGCACACTGCAATACTGACCTTCTGAAGCTGCAAGAGCAGAGAGAGGGGAAATCCTGGACACAGAGTCTTTCAGAGGGATTATCGGGAAACTGATCACAAATCTACCTGCTTGCTGTAGTCTCACTTTCAGCCATAAATCGTAACAGCTGAGGCTACAGATATGGATCCCACGGTGGCAGCCCCACAGCACAGCTCCTCAGGGCACTGTTGGAGCTGCTGATCCTGCATTTTTGAGACCCATTATGGGTGGAAGAAGAGGAACATGGTGAGACTGAGCATTGTGCTGGTTGTCAAGCCAGGAGCTGGAGTGATGGGGACTCACCGCCCAGCTTCAAAGGAAAATTGTAATTACAGGTCCTCTGAAAGCACATTCAGCTGAAATGGACCCAAATTCTATACCATTTTTTACTGCATTCATCACAAAATCCGCAAGTGCTCTTCTGTAGGGAAACAAGGCAACATGGAACAAGACAGCTGATGTTGGGATTTCCCCACTTTCAGCTTGCAGATACAAAACCAGAGGAAAGATTTATTTCTTAATCCCCACATCTATCCCATATTTGTTCAAGACTGGAAGCAATCCACAGAAATTATTAAAAGATTAAACATCTTACTGCAGAAGATAAGGTTTAAGAAAAAGAAGTTGGGAAGGTTTCTTGACCATAGCAGATAAGAAACTTTCACAGATATTCAGAGATATCTAATCTAGGAGAGAAATGCACAGCAAGAACCAGTGACTAAAATGAAACCAGGCTCAAAATAAGACAAGATATTAGGCACACATTTTTCAGATCAATAAAATATGCTTTTCTGGAGAATATAGTTCAGATAGATGTGAGTTAATGCTTGAATAAGGGGCATAGTAGAAAAAATTCAGCACCCAGATAAAATGAACTAAAGACCACTTCTTCCATTCTAACTTTTTTGTTTGTAATATCAAGGATATCTTACAAATATTGAATATTCAACAACATTCGTTTAGAAGGAAGGTGATCTTGTTTCCATGGCAACTTGCTTGTAGGCAAGTCATTAGTTGGTCACCACGTCTTTCTGGGATGCTGCGTGTGTGTCCCCTGAATTCTTTAGTTCCACCAATTTTACAAACTACTTAATTTAAAGAATAATAATCTATATTTAAGCCAAACATAACAAATCTTCTGTTTGTATAAAATATAACAAGACCTATGCTTTTTAATTTCTTTCTTGGGATGATTACTTTCTCTTTTGTGATTCATAAATTTCAGCAGATGCGGCAAAAAGTTACATAAAAGGCTTTTTAGGGTAATTATGTCTTCAGCTGGAAATTTTGACATTTGTGATCTCTCTCTTTGATCACTGCTATTAATATCTCCTTAGCAGCTATGACTTCCTGGAAGTTAACTAATTGATAGAAAAAAACTGCTCAGAGTTGCAAGAGTTTTCTCTTCTTTATTTCTGTAAGAGTGACAAGGCTGCCCTGAACAGGGTCATTACCTTTTCAGTTAACAGAATACTCAGTAGACAGCAGTAAAAATATGACTGTGACTACCACAAAGCTGGGACTTTTGTCTTTACCTAGTACTTATGTGTTTATTTATGGTGTACAGGTATCTGCATTGACATGGTGTCAGCAGCTTCACTGCATTTCAACATCCTGTTACTGTAAGAGCAGAGGAAGCCCGAGGTAACCACCTCAACGTCTGGCGAACTAAAGAAATGGGACAGAGATAAAAATACAGAATCAAAGTAATTGTACTAGCAGAGAGGGAAGTGACAGAGAGAAAGGTTAAGCTCATCCAGTTGCATGCCAAGGACTGCAGAGTTGCAAATCCAGGAGCCACAGCTCCATGGAGCACCTACTGAGATAAGCAAGTTGTACTGCTCTTTGCTGGTCCCATACTCTTTTCATTGGCTATTCAGGAGCCCTAGGATGTCAGGTTTCTTAGGCAATTCAGAATTAGATAGCATCAGTCCACCTCAAAGAGATTAAGGGGCCTGGCCAGCATCATACAAGAAACCCTTGGTTAAAGTGTGAAACTTGCCCACACATAATTTTGCTCCAGATTATGGCCTGGGCTAAGCTGCTGTCAGAAATCCTCCACATCCAATCTGCAATTCTGCTTAGGATATTCTCACCACTTCTGATGTAAGATTTCGTACAACACTTTCTGCCCCGGGAAGATACTTAGATTTACATCATTAGTAAGAAGCAATTTAGGAAATTTTCTTTAAAAATATTAGATTATAAAAGTTTTGCCATTCCCTATGCATGGCACAGTTTTTGTTGTTTAGAGAACAACTTAAACCCTTATTTGCTTTACCCAAATTAAAGCACAGCTATTACAGCCTTCAAACCTTGAGTCTAGCAGGTGAGACTTGCTTCTGGTTAAATGCAATCCAAATACAGCAGAGAGTTTACTATCACATGAAGCATGCCATGCACTCTGTGCTTTAAATAGTTCTCCTGATGATTAGAGCTTTTCCTGATCAGCTTGATCAAGGAGTCTTCTTCTGGCCATCCTAGTGAAGGAGCCTCTCTGAGGACAATATTCCCATGAATTTTGAACTCCTATTTACAACTCTGCATCTCTGTTTTATCTGTTCTTGCAGACAAGGAAGAACAAATTTATATTTTCTCTACTTTTTGGCTCTCAAAATTTGAGTGAAAAAAGCTTGAATGAAGAAAACCACTGCCTCATTCAAGCACATAGGCCTAAGTATACCAACATCCATATAAATGGGGTGTGGAAATGATATATCACTAGCATAGCTGTTATACTATGTGAATTGGTTAGATTTGACATGGCATATCCTTTTGCTAGCACATTTTATTACTTCTTTTATGGCTGAAACCTCAACTTCTTAATAGAAGTTATGCACCATGGATGCAGTTATTTATTTCCACCTCCAGGAAAATTACAAATTTCAAATCTGCCTCACTGTTGCACATTCTTTTTTAAATAGTAGACCATAACTCTGATACCAGAACTTCCATTTATTTATAAAACTGCTAAATTGGTCATCATGACTCCCCTCATTTTCTCCCTTCCTCGAAAACCTGCCAAAAAAAAAAAGGAATCACAAAAGAGATTTCAGAGAGAAAAAACCCAGAGGCATTAAAGCATGTTTCTTAGGATTAGGGAGGGATATGGACATTATCAGTGTCAGAACAAGGACAGGCCTCTGTTATCAGATGTATCACACCCTACACCAGCTGGACAAAGCTAAATCCCCCATGATGTGAGGATGTGTGGAACCTTTCTCTGAGGGTGAGAGGCCTGCCTGTGTGCTGTGGGCAGAAAAGTGTCACCTAAATTCTAATCTGCACAAGAGGTTAGACATTACCCTGACTTCAGGCAGAATTAGATTTGTATCCTCACACCCTAAAATTTCTAACAGAAAGTAAAAATAAAAAGTCCAGGTTTCATCATCCTGCAGTCCATAGAAATTATTTGCATTTCTTTTTAGTCCAAGTTCTGCTAAAACTCCTGCTGCTAAACAGCCATCAGTCACATTTAGGGGAGTAGGAGCATCTTGTACCCATACAAAGATATTCTTCAGGAAAAATGAATGCAGCTTTGGAGTGAAAAGCAGTTATTTCCTGCCTAATAAGCAGAACAAACATTTAGGAGTGAGGTGTTAAGAGGTTGAGCTGTAGCAGACTTCCCATCCCAATGAATCCCCCATAAATCACTGCTGGTCAGGCAGAGAGGAAACTCACACTCCACCGCACCTTTTATTGCTCATCTGCATTCCACTGAATCTGCATCTTCTGCACCTCTGCCTTTCCCTTAGGGCTCTGTATCTTCTCATGGGATACTTTGCCTTTTGGATCCTTAAGCCACTAATATTTACTGTTTCAGCATTTCCACTTGGGTCTCTATTTTTCACATTTATAAACAGAAGCATGTGCAGCTTCATAACACCTTGACAACTTCCTCAGTAAAAGTGAGCCAAAAATCACATGGCTCAGCTGCACCAAATCAGGGCTTGAACACCAGAGAGCTGAACAGGCTGAACCTTGGGCCAGGGAATGCTGATTTTCAGATGAAAATTGTTATGACCTTACAGCACTCATGGCATTCATTAGTCTTTTTTTCCCCTATTTGTTTATTTGAGTTCATCTCCTCTAATACTTCAGCTAAGGAAGAGTCTGGCCAGGGCACAAGACAGTAGCTGAGCCTCAACTACTTTGAAAGCCTTTTCCCTTGCCTGTCAGGTCAGTCTGTCCCACTGTCACAACAAACATAATCTCTGATGTCAACACAACAAAATCCACACTGTCCCATCTGCAGGTGCCAGAAATTAAGGAAATGCAAAATCAGGTCAGAAAAAGATTGGGTGGTAAACTAGATAAAACATAAATCCTCCAGGAAGTTTCCATCAAATACAGAACAATCAGCCTGCACCTCACCTGCTCAGGGTCGAGTCCTGTTCCTTACAAACCCACTGCCACCTTCTCACAGCACCAGCAGGGAAATGTCTACTTTTATTTCTGTAATTGCTGCCTTGATGCTGCTTAGCAATTCTTCTCCTTTGGTAGGAGAGCAATCATTCTCATTAGATGTCAGAGTGCGACAGCAGAGTGCTTTTGTTTGGAGTACAGCGTGTAGAATGATGATTACAAGTCTGAGAGCTGGGGAGAGCACTCCTCCCTTTGGAAATTAGGCAAGTGACAGATGTTAGAACATCATTAAACCCATACAAAGGCTCAAGGCCTTCTTGCAAAGTTCATTGCTCTATTCAAAATTGGCTAATTCAAGGAGGAATTGCTTGCTGCAATGCAGGTCACTCAAACTTATCTTGTAAGACAATGCTGGACTGAAAATGATGGTGCCAGTGACAACCTTCCAGGAGCATTGGCCTATTAATCTCAGCAGCAGAGACTTTTAAATGTCATCCAAATCTCATCTGTGGGGCATGCCAAAAATATTTTGTACTTTCCACAAGCTAATTCTGCTTTATACCAAGGTCTATCTTTCTTATGAGATCGAAGGAGGAGTTCTGCCTTTATGCCTTGTGAAACAAGCAATTATTAATCCCAGATAAAACTGTATTGACAACTCAGTGTTGAGAATGAGGCTCCTGCACCAAGTTTCAGCTACCAGAGATGATTGAAGTGTCTAGCTTGGTCTTCTCTGCATCTAGTGAGCCTATCAAAAGAAGAACTCTGTGTCTAGAAAAAAGGAAGATTGCTCACACAAGAAAATTCAGATAGCTGCAATAGTGCCGGCAACTTTGGATATGAAGAGTAGCAAAGGACAGTACTTAGACAGAATTCCCATGTGAGGCTGCAAAGAGTGACTGGGAAAAAGACTGTGACAAGAAAAACTAAGGAGAATAGACTAGGACAAGATATGTAAGGAAAACAGGATCTAACCTTAGTAGAGGACAAGAGACAGGGAAAGGCAGAAGAGGCTGCAATGACCAGAGGATACACCTTGTGCTGTCAGAGTTCATCTCTTTTTCTGCTCTTGGTAAACACCTCTGGAGCCCTTGGCAAAGCTGTAACCTCACCCCTCACACTGCAGGATGTGACCAGGAAGCCGCAGGAGCCACTAGGCTGCCACTCTTGTTACTCCACCTCTGAACCCTCATCAAAACCACCACCCCAGAACCATTTTTGCACATGCAGTCACAGCAGCAGCTTGTTTTAGAAGCATTAGGTCCTTGCCCACAAAGTAGAAACAAGTGTGTTAGAGTGCTCTCTTACTTCAGGGTGCATGATTACATTCACATAACCAGAGGTTACTATGAAAGACACAAGGGCAAAAATTCAAACCTAATCATTAAAACTATGGAAAAAGTTCTAGAAAAATATGTGCTTTCCCCAGAATAAAAAAGTTTTAACATGTTTTTCACCTTTACTGTTTCGGTGTTTGGCTTTGTTCTTTTTATATCTACTTTCATTGCAAGTATTGCGGCATCCTATTCCTAAGTGTTATTTTTGTTGTTGTAATTTGTCATTATATAAATTTGTCATTTATGTTAAAAAAATGCTATTCTAAGAGTTAAGAAAACGCATTCAGGAAAGCAGCATAAGAAATACTAAAGCTTAGTTCCAAACTCTGCCTCTTGCAGTGGCAATTGTTCGGAATACAGAACTGCCTAAATAAGAGGAGCAATGTCCTTGAGTAGAGTGCAGTAACAGATACTAGGGCACAAAGCAAACAGATCTTTAGTTGAATGGCCCTTACGTAAAGCATTTTTATTGTGTAAGAGACAGGAGATGGAAAACTGTACACCTCTTCCAGGCAGAGTGCTGACAGCCCGGACAGCCCATTCCCCCTTCCTCTGAGGGAAGCGACACATTTATTTCTAATCTCAGTGGCTTTTCCCCTCTCACTGCCACATAGCCAATGCTTTTTTCTTCCTCCAGTAAACTGAGCCTAATCTCATCTCCATCAGACATCTCCTCACCAGCTCATGTAACACTTACTAGCCCCTCACCACAGGAAACAAAACTCCGACCAGCAAGCCACAAAATATCTTCCCATAGAGAACAGAGCAAATCCAATCAATATGTGCAGCTAATTAAGACAAACGAGCAAGCCCAGGCCTGGCAGCAAGCAACCAGGGTGATGACTTGGTAACAGATGCTGAAGGGTTTGGCACAGATGGCTCTGATCCAGTTTCCTGAAGGACCTGCAGGAGGCCCATGCACAGTGTAGTGGCGAGCAAGTTCCAGATGCAGAAGGCTGAGCCAGGATAACTCTATAAAACCACACAGTATTGCATCCGCTCTTGCAATACTATTGCCCCACTGAAACACATCTGCTCTTCATCCCACCCTTGCTCCATTCTAGGGGTGAGTTGGAACAGGAGAATTGCTATTTTTTTTCTCTTTCACTCAAGGAAAATAACCACAAGTAACACTAGGAAGGCAAAACAAGGTGAAAATGTTTCTCAACAAGCCAAGCAGCCTTCTGAGGACAGTCAGAAACCCTCACTGAATGATTTTTCCTCAACATAAGTTTTCTGAAATCACTTCTACCTCTTTTAAACATGTCAACTGAGATGGAGCAAAAGTTTATTTTTTTCACTACATATTTCATTGGAAATTGTAGAAAATATTTTATCACAGAGCTAAAAATGGTATGTCATTATCAAAAGGACTAAAGAGATACAACACAGTACTGAGCAACGTGGAGTAAAAACATTAGTATTACAGGGTTACCTCCCTCCTAGCTCAACCTAGTCAAACAATTAAAACACCCAATTATCTAGCATGCAGTTATTTAATCCCCAATTCTCTTTAGAAGTAATTAGGTTTGTTAATTTGATTTAATTTTTTCACAATATAGAAAAAGCTCAGGGGGATGTCTGATAATCTGGTGTTGTCATTCACAACTGAGATTTAAGTAACCTTAAAAGAGATAAGGTTATTCATAATAATGATGCAGATGAAATTAACATCAAGCTCCTGTTGAAGTCATCGTTCCAATACCTGTTCATTATACTCTTTTTGATGAACCAGAAACAGTTGAAAAATTAAATTTTTAAGATTTATTATGCAGAACTGTAGAAGTTAGTCTTTATTACTAAACCTGGCATGTAAAGGGATATGTCCCATGTTGTATTTCAGGTAAGCTTAGCTTTCAAGACATTTCTTCACTCAGACGAATGGAGCTTGCTTTCAAAAAAATCACATTTTCTGCACCGCAAAAAGAAAATATGCAAAATTTGCAAAAGACACACGATGGGAAGTATAGTCAACATGGTGTAGAAATGGATAAATGAACAGGAGAACATGTAATGTACTGTATGACCTTGAAAAGGTGTGTAATACGAAAAACCCTATGGGCATGTCCATAGGGAACAGAAGCAGGCATTTTCTTGCCACAGACTATGGGCTTTCAGTCTGTAAGTGACAGTGAATGAGAAGGAAGTAGGTGTATCAGTCAATCATATGACTACAAGCTATCAATGTGATGCCAACATGAAAAAGACAATTGTAATTCCTCACCAGGAAAAGTGTTTTCCATAGAGATGAGGAGTTATTAATGCCATTGCACAAGGCACTAATAAATCTTCATTTGTTGCACCATATGTAATACTGGCCACTGATGTTGAAGAGATGAACTGAAATCAGTATAAGGCAGAAAAATAGATATTAACATGTTCAGAGTAAGAAGCAGCTAATTTCTGAGAGAAATCCACAGATTTTGTTTAACCTTATAAAACCACCGCTGCAAGGGCTAAAATGTTATATCGCTATAAATATATCAATGAAGTAAAGACGAGATGAGAAAAAAGGTTATGTAAATTTAAAGATAATTATGGTAGAAAAAGATGACCCTAAACTGATCATGAGTAAGTGTACATTGGAAATGTAAACAAGCTTTCTAAGCTATTAAAAAAAAATCAAAATTGGCTTCAGCTGAATTTTTCACCAGTGGGAGGTTAGAGCTCATGGCATCTCAGCATAGAAATGCCAGTCACAGTTCTCTTGCTAATTTACTTTTTTCAAAATCTCTATTAAAATGCTGTCATACCTTTCCAAGAGGCTACCAGGAGCTCGATAACAGCAGGAGGAAGGAACAAGTAACTAGGAAATTCTGAGCCTGGAACTTGCCGTGATACTTGAAAATCTCTGTTTTCCTCTAACAGCCCGTATCTGTCAGCCCAGGCACTGTCTGCATTGGCAGTAGACAACCTACAGGAATTGCTGTTGCATTTGAGAGAAATGCAGGACATTTTTGTGAGGAAAGAACAACCACAAGGGCTAGGTCAGGAACCAGTCTGGTCTAGGGACAGGAACCAGTTCTGTGAACTGTATTGGAAGAAAAAAACCCAATGTAAAATCATAAATTGATTAAATGTTAGTAGTGGGATTTTTCTTGTTTTCTTTATGGGGTAGGACCTCAGAAAAATCTTGTAAGACAATTAGCATTTTATGGATAGGTCCAGTTAAAACAATTCTGGTGTTGGCTGCCCACCAAAAAAATCCAAACATCACAACTGATCTTTCATCCACTATAGTCAGGCAGATTCTAGAGCTTAATGCTGCATGCAGTTCATTTTTCTGAGCAAATAAGCAGAATTATTTAATAGCAACCACTGTCTCATACCTATCCCACTTGTAATTCCATTAATCACAAAATCTTATGCCAGGCTTAACAAATGTAATTTTTTTTTTTCCTCACTCCTGAGCTCTGCTGCCTTGGCTTATTAATGTCAGCAGATATTGCAGAGAACAAGAAGGAAGGAGAGGCTGGTACTCCAGCCCTGCAGTCCAAACAGGCATGAGGCAGGAAAGCAAGCCATGGGTACCTGCCTAGGAGGTACCAAAAGCTCAGCCCTAGATTTAGGATGCAGCATGATCAATATCACTTTAGATATAAAAAAGCAAGCCCCTGACTGGCCCTGATGGGTTTACAAACTGGGGTTTGGCTTAGTTGCATTACCTGCAGTGCAGCATTTTAATGATATGTTCCCTTAGCCAGATAACCAACCAAAGTCTTTGTGAAACAAGTCACAGCTTTCCTCGGGCTGGCTGAGACTCAGCCTAGTCTACAGCTCAAAAGTGAACAGAAGTGATACTTTATTACACAACTGCCACATAACCTGTCCAAGCTAACAAGCAGCAAGACATGGAGAGCTTTCACATCAGTTTTAGTAGCCAAAAAAAAAAAGTTTTGATACATAATATAACATTAGGTCAAAATTTCCAACTACCCTTGCTCCTCCAAAGGCTTGAAGAGGCCAGCTAGGAGATCTATTGACAGCCTTTCAAATTCATGGTACCCTTCTCTCAGTTGATTTTCTTGTCCAAATATTTGCCAAGTTCAGAAAAGCCAAAACTTTGACTTGGCCTATTTTTTATATTATTTCTCTTAATCTTTTATCAAACTGGCTCATCTTGGCTTTCATATCTCCTTTTCACAGCTGTCACAATCTCTTTTACCTACTTAAGCATTGTCTATTATTGCCTCATTTTGGATAAACTTTCAAGAAAACAAATTAAGACTCAGCCTTTGAAATATATGTGAAATCAATTTCTGCACATACATGTATTTCAGGAAGTATTTTATATGGTTTTTCTTTAAGAATTAGATCAGAAACCTCAGATTTTTTTAATTTTTCCTACTCTAATAATCACTGGGCAGCATCAGTTGGTAAGTTAGAAGAAGTCAGAACCAGCTAATTTTTCCTTGTTTGTATTTTACATTTCATTTCTTCATAAATCAATAAATTTAGGACTCTCTCCTAAAAATGTTGCAACCAAATACAGCCACTTCAAGAAAAGTACCTGAAAGAAATAGATATGCTCTACACTGAACTTTTTTTCTAGGAGAATGGTTGTGAACTGTGAAACAGTTAAATAGTTTAAACACTGAAACTGATGGCTACACACCAAATAAAGACAATAGTTCCAGCATGATTGTGGTGGATTTGTCAAAGAAAATCCGCCTCCAATGAGAAAGTCTCCATCCATTTTAGCTCACACCATTTCCTGATATTGACAGTACTGAGGTTACATATGGGTTACCAGTTAGGATAGAGTTCTTTCTGTCTCCAGTGAAAGTTAGATATGAATATGATCTATTTTTTCCAAGTTGTTTATACATCACAATTGGTTATATGCATTACTATCAGCAAAAAAAATCCCCAAATTAGTGACTGATCTCTCATATCACTGACATATATATAATTTTCTTTACTTGTTTTGCTGGGGGTTTTTTTCTATGGCTTTACTCTGAGTAATTTTTATTCTTCTCCTGCTCTGAAAACAAAAATATATAAACTGCTTTAACACCAATGCATGTCCTAAAGGCTGAAGGAGAAGACTATGACCTCCCTTTGCTTCTCAGGGGTTTCAGAAGTAGAGTCACAGCAGCACCTGTTGCATGCTGCTTGCAGTGGAACACTACAGACACAATGTTAAGCTCTAACTTTGAGTTTCCAGCCAAACTGAGAAGGCAGAAGTGATAAGGAATTCATTACATCTCATTGCAGTTACCAGAGACCAGTGTGGGTTGCTGTTCTGTTATTCACCTTGTAATTCTTTACTAATTGAGTCAGGTATCAGCCACTTTCTTATTTAACTTACATAGGCTGTTTGACTATTTCTTAGGCCTGAAATTACCCAAGCATCCTGTACCTAATTTTTCAATATCGATCCAAAATTAATATTCTGCCAATCTTCTGAAACTTCCTTACAGATATTAATTATCTTATTTAAGATAATTCATTGGCTGACAATTTAAAAATTCCTGCATTCAAGTTCAGATATTTTTTTTAATAATTGGTTTTAACTGTAGCTGCTTTCAATTCCAGCAGTAACAGGAGAATAATAAGTTCCTTCCAATATACTCTCTAATACATCAGAGGCAAGAAATAGCTATCAATTCCATCTTTATGGTCTGTATAGTTACTAGCCCGACTACTTTGACCATTACTGTCTAACCAAAGTCAGAACTAGTACTTATTTTTATTCTTAATATATGTGTTTCTATCGATACTGTCATTTTCATATCTTACCATTTTCTCTGGTCTCCAGTGACCCTCAGTTTCCCCAGCTTTGCTCTTTAAGATAACTGCATCTCACCCCTGTAACTGGGGTAGGGTGACAATACACCAGATTTCCCAGAACTTTTCTGCCTGAGAGTTACCGAGCACCTCATTACACATCCCTGGAAGGCAGAGCCTGCAGCTGTACCTTGAAGATCAAGAACCCCTGGCATAATGGTAATACATATATATATATATATATATATGTGTGTATATATTTTTCGAGTCAGGAGAGAAGAAGGTCCCAAACACAACCTTTCTGCATTTCAGTTTAAAAAACTTTTAGGTATCCAGCAAGTTACATTATAACTCTTCGCTCTATGCAGTCTGAACTCATTTTGACAGTTGCTACTACTAAATAAAAATATTTAATCTCCACGATCTGCACTGGTAGCAAAATGGCTCTAAGTGTCTAACTTTCTAGACTTATCACAGTATCTTGGAAACCAGGGACTTTCTTTCTCTTTGTTTTAAATTTGCTCTGAAGTCATCACACCCAACAATAACAGGAGATTTCAGATTAGAATTTACAATAATCCCTTTATTTGAAACACCATACATTTAAAACCTTATAATGGAGGGGAAATGCTAAAAATAAAATATTTGGGAAATATATAAGTTCAATAAAAAATAGTTCTTATCTTGTATTGGTAGGCTGAATACCCTAAAGAAGATATGAATGTCCTTCACCTTCATTCTTGACATCCTTGGCTTCCATATGCTCTTTGACTGATATAAAAGACTCCATTTTTTGTGTCATGTAAACAAGCTGAAAAAGCCATGAAATTTTAAAATCCCCTTGTAGTGAGAGTCTGTTTCAGTTACAAAAATAGTATGAGAAGTGTAGAAAAGTCAAGCACAGGTATCCCAGGGATTCTGCTATAGATGGTAAAATGACTTCTAACACTGAAAATGGTGAAAAACACCATGAGGTAGAATCCTCCAAACAACAGCTCTGTAGTACCAAGAAAACAAGAAACAATCTCTCTTTCCTTGCCCAGCAGGTATAACTAACACTGGATAAAGAAAAGCAAGGGAGAAGAAGGATGTCTAAAGATAAATATTTCACACAGGAATGACTCAGGAATATGTCTTCATGGTATAAAAAGAAAACCTTGTATTTTATAGCCCTATGGAATTGAACTCTTTGAACATTTATGTTTTTCAATTTATTGACTAGGCTCTCAATATTTTAATAACTTTGGCCAAGGACCGAATATGGGATAGGAGATGATGAACACCACAGCAGCAAAAGCTATCCCAAACCCCAGTAGTCACCATTTTTCCTGCACTCAGGTTTTGAATTCCAATACACATCTGCAAGGTTTCCCTGATGCATGGTAACTAAAACAGAGATTGATTTGGACCAAATACAGCCTCTCAGGTGCTTCTTAAGTTCTGAATCCCCACCACTGGGATTTTTTTTCCCCACAAATAAGTCATTCCTTATAAGCTATGCTTTGTCAAACTTGCACAGCCACAGTGTCTAAGTTACCTTGCTCTCTAGCTCAGGAAATGTGAATATTGATGTAGAAGACCATTCATACAGAGTGGGGCTGTGAGGAGAACTACAAGTTTAAAGCAAAAAATGGAGGTGAACTGCAATTACTGTGCTAGAAGTATATTGGCCTCAGCTGGCAAAACAGACTCAAGTTGGCTGAATCAGCTGAATCACAAAAGAGTTTATTCATTTAAATAATATAGCCATCATCCCTTCCTAGGTTTGGAGAAGCTGATAAAAAAGATAAAGGTCACAATGATTAAAAAAAAAAAAAGGAAAATCCAGTAAGAGAGAGGGGGGTGGGAGAGAAATCTCCATACACCATAGGCCTTGTTTTGGGGCTACTGTTAGAGTTTGGAAATCTGGGAAGTCCAAATCCTGCAACCAGAAAATCAGTCTTGCAGCAGTGTCTGCTATATACAGGACAAAACAGCTTCAAAATATCCTCCCTCATGGGAATAAAACCTAGGAGAGTCTTCCTAGAACTATCCTTGGTCTTGTTCTGAGCAAAGGTATTTGGACTAAAGGGAAATGACACCTTTGCTGGCAAACACCAGCCTGAGGTTTGCTAACAGGGCAGGGCACGGAAAACTCTCCCAGCCCCACTTCAAAAACAGTGTGCCAATAAAGTTTGATCCATGCAGTAAAAGATAAAATAAAAATTCCATAAAAAATAAAATTTTTAAAAATTCCATTCTATCTATCCTAATGGGAAGCAAAAAATGGTGACACTTTTACTTCCTACTCCTCTCTACATTCCTTTTAATTATTTATCATTAATCTTGCACTACCTTGCACTGGTGAAGTAATGTATGACACACATTTCCTGAAAATTCATTTACATTGAGATGAGTTCAAATTATTTCTCTGGAATAACTTGTCAGTTGCTGTTGTAATTCTTAAATAACCCAATTCAAAAGGCATTTTTCTTAAGTGAACCCTTTAAAATATTATAACTTGCTATTACACACTGAGTATTAAGAGGACAGAATATAAAACTAAGTAGACCAAGTAGTCAATAGATTAAATAGACAGTATTATTATTACTGATACTTGAATCACCAATAAATATTTGAGTTACTAGTATGATGTATGACCTAATATTTAAGTCACCAGCAATTACTCAGCCTAAGTACATTTTAAATACAATTTGGTTCAGAGATCTCAGTGACTTTTTTTTTCCCCTGCCTTGTTGGAAGTTATTTCCATCAAATGAACCAGTGGTTTCCCTTGCAAATTCCTGTTGCTTGTCTCTCATGCAGATGTCTTTTCCACAATTTATATAACTCAAGGACGCAAAAATAAAGTGAATCTCAATTTTCAATCTTAGATGTAGTTTGTCAGAACAACTTTTGAGAACCCTGTAGGTTTCCTGTGGGATAATGAAAAGTTTAACATAGTTTTGAAAGTGAGCTTCACAGCTTCCTCAGCCTTTATAATGTTCATTTTATTCACAAGGTTTGCAAGACATTAAGGTTCTTTCATTTTCATCAGTGCAAAGACGTAAAGAGCACACTGGTAAAGAGTGAAACCAGGAAACTTCCTTGAGTTCAGAATAGCTGCCAGCTTAGTCACAAATATTCTTTTAAAATTATGTCCCTACAGTGTTTTCTTCAAAATATACAAGTAGTTGCTGTGCACATTCATACAGAAATGTGCCCTTAACAGGCAAGTGAATGTGAATCGGTTCTGAATTCACTGAATTTCATTTTCCTTGCCATCTGGGAAGAGATTATGACAGATCACAACCAATAATGATCACTTACGTAGATCAAAAATAGATTTCTGCATAAAGATCTACTTTGTAAACCTGTAGGGATTCTACCTTCTGCAGCTTTGAAATGGAGGGAAAACTTTCCACAAGTTCTTTTCTGCCACTGCCTGTACCCTCCAGTGTGTGAGGCTGTGTGAATCTTTCTCACAATCACGGCTCTAACCCCGTGTCACCAGGACTGATAACCCACATTGCTGAGCCATGCTGGTCTCAGGTGCCTCTGCTGCCAGTGGCCATGGCAGGTGTCAGATATGGCACAGCTGTTCTTGCCCATCAGAAGGTACAGGGGTCTGTAAGAATGGGGAGCTTCAGAGAATGTGTGTTGGCAACAGATTGGTTTTCTCAATGACAGAAGAAACAGTATGAAACAAAGAGTGCTAAATAGGTGGGTTGAGTATTTTTCCTTACAGCAGTTGGAAAATTAATTTCCTTTAAAAGCCATTCTTTTTCACTGAGTTACAAGCCAGCCCTGCTCCCTGAAGATATTTGTTCATTCCCCCTCCTTCCCCACTGCAGGAGGATTAAACTATTTCTCAGTGCAGTGAGCTGATTAATTTTTTTCAGCCAGTGCAGCTCCTTTTCAGGCAGGGGAGTATCACAGATTTACAGTTTTCATTACCTAAGGCTGAAACTGTTAATGAGGTTTATGTTGGCTGCAGGGGGCTGAGGGAAGGCACTGCTCTATTTGAATCTCCAGGCTACAAGGATCTTTTGCAGAAGACACTGGACATGACTCCTGCTCCATGCTCCCACTACAATGAAATGGTTATTCTGTGATTCACAGAGAATAATCATTCTCCTGATTCTCTCCTGATTCACAAACTCTGGCAAAAACTTGGGGCTTTTCCTCTGTGCACCTGACCCCGGTTAAACTGGTTGTCTTCCCTAGCAGACAGTTTCAAAACCTAACTTTAAGATATGGTCATAAACCACTGTGGATCTCAGCCCTGTGTGCCCTCTCACACACACTAACTGGACTGATGTCCTTTAAACTGTAGAGATGAGGACCCTTTCTTCTTTTTTAAAAAAAATTACAGAAGGAAAAGGAAGGAATCCCTTTTATATAGCAATAAAACACTGTCCTGAGGAGTGAGATGTCCCTTCCCACCCTGACACTTCTGTTTATCCCCAGGAGATATCTCTACCCGCAAGGCACTGATTTGAGCTCAGTGAGAAACATTTGATATATTTCCTGCTGAAGTTGTGCCACTGTAGGAAAACAACTCAAAGGGTTGGACCTGGCAGTGAGAGAGAAGCCAGTACATGTGCTAAGCCTGTCCCTCTGGACCTACAAAGAACTCGTCCTTGTAACTCCACAAGTCCCACGTGCAGCTCCCACACACCAGCTGCTGCAGGAATGGAGCTACCCTGGACCTGAGATGTGTTGCAGTTGCAGAGAAACTGAAACAGCTCCTTTTGAGCATGAGGTGCATGTATCCCACTGAGAGCAAGCAGGATTTGCACCTTTGCACACAGGGAGAGGTGTTCTTGCAGCCTTCACCCTTTTACAGCTGGACATGAAGAAGGTCCTGAGTGGCTCTGGGGCCATGGGCTGTCCCTCTCATGTGTTAGTGGGTACCTCCATGTGGATGCTGAAAGGGCTTCAGCAGTGAATTTCTTCAGCTCACTAGTATTCTGTGAGAGCTCTGTCTTTCCCATGCAAGCTAACCAAAACAAAGTTACTAGTTTTATAAATATTCACACCTGCAACTTGTTTTGCCATATTGTTATGGCTTCAACTAGAAAAACATTTTGGAATGGACACCTTAGAGTTGGACCAATCCCCTCGAGGGGTGGATGGCCAGGGAAGCAATTACTTTATGCTATTTAACACACTTTTTGAGAACTAACTTATAAAAACCTCAGGAAAAAAACATCAAATCGGCTCTTGCCGCCATTTCTAGGCGTCCGCGTTGCAACAGTGACACCTCCACAGCCGTCAGTGACCCACGCACATGAGATGCTTAGTACTTACGGCAAAAAAAACCCCTGAAAACATTTACTCTAAGTATTTCTGAGTAGGAAATAATTATTTTTATTGATGTGCAGAAGCAGAACATCTCTAATCAAAGGCCACGTTACACAGTTAAACACAATCTCTGATTGATGTAACCACTAAGAAAAGTGAAAGTGCTTTATGAAATAACGATATTGGACAGTCCCTTTTTTTTTTTTTTTTTTTGGCCAAACCCATCCAAAAATACATTACATTTAATATGTTTATTTGAAACCTAAATGGAGTGAGTGTTGTCTTCTTCTCAGCTTTCTAGAGTATGACAGGACTAAAGATATGCAAATATTTCAGTGTTAGTTATGTGCCTCCCTGAATAGAAAAAGAATGGCAATATTTTTCATTATATAGCACACAGAAAAGAGTCATTTCCATGAGACAGATGATATTCCTGAGTTCCAGTGAAGGAGCAGTTTCTCATGCTTTGCAGTGTAACATAGAACACAAGCTTTGAATTCTTGGCTCAGTAGCCACAAGGTTCTTTAGGAGCCAGAGACCAGCACATTCACTATTTGCACTGAAGGCAAAGTAGAAGCATTCAGTCAGTTGATTAAAAGACCCCGAAGAAACAGCAAGCTACAGGCAAGGAGGCACTGCGAGGAGTAGCAGAGGGGGCAAGGAGCACTTGGGAATTCAGGTTTTCTTTATTTATCTCTCTCCAGGCTTAGATTCATACATATCTGGGAAAATTGTCTTTCACAGAATTAGAGCTGTGAAGGGTTTTGTAAGCTGTTATTATTTTAATCTGACAAGTCACCCACTCAGAGAATTCAGAGCACAAAATACTGAAAACCTTTATCAACTAGTTTGGGGTTTGTTTTTTTTTTATATCAACTGAGACTCAAAAATATCTAATCTGTGCAAGTTAGCTGTGCAGCAAATGTGCTCAAAGGCAAAGCACTGGGCTGAAATGCTGTGAAGTGAATTTTGCTTCAAAGGATGTAATAGCCCAGCTGTGATCAAGAAGAAAGCATGGTTACATGTGAAAGCATAATAGATATGGTATCAAAGCTCCTTGAATACAGGTCTTTAGAGTATAGATTTAAACAACACAGAAAAAACACAAAACTACTTTGGGGCATTCAGATGTAACATAGAGACAGATGTTTTGCAGCGAGTAAAACAGTAACAAAATCTCCTTAGAGGTAAATTTTCTGTAGCCAAAACATCACACTGTCCACAGGTCAGTTGATTTTCTCAAAGAAAAAAAAATATTACCCAGATTTGTTAAACTAAAAATCAAGTAGGATGTCAATAGAGTTACTCCTCATGGGAGAGCAAGGCTGAGAGTTGTTTGATACTGCCAAGGCAAACTACCCTGGTGTGGCTAGCCCCTCATTTGGCTTTTCAATAATGTGTTTTCTCTCCCTGAGAGTGGAAACAAATTCAGTGAAATGTAATTTTTATTCAAAGAATAGACCTGTGTTTGCTTTATAAAGCTCTTATCTGGGTTAATTTACAAACTCCCTCTGGGTTATGCTTTGAAATGAAGATTTAATGAAGACAAATATATTCACCCACCCAGAAAAAAATATTTTAATTGCTATATCTCTGCTATTACCAGAACATTGAGAATGTTGGCAACATAACAGGCACTTGTATTTCATGCAAAAGTAGAAGATCAAAAATGGCAGTGAATGATGGAAAAAAATTTAAATGCCTGATAAATCAGTCCTATTTGAGTTCAGTGCAAACAAACCTCTTGGCTACAATATGTTTTGGCTGAAGCCTTAAAGGGTTACAAACCTGAGCTGTGAAACAGTCAAACATATGTCAGAATCCATTCTGTGCAGCAGAAATGGTGTAAACTATAATCTCTATAATCATTTTTTTTCTGGATGAGTTGCATTGTGGAGCTAATTTAGATATTGTGTTATATGACATTATTATCATAATGAATAGACTCACTCCTGGGTGAAAGGTGAAATGAAAAAAAGGCTGTATATGCTACAGTAAGAGAGAAAGAATCCAAAATGTGTGATTTGTTTATGAGTCTTTTCATTATCATGATGCAGAGATGTTATTGAAGTAAAAAAAAAAAAAAAATTCAAGCCAAAAGGGCAGGAATTTAAAAATCTTCTGTTTTACAGAAGAAAAATAAAGAATATAAAAGGTATAGAATTTTAGTAAAGAAACTGTCTTAAATGTAGTCCTGAAGTATGACATATAGCAGTGCTTAATTAAGATCTAGAGATACAAGATAGATCAAAAATATTTAAAAGGCTCAGACTGAAAATACACACCTATAATAGGGTAAAGGATAACAAAATAGATACCTAATATTGGAGCCAATCCTGAAAGAGTTGACAACAGTAGAGAAAGAAATCAGACAGGTTAATCATCCCTAAATGCTTGGCAACCCAGTATCTCCTGGAATATTACATTATATCTCCTGGAAAATGACCTCCTGGATAAACTATGGCACAAGACGAGATAAAAGGTGGTGGGGTTCAGCTAAATTGTGTTGTTTAAGAAAAATATAAAGAAACCAGTGGAAGAAACTGAAAAGTGACAAACGAGGGCAGCCACTACCCACAGAGGCTGGAGACAGTCAGGGAAGAGGCCAAGAAGGTGGGAGCAGCCTGACCCATGTGAGGGAAGGATTGCTACAGACTCGGCCAAAGGTCTATAATTTTACCCCTTTGATTCAAGTGATCATCACTTAAGATAAAGTTTAACCATGAAGGATTTCTGGTGCCTCTTTCTCTCTTTGCCGTCCAGTGCTCTATAATTATCCATTAAGTGCTTGAAGAGGATTTCAAGTCATAGCTAAGGTAGAAGGCAGGAAGGAATCCACCTTACTAGTTTGTCTGAGTCTGAAGAAATAAGCATTTCTTGCAGTCTTGATTTCTGTTTTTCACCTTCAGTTTATTTTTAAAAAATCACAAAGAAGGGACTTCTTCAACCTGTTGGTGAGCAAAGAAAGGGTTTGTACTAGACAATGTGTATTGTAATGGTGCTGAGAACATGCATCCTCTGACATCCTCCTCTGTAAAATGATTCAGTCACTTTATTTTTGCTGCTTAATTCCTCTGTCAATTCATAACAAACACATGGCAAGAACAATAGTAATAAGCCTTGTCTGAAGACAGATGTCTTATGTCTACATTCTTCTTGAGATACTCCTCCTAAATTACATAAAATAGCAGGGATGTCCAGAGGAAACAAAGAAGTAAGCCACGAGATGCCAGGCTGCAGTTTTCAGACTCTCCATAAATGCAACCAGCATCTTCCTAAATTTCTATCTTCAAATTCATGGAGATGAATTTGAAAAAAAACCGCTATATTGTTTTGGTAAGCTTGGTTCTGTAGGCAGAGCAGGATCCTACCCCTCTGCCAGTGGTCGTTCACATCATTTATAATGAGACTTCAGAGCATACTGGGAAAGACCCACCAAAGCATACTTCTGACTTTCTCAGTGTCTGAAAAATTGTTTCAAATCCCTGTCCAAATCAAGGATATTGCTAACTTGAAGTCAAGTCTACCATCTCTCAGTAGATTGTATTACCTCCTGTTGTATGTGGAGCAATGAATCCATGTCCCACCCAACTGCATTTTGGCTGAGAAGGATGCTCTCTTTGCCTTTTCTAGCATCTAAGCCTTTTGCCAGGTCATTCATCAATGTCTGGAAAAGAAATATGAGGTTGAAGAGCAATGTGGTTTTTATAACAAATTGCCAGATGGTGACAGAAGACCACAGGTAGTGGTGGAGATCAAGGCAATACCTGGGTCCCATGGTGAAAATTCATCTTTTACTGGCAGAATCTGCTACCCAGAACATGCACTGCTGTGGAGGGCAGAGTTTTCTTGGAGGTGGAGCATCAAACTGGCACAGCAATAAAGCAACACCCCCAGGACAGCTCTAACTGCAGTCTCAGAATAGTTCTTGTTCCTGTCTATAGAGTGGAAACCACAAGTCTTACATGCCTCTGGCATGGGAAAATTCCTCATCCCAGTAGGACACTATTCCGTGTCTTAATTATGTTTGTGCCTTAATTAAAATTTCCCCGGCTGGGGGAAGGAGAGATGAATGCATACTTCCAAGGCTGCATTTTGATAGTTGTTTAGTAAATCTCTATCAGAAAAATAGAGCTGCTGACATGACTCAGACACAGCATAGAGCAGAGAATGCAGGAAAGTCCTAACTTATCAAGATTACACAGCCTTCTTAAAGGTAAATGATTCAATTCAAACTTGAAACAAAAGATATTTTTACTTTTCCACCAATGTTCAGTAAGTCACTCTGTGACGTAGACAGGAACTGGGGTATTCTTCATCCAGTCACCTTAAACCAACTTTACTGCAGAATATGGAGGGATAGAAGAAGAAAGGAGAAAGTCTAAAAATGATGACTACCCTCCATCTTGGATTTTCTACCTCTTTTCTATTTACTACATTAACAAACCCAAAACCTCTAAATTTTTCCCCCTGTGACAATCTTACATAATGTTCTATCACCTAGTTCAAACTAAAGTAGATTCTAATTCTTCCCAGAGAGTTGGCAATTTTCTCCACGGACGAAGGTCAAAAACAGCGTTGTCCAGGGGGGGTAAAATTCTTCAAAACAGGCAGAGTAATATTCTCTGCACTCTGGGGTCCAACACCAGTAGAACAAAAATGGCAGCACCTTCCTAAGAAAATTCTAAAATGTGTTCAGCCTGTTTCTTTGTTGAGTGCCTTTAGTTTCAATTTTACTTCACATCTAAACTCCACAGCTCAACTGAAAGCTAGAGGTCTAAATGACAGGAAACAAGCCTAAAATCCCACATGTGTTTTCTAATTTTCTCCAATCACTGTGCAAATCAGAGCTATTTGTTCCAGCACCACTAGGAAAAAAAAAACCCAACATAATTCTGTACGTTAACTGCACCTCTGCTAAGGCTCTTAAATCCAGTTCTCTGATGGAAAGGGTTTCATTAATTACAACACAGAGTTCTGACATTGTCACTGGAACAATGCTCCCGGTTTCTGAACTACCAACAAATCACCAATTTGCAGGGGAACCCTTGCCCTGCCTGCATCGACTCCTTCAGCAGTCTGTGCCTCTGTGCTCTCACTGAAGTTTCGTACTGCCGTACATGCACTGAGTCACAGCGATTATTTCCTCACTTAAATTGTTTCTTCTGTCTCTGCCTGTCCCTGTTAAGTGAATACAAATGGCAAAACATGTTCACTCACTAGAACAGAGGAAAAACAGCAATACAGCAACATCTTATTGTCTTTTTGATCTAAGACATTTTTATAACCCCAAACAACCATGACTTCAACCAGTACGCAACTACCATAATTTGAGCTGCTTTTAGTGTTATAGAGCAGTCTCATACTGGATTAGGCCCTGAATAACTATAATTTAGTCCCAAACATCTCTATCTGCAGCCCAATTTCTCAAAGTTCTCTTTTTCCTCTTCCTCCCATCATACTAACTGCGTTACTGGAAAAATGACTGAGTCAATCTACAAGATAATAAAACACCTGGAAGTATGAAAAACAAAATGGATGATATATAATAAATACATCCTTGTCTTTTGGGGAGCAGAGCAGCCATATCAAGTGACATGGAAGAACAGTTTCTTGACACCAGTGGGATGAACAATGTTGTCACAGTCTGATGGAAAATTAAAAACTTTAATTGAAATACTTTTGCGGACATGAGAGGCAGAAATTTCACTGCCTCACAGCTTTACATTCATGGAGCAAAATGGTCTTTTTCATCATTCCAAGTGCAGTAAAGTCATAAAATATCTTTGTATCGAGGTTGGGACTTTGGTTGTCTTTGTTTTTCGGATTTTTTTTAAAGGATTTTAATGCCCCCACCATTATTACAAAAAATTGCCTTGTGTGGAAAATACCAAAAATTCTGGCAATATCAAATCTGGAAAACAACAATTTTGCTTTGTGAATAACTAAATATGAAAAAATCAGGCTTCTGAACACCTCAAGTTTTACTTTGCAATTTCAGAGCATTTTGTACCATGTAATACGAAATTCTCTAGGGTTCTACTTTAAGGCTTCACAGTAAGCATGTGTTCTTCACTTTCAGAAATGTAATAAGGATTTGGAAAACAGCAAAAGATTGGAAAGTGCATTCCCCCACAGGATTTGGATTTGAGCGCTGATGTCTGTTTTTCTCTGTCAGTATACTAAAGTGTCTTTAATCAGTGAATGATGTAGGAAGCATTAATTTCTTCACACCTAAACATACCCAAATAATGCTATTTGCAAATGTATAAACAATTTAGTTTAGAGGAGAGGTCATGTACTGCATTTTCCCTCCAGAAAAAAGAAATGTAAATTTAATCACACCCTCGATGGATGAGACAGCATGAGATGTATACTTCAGAGGATGAAAAGCAAATGTATGGGTGACTAACAATTATCACAGATACCAAAGTTCTCAAGAAAGGTGTTGAAAATTAGAAAATTACTTCACTTCAGGAAGAAGAACACCTGCGTATAGTCAACTGGATGTTATTAACAATGGATTTTGGGGGAAATAAATTAAATAAAAATGATACTTTGCACAACCAAGGTGTAAATTGTACTCTGAAAAACCACACAGGAAGCTACAGAAGTCCCCTTTGTCTTGTGAGGGACAGCCTGGCCAGCAAAGTGAAGGCTGAGTTGATAGAGGTGAATTAATTTTTTGTTCTGCTTTGCTTGCCTCTGCTTTTGATTTATTTATCCAACTGTCTTTAGCTCAACCCATGAGTTTTCTCAATTTTCCTATTCTCTCCCACATCCCACCATGGGGAACTGAGCAAGCTTCTCTGAGTTCCATCTCGGGTTAAACCACACTTTTATGCAGACATAGCAGCAAGCAGTTGTTCTGTGTGGGATGAGCTGTTCATGGCTCTAACACAGCGTTGCAGTATAGGGAAGCACGAGTGCAGTTTGACAGCAGGGATTGTCTGTGTCCTGTGCAGGGACTGCAGGATGGCTTGCAGAGGACTGTGGGCAAGGGATGGTAAGAGATGGGACATAGTCTGGCCCCAAGGCTCCAAATGACTTCACAAATAGTCAGTCAGAGGAGCGCAGAGCTGGAGCTGGACGAAATTCCAGCTAACATGGAAAACAAAGAATTATCCAGCATACAGAAAAGGTACTGTGTGCAGCAAGATTGGGTGTAACATGAAGCAGCAGACAAATGAAGAGCAAGGTGTAAGAGCTATAATACAGGTTACTCCAAGTGGATCTGAGAAGAAAAATTAAGAAACCATTAACTTGATGTCATGTTCTCTCATCTTCTTCTCATTATGCTGATAGTTCACCTTTCTCCATATGAGCAACAGGCTGAAGGCACCAACTTTGGGACCCAGTGGGTGAAATTACCAGGGAAAGGGGTAACTGCAAGAAAGTGTGTGTATCATAATTTTGATTGCATTGTTTTTACTGAGGCTTCTTCTCCATGGCAGTATTAATTACCTTTTTCTTTCCTTTTATTTGCTTTTTTTTCCTGTAGTAATTAAAATTCGGTTACAAACATTCCTGGGTAAGACTGTTAATACTTTAATTATACTAACAGCAAAACATTGGTTTTACACACAGGATGTGTTTCCTTTTTGCCCTTTCCAGTGCTATGACTGCAGTGGAGCACCTGTGCTCCTTCCCTACATTAGCATCCTGGCTGATGGGAACTTCACATCTGATTTACACATGTCAACAAGTGATTCTCTCTTCAATGCGGTTTTAGACCTGATATCCTCATTCATCCCATTGGCAAGACACTTTCTACCTACAATTTCTGAAGAGAATTTTTCTTTCACTTCCCTGCTGCCCACTGCAGCAGTACTGCCTGACAGTAACTACCACAGCATATTTCTACTGGATCCTTTGCAGCTTGTCCCCCACTGCATCTCAAGGTGAGAAGAAAAGCAGCCAAGATACAGAGAATTTTTTCTGCCTTCCCAAAGGTCTACATGCCTAACAAACCGGTCCTCATACAGCTTCAAAAGGAAAGAGCAAGGCTGCTGTTGCTGATTTGATGTGCCAGTAATCATATTTCGAGCAATAACTCAGAAACTGTAACAGCTTACTTGAGAAAGAAAAAGAGCAGCTCAGCAAAAGGACTTCATGAATTTTAAAATTAAATTAACTTGACCATTAATGTCAAAAATTTTCAGACAGCACTTCATTAAACCTACTCAGGGCACAAGTATTTTCAAATTTGTCAAAACAAAAAATAAAGTACTTTAAGTTGTTTAACTAAAACAATACTTTGTGATTGCGCACACACATAGGCATTGAAGGACTTGTTCTTCCAGATAATTTGGTAGTTTTATCATGGTTGTGTCAGACTGGTGCCATTTGTGTGATGCCATCTCACTTGACAGAAATATGAATTGGAGAAAGAAACAACAGCACCACCCCTGAGAAAGGAGGGAAACCTTTCCATAACACTGAAAGTAGAACATGCAAACAAACCTCCCACTGGGAACAAACCTGTCTACTTGTTAATATGTTTTATTCTTGCCAAGTTGTATGAAGAGAGGTGCTGTGTCATTAGCTAACACAAATCCAGGTTTAAAGAGGTCTTTGAAGTGACAAACCTAAAATGACAGGGGATGGAAAAATAAACTGTGTACCCAGCAAGGCTGAGCTCTCTTTAATGAGGAGTACACCTGGAATACACAATAGAGCAGAAATATCAGCTTTTAGGCCCATTATACAAACAGCACTCAATGAGTAGTTATGAGTTAATGAATGATAGTGCAGGGACAGTTCAAAGGATGCTAAATTCTCATGACAGGGTTCCTAATGCACAGATGCCTAAGAGCAGGACTTTTAGAGTTACAGCCTTCAGATCACAGAGACTGTCACAGCTCTTAGCCAGCAATGGTGCCGTGAAAATTTGTGTCATTAAAGGATTTAGCTTGTTGACTGCACTGGGACATTTCATATATACATGCAACACTGGGGGCCTGAATTAAAAAATGTAGGTCCACAGCAGATAGAGCATTGCAGCTATATGGAAAGGCAGAAATAAAGGTTGTTAGGGTAGGAGTAACCAATGGGATTAGACTATAAAAGGTGAAGAAGAAGGAAAAAATTATTTATGCATTCAGAGAAATTTAAACTTGATATGATGTTGAATGGGAGCCATTTGCATCCTGCACTTGCGCGGGTGATCATGCAGTGACCTCCCTCCCCTCTGCTGAAGGAGCTCAGCTCTGGCAGAATTCTGAATCAGGGCCTTTTCACAAGAGCTGATCTATCTGGGTCTCTTAAACCAGATGTGACTTTACATAGCATCCTCCTAAAACCTGTGCAGCTGGGCTGTGTTAGGCACAAAACCCAACCCAGAGGTTAAAGGGAAATCTCATGGCTTCAAGCCGTGAAGCTGTGGGCATCAGGGTGAGCATGTCCTGACCTCAGCTGTGATTGGTGTGAGAATGTATGCAGGTCTGCTTTGAAAACCTCCTGTGAAAGTCAGGCTCCCAGAGCCTCACCTGGTGTCTGAATTAGGGGCGTTTTGAGCACCGACTGACAGAGATGTCAGCATCTCTTGGGCCAGAGAGCAAGATGTGAGCAAGGGCTCTGAGGATGCCAGTGGCACATGACTCGTGGCTTCAGTGGCAATGATTTACTCCGGTCCCTCTGTGTATTTAGCCCTACACACACAAATACCTCTGTGAATCTCAGCACTGAGCACTGATCTGCATCCTCCTTTCTTCCAGTCATGAGTGCTTTATGATTAGTCTGTCATCAAGCCTACAAGGATTAATGTCACTTATTGCTCTATCTTGGGCACTTTTAACTTAGAAATTGAAGGACCAGAGGTTACAAAGGGTACAGACTATACACCTGGGAGCCACCATCAGAATCAAGCGGTTTAACAGCATTCAATCTCTTATTGAAATTCCCTACTGAAGCATCAAAAAGAGGTCAATTCTAGGCTCCTTTAAAAGAAGTTTCGAAGCATCTGGGATTTAAAGATGACCTAGTTTGACTTCAGATGACAACTGAAGACAGAACAATAAAACACAGTAACTAGCATTACAAAAATTTATGAAAACTGTATGTTCTGTTTCAGTAAAGAAGAATGTAATTAACAGCAACCAGTGAATAATAGCACAACATCCCATTCGTGTCTTCTGAAAAAACAAAATCTAAAGAATATTCAACTATAACACGCAGCAATGCGTTTTCTCAAATTCAAACAACAAGACCTCAAGAACATCAAAAGTAGAGTCTGGTGGGGCATTTTTCAGAACAACTTTTTTTTAAATCAGAGAATGGATGCTGGTTGAAAAATAAAACATGTCTTCAGAAAACTGTTTTGACAGAACTGTTTTCTCTCATCTAGGATGAAAATACTGGTGAATAACAAAGAAGGAAATAGCATTTTTTACCCACTCTCCCACCAAACCATCATGCTGGGCAATGCATCTTTTTGGCATGGAAAGCTTGTTCCAAACCTTGCCACTTATAATTTGAATTTCTTTCCTTCCCTTCTTGAACAAGTGGTGTGTGAGCTCACTCTGTCTGACCCAGCAGGAATCCATAGTTGGAGAAAACATCTCCTAAAGGAGAGATCACACATCTGGGAGGAGAAAATGTTCAAACCACAATTTTGCATTCATGTGCAAACTTCAGCTACAAAGCAGAAGGAACATTCCTATTTGCAAAATGCTCAGAAAATTTTTGAGCAAAAATTTGTTTTTAACATTCTTTTTTTTTTTTATTTTTCAGCCACCCACTTAATACTAAACAATGCTGAGAAAAAGCCATCAAAACAGATACTGGAACCATTAGCAAATGTGTTGTATATGTTTATAATTCTCTTTAAAAATAATGAGTGTACTCCAAACACAATGGCCAAAGACAGCAGCCTTTGGTAGATTTTGTAATACATCTTCCTCCACACTCATGCCCATTTACCTGCTTTTGCCTCCTGTCAGAATTGGAACCAGATATCATTACAGGTGTAATGCAGCATGACCATCTGTATACTTAAAAAACAGATACACAGGGAGTAAAATAAATATCACTGTGTAACCACAGTTGCAAAATATATATAGTCCTAATTTAAAAAAAAAAAAAACGAGTAAAACTGCAATTCACATTTCACAGTGATGCTATATGAAGTATGATATATTAGGCCCTTTTCTTCCTCATCAGAGGGTAAAAATAACAATCAGAAGTATCCACTTTATAAGTGATGCCAATGATGCCAGACAGAATACAGCACTGTCTGCAAATTGGGAAGTATTTACAAATTTGTGATCTCTGATGATGAAATCATATTTCCCTGATATTGTTCATATAATGTGCAAGCAAATGGCTCTAAGGCTATTATAGGGAAGAATTTTGATAGCACTGTAGGCAAATTGGGCATGCAAACTGAAAGGCAAATGCCTTCTCTGAAAAATCTTTATTATCATGGCCTTTTCCGACTATAATCACCAAACTCTCTTTTTAATTGCTTGCTAACCATGACCAGCCTCTGCCACGCTGACATAAAATTAGCAACACTTCATTGCAATATTGAGTGGTTAACAATCGTTCTTTTCCAGAAATATGTCGACCTCCTGAAGATCTGACTGTAGAGTAGTATAACTGCACTTTTCTTTGATGTACTTAGAAGTGTCAAGTGTTAAAAGAATAAACAACCCGATAATTGCTAGTTAGAACTAAAGTAGGTCTAGAAGTTGCATTTTGTCATGAAAATTGTGACAAGAGATGTAAAAAAATTACTTTACCTCAATCATTTTCACAGTCTGTCTCAGTAAAATGAAAACCTGAAATCACTGCTCTAGTTCTTGGGGACTGAATGTCTCTAATGCTTTGTTCTAAAAAGACAAATATGGGTGTGAAAATAATGCTTTAAACACTGTTTTCCAGGTGAGTGGCTCAATGCTTCTCCAGGCAAATGCTCATATGTTTTTTATCTAAAGCAGATGCTATTAGTCCTCTCAAACCATGTTTTCATTGCCTAAAACAAATGCACACACAAAGCCAAGTGTCCTTACTAACTCAGGGTCAGTTCCTGCCACTCCATTTAAATTAATGAGAATCTCTCCAGAATATGAACTTCAGCAGTTGTTCTTATGTTCAACATCAAATTAGCTTTCATAGTGGAATTAATGATGGGAAGTCAAATATGAAAATCAGAAGTAATGACCTAAACTACAAAATACTCTAATAAGAGCACTGCTGTAAGCATGTCTTGCATAGTTTTCCTACCAAATGTGTATTATTAATCTCTGATATGTTACATGTTCCATACATAAAGAATAGAGACTATAATTTTCTCATAATTATCAGAAAAAAGTACCTATTTATTTGACACATGATCAATTTATATTCCTGAAGTAGAATGAAGGCATAGGCAAAATCCTCAGCTGGCATACACATAAGAGACAGAGATCCCCTCCTCCTTCAATCATTTGCCCCAAAACCTTTGCAAGGAAGTAGGTAGGCACTGAGATAAAGGCACATTTCCCTTTTCCAGATGGTTTGTAAGTTGCTGAGGGAGAAGGCAGAGCCAAACAAACTCAAGGACTATTTCAATCCAGACCAGAATGTATTTCAATCCAGACCAGAATGTATTTCAAGCCTTGGGCAACCCTTCATAATAGCCCAGCACTCAAGAGCATGAAGTACTCCCTACAGTTTCAAGGTGGGTAGGGGCCCACCTAAGGACTTTGCCAATTTTCATTTCTCATAGCTATGTCCTAAAAATTATTTAATTTTAAATGGGGGATTGATGTTAAAAGCCATGTTTTGCTTAAAGATACCAAAACCATTTCAGCTTCGTAAGTTTATATCCAATTGTCTTCAGTTTTTGTTTCTCATCTTAATAATCTAGTAAATTTTTAAATTCTCATGTTTTCTTAGTTACCCACACCCTCCTCAAATCTGTACTGCCTTCTGCCAACACTGTAGGTTTAGACACCAGAGAGGCTGCAGCACATTCTAGGTGGGAGAAACCTCCTTTTTATTACTGGGCAGTCAGGCAATTAAGAATACAAAAGACAGGAAAACTGAAAAAAGGCAAAAGTAAAAGAGAGATCTGGCCATAGCTCAGAATCAACTAGACTGTATCCCTGTCCTGGCACTGGCCATTGTCACACTTTAGATGGATAAAAAGCAAAAGAAAGCTTCACTGAAAGATAATACAGAGATGTCTTTGCTTACGTATTTAAGTCTGCTCAAGATTGAGTGTACCAGGTGGGAAAACTGAAAAATACTTGAAAATATAATAAACAGTGCATTCTGGTAAGTGATATTTTCATATTGAAATAAAGTCATGAAACAGGATCGAGAGATGCCGTGAGGAACTTGAAAACAACTGAACTGTGTTTGGTCCTACCAGAAAATAGCGGCCCAGTGAAGAAATGTGTCATCTCAAGTGGTGACAGGGTGTGCTGGTTTAACAAAACCTGGTTTGCTGGGGGCAGAGAAAAAAAAAAGAGCTGCTCTAAACTTCTATGTCTGGCACAGAGCCAACTGCTGAAAGCTCTGGCTCTAGGCAGGTTACCAGTCCAATTTCACAAGCGGGTAACGCCTCCGTGACTGCATATTTAAGAAATGAAGAGCGGCGAGCAGTTGTCTCTCTCCTTCTGATTCCCTTCTGAGGGGTGGTGAGGGGGCCCTCGGGCCCCTTCCCAGAGAGGGCTGCTGGGCCTTCCTGGTGCGGCAGCCGGGGCCGTGCCACCAGAGGGGCCATCCCGGCACAGAGAGGAGCCAGGCGGCCAGAGCCCCTCCCGAGGTCGGGACCGAGGGGCCGGGCCCCTCCCGAGGTCGGGACAGCGAGGCCAGGACAGCGAGGCCGGGACAGCGAGGCCGGGCCCCTCCCGAGGCCGGGATCGAGGGGCTGGCCCCTCCTGAGGCCAGAGCCACCCCCAGGGTGCTGGCAGCCATGGCAGCATGTAGCCAGCAGCGAGAAACATGGCGAGCAACTCTCTGAGGTGGAGCCCGGACGAGATCAATGTCTCAACTGCAACTTACAGACACCAACTTTCTTCCAAGTCAGAGAAGAAGGAGGGGTGAGGGCATGTGAGGAAAACCAACATGGCAGCACTGAGGTCAGTGGGGGAAGGGAGAGGGAGGAGGTGCTCCAAGCACTGGAGCTGAGATTCTCCTGCAGGCCGCAGTGAGGACTACAACACAACAAACTTTCCCTGTAAATCATGAGGTGCAAAGGGGGATGAAGAGATCCGTGTGCAGCCCGTGAAGAAGAGTACTCATGCTGGAGAGCATGGATGCTGAAAATCTGTCATCTAGTGAGGAACTTGAACAGAGAGAGATGACTCTTGCTTTTAGAGATAGAAGTGAGCCTGCCTTCACTTCCAAACGGGAGCAGCTCATCCTTAAAAGACTAAACCCCATGAACTAAAATGACCCACACTGGGCAGCTGTGGGAAGAATGCATGAAGTTNTGGGCAGCTGTGGGAAGACTGCATGAAGTTTGGGACGGATTTCACATTGCAGCAGGTTTGGATGGGCTGTTGCTAGTGGAGGTTGAAACCACACTAGAAAATTTGGCAGAGAACTATCTCCTGTGGGAAGGATCCCACGGCACAGCAGAAGAAACTCTTTTCCTTAAGTATACTGAAGAAAGACTTTTAAGAAATGAAAGACTGACCAAAACCCGCATGTTTTCTTTCCTTGCCCAGTTGGTGGTAAGAGGAAGGGACTGGGGAAGAAAGCTGTTCTGAAAGTTGCTTCGGTTCTCATTATCCTTTTTACTTTTAATTCCATTAATAATAAATCTTCNAAGCACTGGAGCTGAGATTCTCCTGCAGGCCGCAGTGAGGACTACAACACAACAAACTTTCCCTGTAAATCATGAGGTGCAAAGGGGGATGAAGAGATCCGTGTGCAGCCCGTGAAGAAGAGTACTCATGCTGGAGAGCATGGATGCTGAAAATCTGTCATCTAGTGAGGAACTTGAACAGAGAGAGATGACTCTTGCTTTTAGAGATAGAAGTGAGCCTGCCTTCACTTCCAAACGGGAGCAGCTCATCCTTAAAAGACTAAACCCCATGAACTAAAATGACCCACACTGGGCAGCTGTGGGAAGACTGCATGAAGTTTGGGACGGATTTCACATTGCAGCAGGTTTGGATGGGCTGTTGCTAGTGGAGGTTGAAACCACACTAGAAAATTTGGCAGAGAACTATCTCCTGTGGGAAGGATCCCACGGCACAGCAGAAGAAACTCTTTTCCTTAAGTATACTGAAGAAANGAAAACCAACATGGCAGCACTGAGGTCAGTGGGGGAAGGGAGAGGGAGGAGGTGCTCCAAGCACTGGAGCTGAGATTCTCCTGCAGGCCGCAGTGAGGACTACAACACAACAAACTTTCCCTGTAAATCATGAGGTGCAAAGGGGGATGAAGAGATCCGTGTGCAGCCCGTGAAGAAGAGTACTCATGCTGGAGAGCATGGATGCTGAAAATCTGTCATCTAGTGAGGAACTTGAACAGAGAGAGATGACTCTTGCTTTTAGAGATAGAAGTGAGCCTGCCTTCACTTCCAAACGGGAGCAGCTCATCCTTAAAAGACTAAACCCCATGAACTAAAATGACCCACACTGGGCAGCTGTGGGAAGACTGCATGAAGTTTGGGACGGATTTCACATTGCAGCAGGTTTGGATGGGCTGTTGCTAGTGGAGGTTGAAACCACACTAGAAAATTTGGCAGAGAACTATCTCCTGTGGGAAGGATCCCACGGCACAGCAGAAGAAACTCTTTTCCTTAAGTATACTGAAGAAAGACTTTTAAGAAATGAAAGACTGACCAAAACCCGCATGTTTTCTTTCCTTGCCCAGTTGGTGGTAAGAGGAAGGGACTGGGGAAGAAAGCTGTTCTGAAAGTTGCTTCGGTTCTCATTATCCTTTTTACTTTTAATTCCATTAATAATAAATCTTCTTTATACTGTTTACATTTTGAACCTGTTTTGCTTTAAAGTGTTTTTCCCCTAATCCTTATCTCAACTCATGAAAATTTCCCCCTCCTGTGCTCAGAGGAAAATAAGTGAATAGTTTTCCATGGTGCCTGGTGCTTAACCAGCATCAAATTGCGACACAGGGTCAATCACAATCCCTGAATTCCAGGTTGAAATCTGAATTTGATATTGATGTTATGGTGATATTGTGTGTGCTGCAGGGGGAACTGGCAACATAATGAGTTCTTGTGGACACATAGGAAAAGCTGCAATATTGACATATACTGGCATTTAATAACTGGTTTCACAGAGGGAAAAGCTAAGGGCATTACTTTGCCCAGTCCTTTTTTTGACTGCTGTTTTGGAAAAATAATAATCAGGTACAGCCCTAGCTGAAGTGGGTGTGACCCACACTGAAGTCGTTAGGATAGATTTTGATAAAGATGCGCAACCACCACCATATGTGAAGGAACACAATTGACTCACTGAATTTTGGTGGTCCCAGGGTACCCGATTCCTTTAAATTCTCTTGAAATCCCCAGTGCACATTTTAACAAAGCGTTACAATAGAATGCATTTCCAAATTATGTCAAATTGAAATTCAAACATGGCTGGCTGCACTAATACATACTAATGGAGCAAAACACTCATACCCTAAATCCTCACTGACATTTCTGGTTTACATTCTTCTCTCCAGTGTCTCATTATGCGTGTTCTCACTACTCTTATAAATTTTCATTGATGTGTCTTCTCCCTCACTTAAAATGCAAACATCTGGATTAAATCAACTAAATTCACCCTGTCAGTTTTGCACTCACTCAATAGTTTTTAAACAGAGCTTCCAGCTTGTCTGTATTTTCAAACCTCCATGATTAAGAAAACATGAACTCTCAGTTGGTAGTTTCACTGTCTGATCATGTTCTTTTGAATGATTTGTGCTGGAATGTAAATATAATCACTCTGATTTGGTATTTGTTAGCAAGCTGCAGATTCACAAGCAAATACAGATATATGGCTACACAGCCTACATCTTTTATTAACAACAAATTGAGCTGAATTGAGCCCCTACCCGAGCGAGCATTTCTTGCCAGCTCTGAGGCAGGCAGGTGTAACTTGTGCTTCTGTGCTGAGCCTCTGGTACTAGAAATGTTGCTGGGTCTTAGCCCACCTCAGCGTGGAAAACTTTGTTCAATTGTAAGAGCAGCTCCACCACTGGTTTTAGGTTTTTTACACCAATGGATTATCCTTCCTGTATAGCTCTTTGGCATGTTGAATAATAAGCCACATTTCTAAATTCTTTTCTGAATCATGCTTTGCTGAGCTCTTCTCAGCAGGGCACCTGTAAGGCACTCCCAGAGCAACCAAGCTGTGTCACAATTAGATGGCAAATATCTCAGGAGCACTATGAAATGTGGAGAGCACTTGTGAAATAAAAGCTTTGTAAAAAAAAATTAAAAACACAGGAAAATTCTAACCAGAGAGAAGACTGAAGCATGCCTGACAAGCATCTTTATCAGAAAAGGTGTTACCCTTCTCCCACATCACCCTGCAAATGAGCGTATGTGCCAAAGTAGGACACAAGGGGGTTGTGTAAGTCAAAACCTGACTGACAACAGATGGTACTCAGGGGGTTTTGATGGAAAAATTTTGGTGTAGCCTTACTGACCCCAAATGTATCCTGTCTGTTCCCTCCTCTCTCCCCTACCTCCCCAGCAGCCTTTCACAGCAGCTCAGTATCCTGACATGTCTCTAAACAACAGCTTTTCTTTAGGGCCCCTCTGCAGCCCACGGTGGTACAATGCAGCAGAGTGGGTCAGAGTGCAGCTGCAGCAAATCTAGGCAGGCTGCTGGAGAGCAAGCTGCAAGGGATGCCCCTAAAAACTGCTTTGTGTTCCAGAGTGGCCCTGGTTTATGTTAGCCTTCCACACTGGGATGTGTGTGTGGCTGTGAGATAGCCCTTCCTCACTGCAGCAGGCCTTGAAATAGTACCTACTAAAATTATCATTCAAGCAGAGGAGAAAAGCAGGACTGTAATAAATTTAAGGATTCATTTTATACCCCACATTAAAATTAATGTAAATGAATGTTTCAATTTTCAAGCAGTTTTCAGCTGGCAAATAGAAATATTCTCAAAATGCTAATAAAAATTGCTTCCAATACTTTCAAAACTTTTCAGAAGTTTATCTATAAAAAATTCACAAAATGGGTCTCCTCCCACAGCCAGTTTTGGTTTCAACTGATTCTTGCCAGAAAAATGAATGCACATGTCCTGATTAAGTCTTGTTATAAAATGTCAGGCAATAATGTCTACAGGAATGAGAAGCAATTAAATATTCAAGTAAGACAGTCAAATGCAGGAAACTGTGCTCTGAAAGTCAAAAGTCATAGGGCCAGCAGAGAAAACTTGGGAAAAGAACATAGGTGACTAGAAAAAAAGTTATAAAGGAGACTTTTGTGAACTCCTCAGTGTGAAGAAGTGATTAGTCTCCTTTGTGGAAAGAGTAAATGAAGGAGAAAATAGAATATAAATAAAATTGCCAGAATGAAGATCCAAGAGATGTGAAGCTGACAAGATGTAGGAAAGAGATTCAGAGAAAGCTGCAATTAGGAAAAATTGAATGTACCAGAGCAAAACATCTTAGTCATATTGCTCTGTAAGAATGATAAAGTTCACTGTTACTGCCTTAAAGATAGAAGACAGCTGCAGTTCAAATATCTCTGCTTTAAAGGCTGTTGTCATTAAACAGCCAAATGTTGTTATTTTTAGCAAACCGATATGTATTTAGGCCAAGAAAGGTACTTCACAGTTTTTAATGCATGCCAGAAGTAGCAGATAATTTATCTGTTGAAAAATTCAAATGGATGGAATTCCTTTGTGAAGAGAGGTTTTCTTTCATTAAGAAGATCCCAAAATGTGGAGAGGATGCTACCACTTCACAGCCAAAGCAAACAAATTGCATGGATTTTAAAGTAGGTGTAATTCTCTAATACAAAAGGGGATTGCAATTATTCACAGTGAGGTAACATTTTACTCTTCAGGAAAGGAAAGCTGAATATGTAGATGAATTGCCCAATGAGTTGAGGCAAAGCCAGTCTGCTGAAGTTTTTGCCAACAGATATGAGGCAGGTGAGACAAGTAAGAAATTAAAACAAGTTCTTAAAATACTGGCAAGGCCAGAGTTGCTGGTATGGTGATTCTTTGCTTTTTCTTTAATTTTATATTATGGTTTCTCTCTAGTTCTGTTCATTTGTGTATATATTCCAATCTTACCAAGATTTCTGAAAATGTATGAGTTCTGAATTTCCATAAAGAAAATTGTGTATAGAAATGTCTCTTTCACTCTTTTTAATGTGACTGAAAGAGATTTTATCCTCAGCTGCATTTCTTCTTTCCATCTTCTGTGAAGGATGAAGGACTCCCTTTGATCACTCCACATCAACTTTTTTTCAACTCTGTGCTCACTTTACATTCAAATACTTTGGTTTTATCCGTCCTCTCCCATAGCAACAGTAGATTTCATTTCCTTAATGCTGAAATCAGTTAAAAACTTTGAAGGTCTGTAACTGCTGTGGTTAATGGGAAGTGCATGTCTCATCCTTTCCCTCCAGTCTGTGTCATGCTGGATGGATGGCAAGAACTCATTTAGTATTAATTTTCCCTTAGTAACAACACCTGCATGATTTCTGCAGTAACACCTTCCAGCAAGACAACTGTCTTTAATCTCTTTACATTATGTGGCACAGAAAAATAAGTAATTTCCCACTTGACCGCCATACTAGTGAAATACATGGAAATGTTCTCCCTTTAATGAGTTTTTCACAAAAAACCTGCTGCCTACCCTCAGCTGAGGCCACGGAACAGAAAGATGTGAACATGGCGGGTGACCTGGGGTGGGGCATGACATTCACACCAAGCACCTCGTTAAACTCCCTCCTCAGCTAATTTGTGCCAATCGACTGGTTCCTGCTGTGAGCATCGTGGGGGTTTTCCGGCACAGAGGGGGAACAAGCTGGATAATGTGGAGGTCAGCACGGTTCAGTGGACTAATCACGCTGTGTATGTGTGACTCGGGGACTTTTGCTCTCGAGTGCCTGCTCTGCCACCCATCCGACTTAAGGAGAAAGCCCAGCAGTGCCAGAGCACTGAATCCACGCTCCCACACAGCTCCAGTGTGCTCCAAGCAGCCAGAGAGGAAAAGGGGCTGTACAGCCTCCCCTGAACAACACAAATGGAGCACAGGTGCAGATGCAAGAAGGGCAGGTGCCCACCCTTTTAGCTCCCCAGGAAGCAGCTTGTGTATAACAGTAGAGGAGGTGATCACTAGAAGCAAAAAAACTTTCTTTCCCCACCTTCAGTAGCCACTCTGACAGCCAGTTCCCTGGCTGCAGTGAGGTTTCCCAGCAAGAGAGGTGTGAGCAGAAAAAGGTGGAAAAGTCTCTACAAACCCCAGTGTTTTCTTTTCTTTGCTGTTAGTTTTCAAAGCAGAGCTACACTCTTCTGAGACACGAAGCCTACAGATACCTGAGACAGTGTCTGTAGACTCAAAAACACATCATCTATTCATTACAGGCACTTCATTATTCTTTACCCCATATGAAAGCCCAGATATGTTCTATGACACTGCCCAGAAGATCATGCTTAACTTACCACAAACAATTTCAATTTATTTTGAGCCAGTGCAGTTTGTCAAGACCTACTGTTGTCAAGAAAGAGCAAGCAGATTTTTTTTCAATCTGTCTGGGTTTTTCTTCCCTTATGAAATGTTTTGTGTGCTGATTCAAAAGATACCCGGAGCAAAACAAACCACATGGTTCTGTTGGACTAAAGACACTCTGACAGGAGAGACTTTTTTAATTCTTTCACTGAAGTTGCGTTCCTGCTGTAGTCGTGTTATGTGTCCGTGCATCCTTTTAAGTTGTTTTTTACTTTACAGGCAAACAGAAGTGAGCTGTTTCTAAAAACACAGGCAAGGTCTTGCTCATGAGGATGGCTGTAATTTCCCACTTCATGTTCTGCACCAGACATAAGTCAACAACTAATCATCTTAAGAGTCTGCATGGTGTTTTTTAGGTATTGCTGTTAGCACTAGTCTTGCAGCAAGCTGGAAAGCATGGCAGGTGCTGACTCCTCAATGTGATTGTCAGGGCATAGCAATGTGACATTTGGCAGTTCTGAAGAGAAAGATACAGACAGATGAAAAATAGTCTTGGTGCTAGGACCACTCTTGAAAAGTACTCACCTTTCTAAATTGCACTGGATTGTATATGAAGAGATAAAAATGGGAAGATAAGACTAATTTTGTACACATAAATGCTGAAATGAAAGTAAAACATTACAGCAAAGCTGCATTCTCTCTAATCTCCAGTACATTTTTTGTAACACCTAAGAAAGCATTCAGCTGGGACCATCTGCCCCATCTCTTTCACCAAGATTTAGTGAAATTGAGCCATGATCTCAAAGACTGACTATTACCCTTACAGAAGAGTGAGAAGAGCCAGGAAGTCATAAAGAGCATCATCTGCACTTGATGTTGTGCACATTCTCATCCATTGCTTTGCCCTATCAAATCCCTCTCTCACCCCAGGGCTCCCGGTTCATCAGGAGCTCTAAGGACCCTGACCACGCCTGGTTCTCCAAATGAGCTGCTCACCCACTGGCTGCAGGTGCTCTTTCAAGAGATTTTTTTTCCAGTCTTACTCAAGGATGAGACTGATTCAGGCTTTCCCAGCTGTATAGCACAACTTACAGTCACACTTCTCATTTGGTTGAGTCACACTTCTCATAAGTTGTTCAGGGGTTTAAAGGATGTGCACTGGCAATCACACAGCACTTGGCACTGTTTAATTATTAAGCTGCTTCAGTGAAACAAATATCAGCAATAACTTCTTGTGACTTAATCAGCTTCTTATGTAAACACTGTAGCAAGTGTTTACATCAGTGAGGTATCATCTCATAGCACATGCCACCATTTATTTGCCATACTGATATATACTTTAAGGTGAAGCTTAAGTACTTTAGGGATGCAATTTTTAAGATGTTTTAAATAAGGTGGATTGAACAATGGAGATGAATCAATCCAAGTCACAGAGCTGTAAAGTCAGATATAAGCCAAGCTGCAGATCCTCCTCAACAAATCACCACAGGTGTCTTGTGCATGCCTTTGTCAGCCCTTTGAGAACTTCTGTTACCTTCCTCTTTAATGCAGTGTCTGAGTGCTTATGGTGCACACTCTCAAGCTCCCCATGCAATTGCATAATTAAAACAAATTTCTTAATTTTTAGGCTTTCATACTATTACTTTACCCTACAATGAGATTCCTAGATCGTTGAACTCTTAAGAGCTCATTAATATCATTACAGCACAGTCCTGAAGAGAGGAAAAGAGAAAATATATTTTAAAAAGTATAAAGAAGGAAGAAGAGGTACTATTTCAGTACCTCAAGAGCCCTTTCCCTAGGATTATTTAAGTCACTGATTTTGCAGCTGTCACTACGTGTGCTCTTGCTCTGGCAAGTCTTCCCCACATGCAGTGTAGGGGAGTTGCTCTTAACATGCAGCAGAGCTCAAAAAAGGCTGTTTTGTCATTGGTAACTGCTGGGTCTGTGTTAGTATCTCACTGCTCCCCTGTCTCACTGCTGAGGAGATGACAAGGTCTCACAGTGCTAAAATGCAGAAAGGATTCCTCCACCATGGTATGTCCAAATAATGGAAGTTTGTGCCCGAGGGGGAGCAGACCATTGCAGTTCTGTTAATGGAAGGAAAGCTGAATTTCATTTTCTTAATTTCATCTCAGCAATGGAGAATCCAGCAAACCATGGGGAGTGGGTTTTGATTTTTCAGAAGGGGAAACAGACACCCATAATTTATGTGTTGGGATTATTTTATGGTATTTTTGTATTATGATATTAAGTCTTCTCATCTGTGTATAATGGACAGAAGGAATGCTGGCCATCGGTCTCTGAAAAAGGCTTGAAAAATTATTTCACCTCAAAAAAAAAAAAAAAAGTAGAAGAAATCCCTGTTGCAATCCATTACCCCCATTGACTGTTTGTAATAAAAAATGTTTCTTCAAAAAGTGCTGTTCATGTTCGGCAGATTTATATGCGTTTATGTTGACAGATTTCTTGAAATCCCCATAGAAATAAAACATTGTTTAAAGCCATGGTTTAAGGTTATGCATCTCTCAAAGGTTGCCTGATATTAAGAGGTTACCATGTCTCATTAAGACAAAATTTCAAAGGATGAGAGCAATGAGTGCAATCAAACCAAACACCCAACTTGAAACATCAATTCATCCACCTCTCACCTGAATTTTGTTATCTGCAACTACAATGACACAAACAACCTGAGAGAAATCAAGGTTTATTTAGCAGTATATTTCTAAGTAAACAACCTGCTGTGCAGAAAGCACAGCTGCAGCACTGTACCACAGTAGAGGGTGATCAGGTCTCTGCAGTGTGTCTGGAGCCACAGCCCTGCAGGTCCTTGCTGTATTGAACTTCCAACATTTAGGGGTGGTCGATGAAACCAGTGCAAGTGTGGTTCCAGCAGATTCTCAGGTGAGCAGCTGGGTACAGGGCTGGGCCTTCACTGCAGCCATTCACCAACTGAAAGGTTTGGAGGCTCCTACTCTCATCGTGCTGTTGAATAAAACTTTAGTTATGTCCAGATCAAGTGTGGGCTGCAGTTCGACAGCTCCCTAGAGGCAGCTGGACCTGCTCACAGCCACCCATGAGAAAACCCCTGGCAAGACTTTGTATTTGCACCTCACAATGCACAAAGCTTTCATTGGATAATGGGAACAATCTTGTATAAGAAAAACATCACAATAAGCAAAAAGACCTCTTGTTATCTTGTTTTCCTCTTCAAGAATTTTACAGATTTCACCAAACTTTTGGAAACCAAACAATGCTCGTACTATTTTTTTTTATTTAATTTTTATTATCAAGGAATAACATGGAGATGTGTATGGATAAATAAAAGGAACAGATTGTTTTTCTATCTATTTTGTTGCCTTGCAGCTATACTGGAAAAAAAAGAATTATATAAAAAATAATTGTTTTCTCCAAAGGAAATGTGAGGTGAGGTCACTGGAATATTTCTTTCTGTATTAGAAGTCTACTGTGGTCTAAGTCAAATGCTGAGTAATAAAAGTCTTATCAACAGAAACCAAATAGATAACATTTAGCTCAGTAAGACTTGTGATTATTTGCATGTATAATACAGATACTTCATCATGACAACCATTGTTCATCTGTTTTGTCTCTGTCCACAAGTAAATATATACACCTGCTAGTTGTCTGAGAAAGGAGAATGCTAGGGCTTAGCCCTTGAGATAACCCATTTATTCAGATCCCTAAATATAGGTTTAGGTGCCTTAAAAGATTCTTCTAAATTTGGAAGCGATGTCCCAGATGTCTGGGCTGGTACAGCACTGTAAGAATTAAATTCACCCTCAGCCCACTACGAAAAAGGAACAGTATCAGTCCCATTTTACACTTAGATTTTGCCTTTCCCTCAGGAATGATGTACTTCAACATGTTAATGGTTTTATTTACATCTGTGACACTGTCTCCACCTCCCTTCCTTCCTTACTCAAAAATTTCTGCAATATCTGAAGCTATTACCTTTTCTGCAGGTATGCAGAAAGCCCTTTGAATATTTTTCATTATCTCATTTAGCATTTTGCATTTTTAAGCCTTTGATTCGTGTGTAATTGGCATCTTGCCCTTTGTTCTCTTCAGTGGGCTGTGCTTACCTCTCCTTCATTTTTCATCCACACAGTGCCCCAGGTAGATTTCCCCTTTCTGTTTCACTTCCTGCTCTTCCACATTTCAGTATTTCTTTGTTTCAGCTCATTGTTCTCTGCTTGCCAGCAAGGCTTCTATTTTTTCACACACAGGCACACTAAAGGCAGTCTGATTTGAAATGTCACCTATAATCTTGTTTTTCATTCCAAGAATTTCATGAATTCTTACAAAATTTGGAAAGCCCTGTTTTGCACTCAGTTTGGTAACACAAGTCCACTATTCCTCACAGTAGTAATTCCAGATTACAATGGTATATATATATAAAAAACAAAGAAACCGAACCAGAATATTGAACTTAAAATATATTTTCTAGTATAATATTCTTGTTCCATCAGAAAAAAATCAAAAATAAAACCAAAAAAAAGTGTAAATTAAGGCTTTTCCTTGTGATATGGAAGAAATATGGAAGAAGTTCTAATAAGATAATGTAGGAATGTATTTGTATTTTTATAGTAATGCCCAAGAAGCCCAACAAAAATCATGGACCTTTTTTTGCTAAGAACACCAACATCTACACAGGCAAAAGAAGAGGTAGTTTCTAATCACAACATCATTAGGAATAAAAGACAAGTCAAAAAAAAAATAAAAGTAAAAGGAGCTGCTCAGGAAACCATAGAGATTCCTTGAGTGGAATGTGGTCTCTGAAAAGCTCATTCCTCATCTTTGCTAACTCAGATCTGACTCACACAGTCTGATTTAAGCTTCAAACCATATACACCAGAGGGAGTTTGTACTGTTTTCTGTCTTTTTCTGCCACAGTTTAGTAACTACTTTTCTTTGAAACTGAAACTCTTGCTGAGTAACTGCAGGAGCCATCAGGCCATGTTGCAATTTTAGTATCTGGAGAAGTAAATTAAGGGAAAAAAATTCAGGAGTCTTTAAAATCCATATTGTGTTACATACTGATAATCAGAGGGGGGGCAAAAAAAGGCTGGAGTGGAGGAAAATATTCAAAATCCTTCTCTGCCTTGGGTTTCCACAGTAGGATTTATCTGAAGAAGTATTCTAACTCAATCTCTTCAAATTAAACAAGACAGGAATAGATACATTTTCAGAGAAGGGTTCCAGAAGGACAAGGTTCCTGCTCTGACAGAGCAGTCCCTGTTTCCACAAGCGCTGCTCAGTGAGCATGTGCAGGCTGGGTATGCATTGAGAAACTGGAATTTTATTCTCGATCCATGTGAATTGTATTAATTTGGACTAGAAAGGCTCCTCTTGCAGCTGCTTGTCCAAGATGATGTCCCTCTGTCACCTACAGTACTGCACATGTTTCTCCACACAGAGGCTCACAGAAGAAATCAGTCTAACAGCCTCTCAAAGTAAATATGACCCCACACAAGCCTTGCTGAAACTGACACAGCTGTAAATCTAACAAAGGGAAAAGAGGTGTAATTAACCTTAGAACCAGATCAGCTGCTTTCAAATGACACAGAATTGTCCAGGAGTCTGGGATTTTGACTGTCTGGGGGAGAGCAGAGTCCTCAGTGGCAGTTCTCAGTGCTGGCTTCATTTCGTCACCAATAAGTGCTCAGTCAAACATTCATATATTCAGATTCATCCAGTCTTTGCCATTTAAACCTGTACTTCAGTTATGTGAAAAAGAAAAAAACAAGAAAGAAAGCTGGGATTTAAGCTCTCAGCAACACTTTGCAATTCATTTGATGTCCTTTCTTGGAGTCCAAACTCCTAACTCAAGTCTGTACATAATAAACTCATTCATTTGGAGCTTTCATTTGGGGAACAAAAAAAAAGTTTCCATGTTTCTGTGGCTTAGGAAGATAAGAGGAAATATGTACAGCCTAAAAGTTTCCAAATCAGAAAAACAAATTTCAAAAATCTCAGAGGTGATCTGCTTTAAAATCTCATGATTTATAATCTGCTCTGGAACCTCCTTTGGCCTCTGACTTAATTACTTTCATAAGCATGGGACTGTAAATACTTCACTTCCCATACAGACTTTTAGCAGGAGCCCCAGTTATCCTCATCCTAAGGTTTTTCTTATCATACAGCTTTTGACTAATTCCACTCTAAAACTGGCCTGTACAATATTTTTAGGAGTGTTTCTTTAAGGTCTGCTTATTACAAGACATTTTAATATACTGTTGAGGGAATATAAAATCACTGTAATTTATCACTGATGCAAAATAAGACTGTGAATAAAACACCTAAATGGGATGTTTTATTTTTATTCCTGTTCTCAGTGAATATTTGGTTTTGAAAAACAGAAATCATAATAATTTTAATGCAAATGAAGTTACCTTATTCCATCTCCATCACCACACAATCAAATAAAGTGGCAAAGGAAATTACTGCAATTCCCTGAACTTGTTTTGCTATGCACAGAAACTTCTGAATACATATCATTTGAGGCAGTAATTAAGTTCCTAGCTTATTTACTTCTTCTACTGGGGCTGCTTCATCTGAGCCACAGTCTTTTGGCAGGAAACCCAAATATTCATTTATTATGTGATGCAGAATATCCTGAGCTGTTCTGGCTGCTCACAGTTTAATTTAGATATTAACCATAAACACACCTGGGATTAGACAATGGCTATGCACTGCCTAGAAATAAAGAGGCTATAGAAATCCCTGTGAAAAATATCTCATGAAAACCTAAGTATTGTTCACGAAGAATGCAAAACAGAGCTTATTTCCAGAGGGATTTGAAGTAAAAGGAATGTGAAAGCAGCAGAGGCTGGAGAACTGCCTTTGCTTTATACAGGTCCCAAGCAGGGAATCAAGAGAGTGAGTGGGTTTTGCAATTCCAAAGGCTCTCAGCATTTCCTGGAAGGTTTTAAGATTAATATTTCCAAGCAATAGAGAGAATAAGATATCTGGCTGGGGGTTATTGCTGTGACCAGCCATGTAGTCTGAGGAGGAATAGCAGCAGAGGATAAGAAGCAAAAGTCACTGGGTCACAGCCACCCACCTGTGTACTGAGACCAGATTTTCCCAAAGGCTATACAATATTAAAACTTGTACAACAATCAGGCCAGAAATATAAGGCCATTGAGTTTAACTGGAGGAATGATACTTAATAGAGAGGGCTTATGTTTTTTTCTCAATTGTCTTGTTGTTCTGCCTAGTTTTTTGCATGCATGGGCTGATTTTAAGCAGAGGTTCTGCCTGCAGACCATGCACAGACACTCAGTACTTTTCCAGAATAAAAGAAACTGCAACAGTTATTTCAGACATGGAAGCCTTTACTTGTGTGTTCCACCACTACCTACACCTCCTTTCTACTGCAACTACCAACTTATAAGTTGGTTCAAAATTTCAACTCGAAGAAAGTAAAATTTATCTTAAAAAAAGGCAGCTATAGTAACTATTATATAATAACTCTGTCATGATTTTACAGATTTTTCTTTACTTGTTTTAATTCAAAGGGCTATAGGTATATTTTAGCTTATTGATGTTATATTCATTATTCTCTTTTGTGTTTATATTTGTGCCTGGAATTTATTGAGGTATCTAACAAACAGAGGCTAAGAAAATCAGATTTAAGTACTCATTGATACATAAAATTTTATTAACCAAAAATTATGAAGTGATTAAAAGTCATGTGATTACATTAATATTAAAAATACAAAATATTACTTAGAAGTTTATTTAGTTACTTTGTTTCCATTAAAGATGTTCTAGACAATTTTATTAAGAAAATCTCATGTTCCTTCATTGCTTAGCTCTAACTGCCAAATGTACATTACTGCTAAATTGTTAGACTGATAACGTTATGAAAATAAAGCATCCTAAGGCTGAAGCCCAGTTGTATTAATCAAAACACCATCAGGAAACAGAAGTAAAGACTGTGAGATGGGAGGCAGCTCCATGAACACGAGGTTAGCAGAATTCAGTCCAAGCTGTGGGCTTTGGCCTGCTACAGAAGATATTCTGTTAGAGGAGATTTTCCAGATCAACGTGAACTGCAGTGAGTTTGGTAGAGGACTGCCAGGCTGGTTTTGGGCTGGGGGCACCAGCCCTGTGAGAAGGGGCTGAGGAACTGCACTTTTCAGCCCCCAGAAGTGACAGCTTCAGAGGGCCAGACAGCAGCCAGGGGCAAAAGGAGACAGAGACAGAGACAGAGACAGAGACAGACAGAGAGACAGAGACAGAGACAGAGACAGAGACAGAGACAGAGACAGAGACAGAGACAGAGACAGAGACAGGGCAGGGGGCAAGGACACCACATTGTTCGAAGTGGCACAGACCAGGTAACAAAGTCTGAGCTTCAATGAGGCCCCCAGACCCATGGGCAGGAGCGTGGCTGGGGTCCCAGGTCAGACCTGTCAGGGGCATAAAGGCCTAAGAGTGGCCCCAGAGCCCCAACACAGCCATGCATTGAGAGCAGGGAGGTTCAGAGACAAGGAAAAGGCTTTTCACTGGGAGGGCAGTTCAAACACCAAGACAGGCTGCCCAGAAAGCCAGTCCCTGTCCTGTGCAGGTTTTCCAAAGTCAGGATAAATTCCTGAACATTCTGATATAACCAAACAGCTGACCCAGTCTGGAAATGAAGGTGCCTTCCAGTCTGATTTCTTATGAGATCCTATATTTCAGTAAAATTTAAGTGACTCTGTTTAACTTCATCATAGTTGCCATATTTCAAATGTGAGTGCAAAAATGTGTATCAGTGGTGTTTTACTTACACCACCCAGCACACTGAGAGTTTAACACTGATATACTTGTTTTTTATAATTTCTACAGACAAGAGATGGCACAAAGAGGAGTACAGACCAGACTTGTATCTTAATATTCATTTTTCTTGCCTTGTGTAACCTGTACATGTGTAACCTGTACGTGATACAGTGTTTCTGTGTCTCTGTCTTCATGTTTCAAATGGATTTATTCTGTTGCACTTAAACATCTTTTGGATGTCTCCTGTAGTCTCCATAGAATATTGCTTTTTCTTTAACAACTTAATACACTATCAGATGCTTCAAAATATCATGTACTTCCCTACTAAGCCTCTCATTTTTCACTTGATGAGGCAAGTGAAATTTCTATTTAATTATAATAGAAGGTAACTGATCAACTTCTTTGTATTTACCAGAATAAAAACGTTTATTTTAATTTGCTGCTTTGTGTTCTGGCATTGCCACTGAAATGTGCAAAGAGCTCTGATGAAAATATAGAGAAACCTGCTACTTCAGTGGATGGGGGAATGTCATCAGGGAAAGAGAAATGTGCTGCATGCCCATGGGTTTTGCTTTTTGTTAAAGCAGAGGAATGTGTACTTCTCACCCAGTAATATTTTATTGTTAATGTTGCTGTTTCATTTTAGATGTGTTCAAATAGATCAGTGCACCAGTTCTTGTGATTCTTTTTGATATCCTCCAATAGACCAACTGAAATGCTTTAAACGCTTTGACAAGAGCAGGTTAGAAACGTGTGTTATTTAAGCCCTTTTCTATTCAGTCACTATCATTTCCTAGGTGATAACGTTGTACTCTTGTAACCATAAACCTGCAGCACATGAATACAAACTTCCCCATCGTTTTTCTGCCTCACTTTTGTCCTTTAACATCCTGATACCTGATACCAATTTAGAAATTCATTTAAGACTTTACCAGCACACAAATAAATGTTGAGGGGAAAAATGTGAATCCATTAATATGGCAGGTGGAAGAATGAATTTTTGGCTATGTATGCAGCCAATACAATGCAACCAACAACTGCAGTGCAGACTGCATGTATCATAAAGAACCACACTAGATTGATTAAGCAGGTAATCAGCCACTGGACCCAGCTGCATCTCTCATTTTAAATATGGAGGAATAAACCTATACAGTGTCAAATGCTAAATATGGGCTTCTATACCCAGTCAAGTGGGGTGTCTGGGGTTATTCAAGTTATATTTTTATAGAACTATATATAAAACTATAAGGGACTATTCCCGAAAGCATGCAGGGCTTCATCCTCATCAGATTGCATCCTGTTCCTCAGTACATCAAGACCAGCTTAATACCCATCCATTCATCCAGAGAATCTGCAAAGTGAGCGAGCATCACTTCCACACCATCATTCAGTCCATCAATAAAAGTACCAAACAGCATTGCAGCCGGGAGAGACCTTCAAAGGTCCCTTATGACACAGCTGTGCACCAGTCAGTGCACAACTCATATCTACCTCTCTGAAGCCTCCAGGTAGTTCTGCATCCCTTTTCATTACAATCTTCTATTTCACAGAGAATAGAAAACACCTGTGTTTTGAAAATGGCGTGGGCAAAAAATTTGGAATAAAATTTGAGATTTAGAAATATGAAAGAAAAGTAAAATTACTTAACAGTCACGCAGTAGGATCTCAGGAAAACAAATACTAAGAGATATTTGGTGTAAAGCCCTAAACCCTTCATTCAGTAAATAAGAGCTGCTTTTCTCAACCTCAAAGACAAGTTTTAGAAACCAGCTAGTTATTAAACATTAATTCAGGTGCACTTATTAATAAGAAACCACTTACCTTCCTTGTGATTCTATTCACAGTAAGCAGAACTATCATCATATTTTATCATTAAGGTATCATGAGATTTGGAAATAAAATCTGCTTACTGGGAAATGAGGCTTTCATGAAGGAAAGGCTTATTTAAAGTTCATTACATACATAGAAGGCTGTCTAAAATGCCAGGTTCAGGCACTCTGTAGTGACAGGGGTCATCTTCAGAGAAACCACTGTTGCTAGGAGATTCAAGCATCAAACTGCCACAAGTTTGTAATTTACCCTTTCTTGTCAAGGGATGTTGAAGATAAATGTATTCCCCAGAATATGCAAGGCTTTAACCAGGCCTGCATCATTTTACATGAAAAATGGGGACCACAACCTTGCCTTACTGTGTTATGAGCACTCCCCAAATCCCTGGATTCACAGTACTACAGGAGTTGCATATTTCCTTCTCTTGGAGCAGAAGTTTTTTGCCATATCCCTTTCCCATGTTATCCCACTCCATTAACAAATCCCAAAGGCAGCTGGCCCTAATGTGCAAGATAAAGAGAGTCAGCATTTAAATGTCTGTGATTTTAAAGGTTGCCAAGTGTAGGAAGAGCAAGAGGAGCTTGGGGTGAGCAGCTTGTAAGGTAAGACTAAATTTGGAAATAGCTCAGACTGGATAAGAGGATCCAGTCTTTCATATGTGGTGGAAAAGATGTTTGGGAATTTTTGCCTGGATGTAGCTATGGATCACCATAGCCCCAGACTCATAGAAACAGCAGCTGGATGCAATAACCTGTTTGTTTCTGCTGACCCCAGGGATCTGGTATCAGAACACATCCACCTTTTGACTGAAGGAAAGCAAATTTTATTCCCATCTTCAAAAAGGGGAAGAAGGAGGACCCAGGAAAACTCCTGGGCAGTCAGGCTCACCTCCATCCCTGGAGAGATGGAAGATAACATTCTGGAGGTCATCAAACAGTGTGTAAAAGAAAAGAAGGTCATTGGGAGTAGACAGCATGGACTCACCAAGGAGGAATGAAACTTGGCCAATCTAACAGCCTTCTGTGATGGCAAGGCAGGATGGATCGATGAGGGTGCTGTCTCCTTCCAGCCCTGACCCTGGGATTCTGTGATTCTCAGAGCAGTGCACACCTGTGCAATACTTTCATTCCTTCTAAAGTACACTCCCAGCACACTGTCAGCCTCATAATGAACAAATACTTACAGAAATTATTTTGAGGAAGTGAAAGAAAGTGCTGAAGGCAGTCTGCCCTTAACATCAAAATGGCTGCAGAGGCTCGTGGGCACCTTGACTGCGAGATTACTGAGATGGTTCCAGCAAAAATGAGGTAATATAAAGTAGAAAATAATGGAACAAGGACATCCTCTTAAGGAAAGGTTATTCATGACTCTCTGTACCTTTAGACAGACCAATTCCAGGAAAATTCTAACTGCAATAAGAATGACAAAAAAAAAAAGAAAAAGAAAAAGAAAAAAGAAAAAGGGCAGGAAAAAAATGCCAGAAAATGTTGCAACTGTAACAGAATAACAGCTGAGACACTTCTATACGAGGCACTGATGATCTGACACTGAAATAGACTTCTACAGGAAGACCTTCAGGATCAAAGGAACAGCACACAGCAGAAGGGAAGATGGGGAAATGCCCAGAGGGAGACATACAGAGTTGCACAGTTAACTATTAATTTGAACCAGTCTACCTGGATGGGAGACAGGCTTTTCTTTATTTGCACAGTCTGTTTACCGTTTTCTACCAAAATGACTTGAAGAATTTCACTACATGTGTATTTTCCTTGATAAGCAAGAGATCTGAATATGTATTTCCTTAACATTGAGTCAAGTTTTGATTATTCCCAGCTAGCTGCCTCTCAGGGCAGCAAAAAATATTCTATAAATGATTTATTCTCATGATAGAGAAAGTGTGCTTCTTCCATATCCATATGAATTATTTGGGGTTGGAACTATATGATCTTTAAGGTTCTTTGCAACTCAAGACATTCTATGATTCCATGATTATTTGCCTGAAACTGGAACATACATAACACTACATTTATCAGGACACAGCTCTCAGAGAGGTAACCAAGAGGGATTTAAACAAGGAAAAGGCCATATCAGTAATCAAATAATGCACAAACTGTGATGTCACAGCAAACAAAAGCAGTTGGAACCACTGCATTAAACACAGGTTAAAAATAATTATATACCTCAGTAACCTCACAATAAATAACTCTCAGAGTCATAATAACCAGTGATTGCAGCCAGCATTTGGAACAGCATGAAACTTAAAAAAAATTGAAGTGCTCACTGTGGGACCAAGAAAGGCATCAACCCAAATTGGGGGCAGGAAGAAAGCATCTGATTCTGCTTCTGCTTGAAGAGAAGTGAAGGTACTCTGAGTGCAGAGGAGTGTGAGCATGAAGAATAAACTGGGCTGAGGATTCTGGCCTCTGCAATGATAGTAACTGAGTGTGAGAGTTGAAAATAAGACTGCAAGCCTTATTCTTTTGTAAGAACTCTCTCCATAGTTACTTTTGGATGAGCTGTCAGACTCTTTGCTGGCATAAAAAAACTTCACTTGACTGATAATGTGCTTTTATTAAAGACCTCCATTTTAGTTAAGAAAATAAATTCTACAGTCTAGTGACAGCCAGAGAGCTTCTTTCAAATGTTTCTGAATTTCAATGAAAGTTTGGGATTTCTTCTCTTCCCATTACCACAGTGAGAAACACAAGCATATAAACCACACTACATATGAAAAATATGACAGCATTCTCTTAATATTGCCTGTATAAAGCCTTTCTGCTGAATCTGAGCAGAATGAAGTCAAAATCTTCAGCAAAAGCTGTGAGATGAAAATCAATGAAATTAATATTGATTCATGTTTGTTATTCATTTTCTCCTTTCTTTTATATTCTCCTTCCTCTTTCTTGCTTTTTCTCAGAGTTGTGGTTTAACCCCAGCTGGCAACTGAGCCCCACACAGACAATTTACTCACCTTCCCCTGTGGGATGGGGGAGAGAAGCAGAAGAGTTAAAGTGAGAAAAGTCATGGGTTGAGAAAAGGGAGTTTAATGGGTAAGGCAAAAGCCCCCCACACAAAGCACACAAGCAAAGCAGAACCAGGAATTGCTCCACCACTTCCCAAGGAGGGTGCTCAGCCATCCCCAGGGCAGCCGGGCTCCATCCCACGGAGCCGTGACTCGGGAACACAAACGCCACCACTGCAAACAGCCCCCCCTTCCTCCTCCTTCCCCCTGGTTTATATGCTGAGCAATCTTCACACTGGACAACTTCATGGTTCTCCAGACTAAGCAGTCAAGGAATATAAAAAAACAGGTGTTTATTTGGTGAACATGAGATGAGTGGCATTCCTTATAAAATTATCATTTAATAGTTCATACAGGCTGAGGTCCTCAAAATTAATGAGGTATTTGTTCTGAGGGAATCATCTTGCCAAGAAAATGTTTGGGGTTTTTCTTTAATAATTAATCATCTGAAATAATTTTTAAGAAAGTACCTTGGTTTTATAAGGATGTTTTTTGCATTCACTCTGAACCCTGCTCCTATAGGTTACACATAGGTGATGGAACAGCTTTATAACTATGGCACATCAAACATCTGATCTGCAGTGGCAGAAACAGACACCCATGTACCTCTGTGCCAGCTGTACAATTTGTAGCTAAAGTGGAAGACTTTTAAAGTGGTAAAGTTTACAGTCACTTCTCTGGCAAGGGAAGAACAGGACAAGAGTTTAATAAAAGGTTAAGACTGGATCCAGGACTTGGCTCAGCCTTGATAAGTAAGTTGTCTAAATTGCTATATTTTGTGGAGACATAGGAGCCAGAGGTATTCAGGGCAGAATAAAACTACCTTTAGCAGCTCACCTTTGCAAGGGGGGCACTCAGCACCATGAGCACAGCCAGCTGGTCAGAGGGCACACTTCTGAAAAAGAATGGGGCAAGATGGGGGAACAGCCATGGAGAGAAAATGAATAGAAGAGAATAGAATAGAATAGAATAGAATAGAATAGAATAGAATAGAATAGAATAGAATATTTCAGTTCGAAGGGAACAACAATAATCATCTAGTCCAAAAAAATGTATCCAGTAAATCTGCAGATAACCTCTCCATAATTTGATATCCATTCTATATGCTGCTCTAGAAGTCAGTAAATGCAGATGGAAACACCATACAGCTACCAAAAGGCTAATTTACTTCCACTAAAATATATTATTAGTTCCATTAAGCAGAGATTCAATTACTAGAAGAAAAATGGTTACTGATTGATTAACCTAATGGGTTTGGAACCTCCTTGAGAGCTAGCATTGAGAAAGTCTATTATGAAAACCTAAAAAGAAGAAGCTCTAAATAAAGAAGCTCTTTCCCAGATCAGGACAGTGAACTCTCTTATTCACTTTTGATCTTACAAAATGAAGCTGAAAATCTATACAGATATGAGGACTATAACAGTCCCTGAATCCACCAAAAGCTTGATTCAAAACTATTCCTTTAATAGTTTCTGTAGTGTAATCATTTCCTGCCCTTTCAGTGATACCTCTGAGTCTCCAGTGAGTGCACAACACAGCACTTCCATTCCTGTAATAACCAGAAGACTTGCAAGATGATAAATTCCTGAACTGAGCATTTGCATGCTCCTTCTGTATTATACAGTCAGAAGTTCCTCCCCAGGTAACACACCATTGCCTGTTTCTCGAGCTGGAAAATTAAGGGCCTTGCCTTCCATCTCAATTTTAACCCATCCCTGGCTCACCAGCTCCAGAGGGGTGTCTAGATCAGAAACAGAAAATTCTGCTCTTGGTCTTTTCTCTGTCCTCCCATCACTGTCGTCAGCAGAGCACAGTGTTTCAGTAGCAGGAGGATAACGAGTTCTTGTTTCCAGGAGATGGTATCCATAACTCAGATTTGCAGAAGCCTACCTATTCAAATGTGTGCCAAAGTACAGTTAACAGTGCCAGACATATAAAGGAATTGAATGCTAATTCCAATTACATACTCTTGAGGGGTCTATTGACATTTGGTTCCCCATGCACACCTCAACCATTTTGTCCCTTGCTGTCATTCACATCTTGGCTCATTTGCATCTTGAACATAATCATATTCAGAGCAAGACCACAGGGCATGAACTCGTTCTATATTTACCTACCAGCCCCAGAAAGGTTATCAGTTCCCATTCTGGGAGCAGAATTAAAAGTGCTGCTACTTCAGCACCTCTGTGTCAGGTGCCTTTGACCTCACAGTAACTCTGCAGGGACGTGGGGTTTTGTCAGCATGAGAATCTCTGTACAGCTTACCTGTAACTATGAGTCCATTTACTTAGCACAGTTCTTGACATGTATTTTTGAATTTATAGATGCTTTAAAGATAATTATTTAATTTCATTAGAAGTTAATCTGAAATGGGAATACCCTGGACTGCTACAATGGTCGTTTTTCACTTTAATTAGAAAGAGACATCAATATGTTTTAGATGCAAACAAACCAGGGAGATATAGTGAGTATGGCCACTTAGGCTGATTGAAAAATGGTTGGATAATGGCCACATTACTGTGAGAAAAAGTGGCTTCCCTCTTGGAAAATAATTATGTTTCTGTGTAGCTGCAGCAAATTAGGTGGGAAGCTTGTTTTGTTCTGTCAAAAGATGACAAGTATGGATGTAGATCTGTACATTTAATCTAGGTTCATTTTTAAATAGAAAACTGCTATTTTGAAAAAAAGCCAAAGGTAACTCCAAATTCACTGAGATGCCGTATTCAGATATTTGAATATTCTGCTCCATGATTTGCAGCCTCAACTATTTATAAAAGTGTAAACTGAAAACAGTTTAGTTTCTCTCCTATAGGCCAAGTTTTAATTGAATGTATTTCACCCACAAAATAATATAACTCTGGCTCCATTGGGAATATAAATAAATAATTTAAAATTTGTTGTGTTCACGACCAATGATTTTCATCAGTTATACAACTATACTGCATTTTGCTCTGAAAGACATCAGCTATTAGTCTCCAAGGATATGGCATCAAATGACCAGGCTCTCTGATTTCTCTTGATAAATCAAAAAGCAATAATATTGGTTTATTCTCCTCGAGTGGTGAGGAATAAAGTTATTATCTGTGTTCACCCTTCTGTTGCCATCATTTTTCCATCATACACGTTTCCATTCCAAGCAGATTAGAAAGGGAATATTTTATCTTGAGCTTTTTTTTTTTTTTCTATGTCCTGAGCAAATGCTTAACAGTAGCTGAGAAATAAGCCCTTCTCCCCCCTGGCCTGCAAGCCTGGTATCCCACATTACAGTGTTTTCCTGAGGGCTGTCTTCTTTCCTATGTGTCAGCACTGGGACCCGAGGATTGCAGGTTAAAATCCAGGTAGCTTGGTTCTGTATTAGCTCTACAGAAAGAGACATTAACCCAGAAATGAGACAAGTACAACCACCAATTCAGGCAATGAAAACACTGCTACTCTGCCATCTCAGTGCTACACTAATGACCATTTGATGCAGCATCTCACAGCTGCATCAGAAGTTCTTCAATTTGAATGGGGTTAAAGGTGAATCAATTAGTTCAGATACAAAGGAATTAAAAACTAGTTCAAAAGATCCTCTCAGACTGACATACCTGGAAACACTGTGAAATATTTTTCCAAAAATTGTTCCAAGCAGAATGTGAACTTTGTTTGTATAACGATCATGATAGATGTTTTACCTTTGCAGTCTGATTTCCCAAACCAAAACCCACTTGAAATGCCACAGAGGATCTGAAATGTCTTGGTTTAATATCAAGAGAAAATGAGCTCTGAGAAGTCACCGGAGGCACAGAGCTCTGGCAGTGTACTGTCCTCTAGAATATATTATTTTAAATTAGCAGACAGGCCTTTGCCACTTCAAAATTGAATGCCCAGTTAGCAGGAATGTAAACAAAGGGAGTTTGCTAAAAACCAGGTTACTGGATAGAAGCTGAACACCACTGAGGCAAGCTGCCTTTCTGCCCTCCCCACTGGAAGTATTCATCTACCTACTCATCCCTCTGGCTGTGTAAGGCAGTGCAGGCAATGACACACCTGCACCCCCAGATGTTGCTGGTTTAGACAGCAGAGCTTTGATCCTTCACCACAGGACCCAAGGCAGTATAAGGCCTGATCCAGGAGGTACTTGGAAAGGAAAGAGGGAAAAATCTGTAAAAAAAAAAAACCCTGACCTTTCCAGAATTGGATATTTCTGAAGGACAGCCCCTGTAAAGGGAGAGACATCTCTCAGCACTGGGAGTCAGAGTTCTGGCCCTCAAGCAGAGCAGAAGGTTGAAAGCCCAGGTGAGTGCCTAAGTTGGATTTGTGTGTAAAAGGCTTATTCATGTGTGTAGCAGCCTCATTCTGAGCGTTCCAACAACCCACTCAAAAGCCAAACCCAAATCTCTTGACCAATACATCCCCTAAGCGTGGAAGCTGGAACATTCTCAGTGTAAGATGAAGGTGACAGAAATTGTGAAACAGTTGTTGAAGCTGGCAGATATATTAAAGGGGAAAGAAAAATGAGTACTGTAATAAGACAATATCATGAAAAAAATGCACACAATGGGCAAATTAAACTTTTACGAGTGGTTGGAGTTCTGGAATGTTTTATATTTCTATGCTTTTCTTTGCCATATTGAAATTCTTTTAATATCTTTATTCAAATCAAACCAATAATTTCCTTTATAGATATCTGTCAGAGAGCTAAGGCTGTTTTCTGTGCATAATCCATGTATACAAAACCCCTTCTTATTTCAGTATCAATGACTTAATAAAAAAAAAAGTCAATTACAAGTATCTTCAAAAACTGACAGTAAAAGCACTGAAGTCCTAGTTCATAGCGTTTTGGGATATCTCTGACCCTTCTGAAATGAATGAGGCAACACAAATGGATTAAGATTGGGGAACACTGCATGTCTTGAAGGGATATTTTTTTTTTTTTTTAATTTTAGATTTTTAAATAAAGAATTGACAAAATAAACACATTTCTTTCATATTGGTCAAACCAGAAGAAACTGAAAATGATGAAGATAAAAACACAGCTAGACTGTGACTCTGCTAAGAGGGCACTGCCTGTGAAAGGTCCATAGTTCTCAAGATTTGCATCAATAAGGGGAAAGTTCGTGTTGACACAAAATAGCTTCCACATCCATATCCACACAGGTTTAGGAAGGTTGCCAGGAGGCTCATGTGTTATAGAGTAGCAAAATTGTTTCTGAAGGAGGAAACAGCTGTTCTCAGAATATGTTAAACCTAAAGATTTGTTGCATCTCCATGGACACAAGAACAGAAGATCTCATCATTAAATTGTTGTTTCGTTTTCAAGTTATTGGGCAGGTATGAAAGCAGTGACATCCACTTTAAATGAAAAATTGAACTGAGTGCATTGAGACAAGCATATCTGAATCTCCTAGAAAAAGAAATTACAGGAAATTATATGGATGACTTGTTGATAACAGCTTTATGGTATATCAGATATTTAGCGACATCACTGCTGCCCACCATAGTCTTTTTCTGTGCACAAATCACGCTTGACTGTCAGGAATGATCCTCCAGTGAATGAATGCTATTGCCCTACTCTGTGAAAAGAGGTTAATATTTCTGAACAGCAATTCCAAAAGCACAATACCAAAATACTATGGCCATACATGGTGGGTTATGTAATATGTGCATTTCAAGGTGACCAGAGGGTTTTGTTCCTGGAAGTCAATGCCAAAGAAATTATTTTGTTACTTATTCATGGTGCACTGTCTACAACATAAGTAAAGTGAACACCAGTGTTAGGGAAATAATACTCTGTGGCTTATCAGGGGGAAGGCCTCCTTGTCTTAGAGGAAATTGGAATTGTATAATCTTTTGCAGTCCTCATTTGTTTGAGGACTCATTTTTTTGTCCAACACAGTTTTGGCTTCAGACCCTTCTTACTTCACAACACTAATCTACGTTAGCATATTAATCACCAATTTCTACATATGAAGCAATACCGCAACACACCAACTGTTCTTGCAATTCAATCATAAAGAAATTGTACATTCAAATACGTAAACCAACAGATAACATTCTGAAACTCACTTCTCCATTACAAAAGACCAAATCCCAGGTTTAGGTGGTGCCCAGGCCCCTTATTATCCCCTCAGGTCTCTTGATGCTGTGGGTGTCCAGACAATTTGAAAATGCAGCCTCCACTCATTCACCTTCAAATATGCAGCCAAACTGAGTGGAATAAATAGCAACAGTTTATTCTCCAGTGAGTTTCAGACACAAGGTCAGGTCTCAGGAATTGAGAACTCCTCAAGCTGAGTCCATACATTTCTAGCACTTCCCCAGCTGATGGTTACACAAGAGAATAGATATTTGCACTTGTTCAGCTCCCCAGTACAGTACATCAACAGGGATTATACCTGTGGATGGTACAATCCTACAGTAACTGTATTTGAAATAAATAAATAAGATCTTTATCCACCAATTTATCATTTGAAGACTCCAGTGTAAAACAAGTCTCAGCTGGCCTCTCTTATGTCTTACAGGATTCTCTGTGAATGGACACATCAAAGCAATGACCCAAAGCAGTTAATCATTAATGTCATTGCCTTGCTAGAGCACAGTGCACCTGCCAAGCTGCACTGCTCATTTTAGTCTTTAATGTCTTGTGAGAAAAAGCCTTGTGCCCTGTCAGTGGCAGATACATATTCTCACATATGCAACTCTATCAGCTGCTTTACTTAGAGGCACATTACTAATCCAAAACCTGAAAGCTGTTACACAACAACATTTAGTGAATGGTATCTGAAAGAGAGCAATCATTCACACTTGATTATTTTATTCAAAAGCCCACAGGTTTAGAGGATGATCCTAACTGTGTTGTAAATTAAACAGCTGCTGTGGTCTGATTGAAATGGCTCAAGTGATTTAACCAATCACTAAAGCTGTTTATTAGAATTACAAAACAACAAAGAAAATCTTTGGTTGGTGACATGCCATCATATTTTAAAATATTCAGCATGGCCAAGAGGCCAGGACCCTGTGTATGCTGTCCCTCTCCTAAGGTGTCAGGCATTCACCAGGTGTTGGTGTTGTAGAAAACCTATTCAGAAAACATCTAATTTGTTTGAATCAGCCAGGAAGATCCCCTCTTGTTTCACAAATGAGTTTTCCAGTTCAGTCAAATAAAGACTATTTATGAAATGCTCATTTAAAAGAACAATATTCCTCTACCCATCACAGTGACAAGTAGAAGAATTAGAAATGAGCAAGAGATTACTTGGTTAAACATCCCCAATTTGTGAAGCCCCCCAAGATACTTCAAATATGGTTTAGTTCTCGCTTATAAAATGTGCTCATTTTAACACCTTTCTTCATTTTGCAGTATCGTTTATTATTCTGTTCACATTTGAACTAACACATACAACATTTTACAGTTTTTTTATTCTGCCTACAAGGCACAAGAACTGCTTTTTCTATCACTTCCTCATAGGTGACTCTTCTGGTAGCTAAGGAGACACTCCTGATTTTTGTCCAGCAATATAAAAAAATGTCAGAATCAGGCTCATAATTTCCTCAGCATTATTAGATTTATGATCTTCTTGGTTTTATGAATATTTCTACTAGGCTTATATCCATTATTGCTTTATATCTATTATTGCTACAATATTATCTTTGAACGAAGACAAATAGAAAGGAATTCAGCAATGCCCTATTTGGCCATTCACATAAAGCTTTAATAACTTTTCCAGGTTTTTGCTTAATAATTCCACTAAGAGCATAGTTTCTTGGATGCAGGCTGCTTCTAGAAAACAAAGTTAAAGTTTATTACAACATGAAATAAAGATGTACTTTCTGCTGTTATTCAGGGAACATAAAATATTTAAATATTTTTTCCACTCTAAGTTGTAAGGCATTCTGCTAATCTGCTGCAGTTTTGTGGTAATTTTAAAAGGTCACAGACCTCTTTATAAACTTGATTATAGTGCAACCCTTCCACCAACCAATGCAATGCTGTGCTCTCTGAAGTCAAGTGGATCAATGCTTGGTTCTACAAAACATTTGGGGCTCTCCATAATGAGCACTACTTTTCTTTATCACTTTGATTTTCTTATTTCCTGCTCCATTTTAATGGCACAGCCAGGGAGATACTGTCAATGCAGAATCTCTCTCTAATACTAAGTATACAGAATTTGTCATTTAACAGTTGTACCTTGTTATTTCTGTGTTGAGGGGGAAACAACTTCTCCATATGGCCAAAGTAGCTCTTTAACAGAGATTTCATAAGAGAGCTTTGTCTTTCTTATTGGGATTGCGTTACCTATGAGTTTTGTTTTGTCTTCTGGTTTTATGCCAAGAACTTTAAAGCCAGAGTGAAATATCACAAAAGAAAAAAAAAAATGTGTCTAACATCCCTTCAACAGTAAAATAGGGGTATTTTGATTAAACAATAAGGTAATATAGGTGTATGACAAAATATAAAGTAAGGTCTAATAGGTGAGTTATTAGGCCACTTGTACAATGTCCTTGTACCATGTGCTGTGCATCTACAGAGTTGCTCTGGAATCCTGACTGCAAATGCTACATGAGCTGATATTGATGCCATGATAATTTTTTGCCTTTTCTCTTATACACCTTTTGATAACTTCTGTATTCTTAGTGTTTTTTAGTCTACATTCTTAGACTTATTTTTTCAAGCTGGGAGACTAAATATCTCAGAAGCCTCATAGTGAGGAATCAGTGTGCCCCAGACCCCAAGGTCCTCTCCAGAACACATTTTGTAAACTGAGATAGAACCATCCAGGGGAAGGTTCCTCGGGGAGGGGGCTCACTGGAGCCTCTCACTGGGGAATCTTTGATAGATGTGCTGATTGGTAACACCTACAATGTAACACCCAACCTATGGGGGGTGCATTGCGGGGTGCATTGGGGTGCATTCCACCTGGATGTGGTGCACCTAAAGAGCCTTAAAATAAATAGAGGTAAAATCCTTTTCCCTTCTGTGTTTGATTCTTGATTTTAAGACCAGGAAAAGGCACACAACAACCAGAGTTGCAGTTTCTTCACCAGCACTTCTTTGGGTTGATCAAAAGAGAGACTTCCTGGAAGCTAGAGCTCTCTCCTTGCAAACCTGACACCCCTCTGATCTGTCAGGAATCCCCTTGTGGCTCACATGGCTATAGGATGGGGCACTGGATGGGGCAATCAATTCCCAGTCTTGGCACCACCAAGGTATTGCACAGCTGCCCCTCACCTGATGCAAGGCTGGGCTCATCTAGGTCTTCTGAAAGAGAGGGAACAGGTGGGACAGAAACTGGGGCTCCTTAAAAAAAGGCACTTGGAGAAGGATTGTGGGCCTGGTGAGTGAGAACTTCTGGGCACTTTCCAGACCAAGTCCTGCTCCTGCTGAGAACAGGAATGACAGCAAGAACAGCCCTTGGGAATCGCACTGGTCCTGCCTTGCAAAACTAACACTTTAACTTCCCAGCCCTACTTCTGTCATTAACACTGTCTGAACAAGATTAATGTTAATTGAAACAATTCTGTTCCATTATGGATCTTTCTTTGTCTATCGCTTATTTGATTCAATTCAGAAATTTGTCTACATTATTTAAGGGGCAACTGTCTACAGCTTAAGAGTGAATAATGCAGTTAGACAACTGTAGAACAATCTGAATTGATTAGAAAATGGATGAAAGCTGTTATATTTAATAGAAATCATTTTGTTTCTGAACTGGCATGTATTTGTCACTACCTAGTTGATTAATATTTGCAGTAAATCCTCTTGTACCTGATAACTGTGGTGATATGTTGGGATTCTTCTTTTCTAGATCTTCAGTGAAAAAAGGGAAAGATGGTCACAGCTGCAGTAACATAGAGCCAAAATGTTAGGTGAGGAATGAGAGATGCAAACACCTCTGCTATAGATGGATGGAGCCAACAGGGTCATCAGGAGAGATGGAGCCTCTATCTGCCAGTGGTCCTAACTTCAGTGGGTTTCAGGAATAAAGAGTTGAGGGGTATTCATGAAAGTTCCCTGGGAATCACTTAATTAGGAGAGGTTTAAGTTACTTAAATGATCAGCAACTGAGTGCAAGTGATGAATTGAGCAGCATGTTAGAAACACAGCTGGGGAAACTGGGATGGCAAACATATGACAATCCTTTGCAAAAAATTTTATATGGGTAAGAAAAGCCTCTGTGAAAAAAACCTCAAGTTTTCTGCAAATAGAACTGCAAGTAGCTTATAGGGGGTGGACAAACCAAAGCAAGGCTGGCACCACACAGTTGTTCAACACAGATAATTTTCGAAGGTCCAGGAAGGGTTGTAAGGTTTGGTTTCTGGGAAAGAAATGAGTTTTTAGACTATGTTAATGTAAATAATTATGAGTTATGAATTAATTTGTGGGCACATCTCTGAAATGGTACAAGGAAATGCAGTGGCTGCATTTCATCAACAAAAAAAAAAAAATGCTTAACCTTATTAACTAGCAGATAAGAGAGGCAATGAGCCATATAAAAAATAAGTTTAGGGATTACACACTATTACAGTCAAACATCTTGCTAATTGAAAGAAAGAACATGGTTCACACGGAAAGAGTGAACTCGCCTACATCAGTGGCATGAAAGCAAGAATGTGAGGGAATTCACATACCTACTTCCTGACATTTTGCTTACTGCAAAATTCTTGGTGCCACAGAAGGTAATGACATTTTAAAATACCTCAAATTCAACAACAAAGCTGAAAGCAAATGCTATGCAGCAGCTTCTAGAAACAGCTGAATGAGATGTTTTGTGGGTGATGTGGAAATTCTGTCCCTCTGGATCTGTTCAGTAATCTGAAATAGAAATTGCAGAACTGAATGAATGCTACAGAAATAAGTCCCTGATCAAGGTGGATATAAAAGACTGTCATTTCCTTTAGCAGCCTTGCCACAAGGCACTAAATGAATTTTCTCTGGATGCCTGTTTTTGTATTTATCTGCCCCAAATATCCTAGCTATTCTAGGACTGAGAAATGAAGTTAGTACTGAAAAAAAGCATAGCTGAGCCTTTGCTTTTATAGGCTCTAGAGACACTAAAATTTTATACTAAAAGATGTATTTCTTTTAATTAGGAACAGGGGAGAAAAAGAAAAGATTTAGCTATTGTTGATAATCTCAAACATGCAGTAAGAAAATCAGAAACCACTTACTAGCTGCATCTGGGGACAGTCCAATATGCAGCAAACCATTTGGTATTGAAATCAAGGCAAATGATGTGTTCATATTCCATCCATAAACACAAAATGAGTTCCTGCCTACTGTGACTTATTTTCCTTCTTTTTATAATGATTTGACCTGGCCAGTTAAGAGACATAAGTTTCTAGGTTTTAGTTTGTCCAGTATGAGTCACATTAAATTTCCATTGTTAGAGCAAGTTTACCTGTTGATATTGACAATTCTGGCCCACCAGGCCAAGCATTTTCAACTTAAGACCTCCTTGCTGAAGGCACTGTTGCAGCACAAAGATAATTTCTCACACCACGATTATGAACTTGAAGAAAAATCTGTGTCATGATATTCACTTGTGAAAAGGTGAGATTTTAAAAATATAGATTAATAACAAAAAATAAGAGATCCTGGTGTCTGCTATTTCATTGCTTTTCTCCAACCAGTCCACATGGTGGTGGAAGGTCATGTTGAGTGCCACATGTTCTTCCACTGACTGTAGGGCTTCACAAACTCCTGTGTTAACATACAGTCAGTAGCTGCATCTCTGCCTTCCAGAACAGCAGTAGCATTTATCCCTGTGGGAAATACGTTCCCAAATGCAAACAGCAATTTTCTCAGCTGGCAAGAAAAAGCAGGTTAACATCTCCACTCTCGTCTTACTGTGTAGTTGAGGGATGAAGTTTGGATCTGTGTTTGCATTTGCAACCTGGCTAATTTTGATGGTAAAAAGCACACATGCACTATTACATAATTCCAGAAGCCCACAGTTTCTGGAACAGTTGTATATATAGAAATCATCAGAAGATTTAGATCAGAAGAATCCACAGTAAATGCTTCAGCACCACTCATTAGCCACTATATAATTTTAGGGTGTCTTAATACCTTACTGGCAACATCACAACTTACTTAATTGGAGTCCTGGGAATAATTTTGCCATGAGTGCATTTGGAAGAACACAAGGCTCTTGAAGAAGATGAGGGACCCTGGTAGATGAGCATACAGAGAATTCCCAATCAGTGCTGGAAAAAACCCAAAGACAAGATCATGAGGTTTCATTAAAAGAATTGCTCTAAGAGGTTCTGTGCCAACTCTTGTCCTAGATAATATCAACATATATAAGAGTAAAATACAGCAGCTATAAACAATTTTACACTGAATTTGGTGTAAATAATATCATAACCTAGTAACATCACCTAACCAGTTTTTTGCTATAGTATGTGAAATATCCTAAGTTATCAGTACTAGAATCTCACAACCCCCTCTCTTCTGACAGTCTTGATGCTCTTCCTGTTACATTTGCCAGTTTTCCTGCTGGGAATATATTTGATGTCTAAGTTTTATGACTTTTTACACTTAATACCATTTTATACTTAAGTTTACTAATTGTTTCAGAACTGACCTATGAAAAGCAAATGATATTTTGTTCCACTAGCGATTAGTTCCAGCAATCAGGCAGCAGCAGACTCACTTCTACTATTTCAAGTCCCTGATTTCTGTATTTCAAAATAATTTCTATTAGCACTAACACTTATGATGAAAAAGACATCCAGGCTCCATGTCAGGGTTTTTAAATCTGGCTCAAAGTCAGTTTTTTTTAAAAAGAGCAGGTCCTTACAGCAGTGTTTGAAATCATTCACTATATATTTAGATCACAATGTACAACACCCCTCCATGCAAATGACAGACCATTACCAGGTTGGACATAATAAGCCTATTTTTGGAACACTTTATTAGAAGTGAATCTCCAGGTAGACTTTCTTGGAAAAGGTTACTATTGCTAACAGAAGACAGGGTTCAAGAGGCTTTTGTTTACCTCTTGCAGCTCAACTTACTTACAGCTGTGGAGAACCACAATGACAGCATTTTACTATTGTCATTAGGAAAGAATTCTGCTTTCTTGTCTGCTGCACCTAGCCCTCCTTCCCAGAAAACTTTGCCTTACGTACATACACTCTTAGTTGTTGTTTTTGCAGCTTTCCTCTTCTCTGAAGATCTTTTTCCCTAAACTGCAATCCTACTTCTTCAGATGTGAGTTATCTTTGTCATCACATCCAAGCCCCCCAGCCATCATTTTCATTCTGAATTCATTTTCATTAAAAACAAATATAATCAATCATGCTCAGTAGCAAGCTTATTAAAAAAAAAATCAGTACACAATTTTACACACCATCAAGCTCTGCTCAACACTTTCCAAAATCTCTGCAGTGTAAAGTCTTCCCTGTCTGAGAACCTTTGTGTTCTTAGTAACAGCACAATAACATGTTCCAGGGAAAACAGCCCCTGGTGCTCAAAGGAAAGGAACTGCTAGAGGAAGAATTCATTGATGGATGGGGCTTTTCTCCCATGTTTTAATTACCCAGAGAATTGGAACAGGCCTAGATTAACCTGCACACCTATAATAACACTGCAGCTAATGATCCAAGCCCAGGGAGATGGCAAATTCCATGCTTCATTGACTTAAGCACTCACAGCAGCAGTTTCCTATTCTGCAGAAGAGGAATAAAGTCCTAGATTGTCCCTCCCCTCCCCTGGCCCTCTCTGATCCTGTCTCATAAAATACGCTGTTGCTTTGTAGAAACCTTTGTGCAACAGTGAAGGCACCTGAAAAGAAACTTGACAGTGAGGTCTGTGGAGACTCCCTCTCTCTGATCATTGCCACAGTGCAATGTGTGTTGGAAGAGGATTTTCCAGACCACGAGGAAGGATGCTGAGCATTGTTCCTGTGCCGTTCCTCCCCAGCCTACGGTACAGACACTGCTGCCTGCATCCCTTTGCACACCAGCATCAAAGGATCAATCTTGTTCACACTCACCTTGAAGTCCTGAAGATAAAAACATGAAATAGGAAGATAATTTAACATCAGAAAGCAAAACCTGCTAAAAAAAATTGATGCTCTACATTTAACAAAATTTTGTCATCATTGGAAGTCTCAGAAAAGACATGAAGAGTCAGTGACTCTGCACTACCTCTGAGACTGCTGGAAGCAATGAATGACAATGCAAAAGAAATCTTATGTGAACTAAAACAGGAATAAAAATGTATTACAGCTCATGAATGCAAATATATTTTAATATTGCAATGTTTTATTTAGGAGAAAGGCATTGGGGAGTATCATTCACAAAATAAAAGCAGAAAAATAACTATAATAAAAAGGCAACCAGGAAAAAATTATCTTCTGAAATGTTTTCTCTTTCAATTTGGTGAAAGTTTTCTCCTGGTGAAAAGGTCCCATGGCATGGAATGTGCCTGTTTTAAGTATCTCTAATGTTAGTTGAAACTTGTGAGATTTGGGGGCATGGGGGGTAAAGGGAGGAAGAGAAAGGGGAAGGAGGAAAAGGGAAGAGGGGAAAGGGAGGTAGGAAGGTAGGAAGGTAGGAAGGGAGGAAGGGAGGAAGGAAGGAAGGAAGGAAGGAAGGAGCCACCTTACTCTCCTCCCACCCAAAGTTTTGTTCCAAATGAAATGCAGCTGCTTTGCTGCAGGGAGTGACCTCAAGGGACGGGAGTGGCTCTCGGAGCAGAACTGCACCATCAGTAGTTTCCTGGGTGGACAAGTCACTGAGGCAAAGAGTGGCTGCCGTTCCTGTTACAGTTTTTCTAATCACCTTTGTGAAGTGCTTTGCACTCAAAAAGCACTGGATGAAATATGTGTCTTTGCTGTTATTTTCAGTTAGCTGCCTGAGGCTGAGTGCAATGTGGCCCAAGCTCAGCAGCTGTGAATTGATACCCTCAGCATGTCTTCAATTGCTTATCCCTACCTTAATACACATTAGAGTTCCCACCTGCAGATTTCTCTTCCCACATTAGACAGCTTCTATGAACGTAGGACTGAAGGTAGGAAGGAACAGCAGCACATGAGATATGCAGTACATCACTGGCACAGACACAGATCTGCATAACAAAAAGCTTTGTGCCTCTTATGAAAAGGAATTATATGAAGCTCACACTATTTTAACCATCCCAGCTCTAAAATTTCTTTTAAAGCCTATGTGGCAGTTTGGATAAATGACTTTGGAGAAGTAGGAATCTTGTGAGTCTCAGCACTTCTCTCTGGGGGTGGCAGGCTGCGAGACGCTGCTATGCTACAACAGAGTAAAGAATGTGCACTTCTTCACAGCTAAGAAACAAAATATATTGCATTCAAATATGATTTTCCTACAAGATTAGCAGATTTACTTATTAGATAATGGGACGCTTCAGTGTGCATTTCAATAGGATAAAAATGTAATACTGGTGCATGTTGGGTAGAAAACATTTATTGCAAAAGAATTTTAAAAAGGAGAATTTAGAAATTAGTCAATCTTTTCCAGAATCACTGGTCTGAAAGGAGCTCATTTCTGAGCCTTCAGATTAAATACCAGAATATATCTACAGCAAGATATCTAGATGTTATACCCTGATGGTATACCTAGAATTTTCTCTCCCAATGTCCTCTGAGCACAGTTTTCTAATTAAAGCTACTTCACCCTCTTGAGTATATATTTACTCAAAGAACTGTGTTCTGTGGCTTCTATCTTATCTATCCATACCCTAGACCATGCTTGCCAGTTTGTCTACTTGGCAGCTGTATGTACATTTTAAAATTAATATCAAAAAACCAAATAGCTGAGGCAGGAGAATGTGCTGGTAAAACTAAATAAGAAGAATTAAGAACTGACAGGACATTGTGACAGACATTAAATTTTGCTATAATATATTTTATAGTACAAAAACCACCTAGAATTAAATCCAAGAAGACAATGGAGACTTAATCTGTTTGGCTACCTGATCTAGGTATCAAAGCCAATAATTATAAGGCTAAAGAAAACACTTTTACTTACATGGATTGTTCTAGGACCCACTTTGTTCACTGGTTAAAATAAATAGATAAAGACAAACAAATAAAATTGATACTTCATTTCTTTCTTGAAATCCTCTGGTTTCAGCATGGATCTTGCTATACTTTACAAGATTGAAGGGCTAGCTACAAATGGAGCACTGCTCATGCTAATTAAGGCTTTAGCCTTCTGGATAAAATGAGAAGTCTGAACTTCTGGGTCCTTTCACAGTCAGCTGTTGTAAACCAATATATTGTGAAGGGATAAGTTGAAGTTAGAATCAAAAAATCATAGAATATTCTGAGCTGGAAGGGACCCACAAGGATTATCCAAGTTCAACTTCTGACCCTGCTCAGGACACCCCAAGGATCACACCATGGGCCTGAGAGTATGGTCCAAATGCCTCCTGAACTCAGACAGGGCTGGGGCTGTGCCCACTGCCCTGGGGAGCCTGTTCCAGTGCCAGATCACAATGTAGATAAGTGAAAGGTGATTTCTGAAGATCTTTGTTGAGAGGTTCTCTAAGGAAACAGCAGCTGCTCCTTTCATCACTCTCCCTGTACCGTGTGTGGTGTACCACACACAGAGCCAGTTCACTGATGTGGCTGTGGCTGCAGAGCTCTGTTCTGTCCAATTCCCACTAAAGCTGCCTCTGACCTATTTCCTAACTGAGGCTGATGGGCCCTTGCTCCCCCATAACTTCTGACACACCACCACAGCAAACCTTGCTTGACAAGGGTGTGACATAATCACACCACACAAGTCAAGCACATTAATCCAATGTTCAGAAGTATCTGGAAAAAAAAAGCCCCAGGAATGTCAGTCTGTGTCACCTTTGTGCACAACACACATGACAGGAAAGGGGCATCTTGATTTCTCAGCAGCCACAGAACCATGCATCACACCACTTCTTCGAGTTTATACACAAAGCACACCTTTTTTGAAAATATGTATCAGTGTGCCCTGATTCACCTCCCACTGACATCAACTGAAAGAGAGTTTTGGGTCTGATAATATTCAGGTTTGTGCAATTTGACCTGGAGTCACATTCATTTGAGTGATATTCATCCAAGCTACTGTTGCACTTGGTCCCTTTGCCAAAAACTAAAATCTGGAATGAGAACCTCTGTGAGGAACTGAAAGCCATACCAAATGTAAAGGAAAGCTGTCTATAACAGGAGGCAGAATTCTGAAGCCTCATAACAAAAACAGTGCTAAGCCATTTAAAGATGGATTTTCCTTTTAGCAGTATTTCCATTCCTTTCAAAACTGTTCAGCTGTAAATAAATTAAACTTTTTTAAAGTGATGCTTCCATCTAATTTTAAAAGGCCTGCTAAATTTCTAGATGTAAAAATTTATTTTTAAATAAATTTTGGAATATACTGTTTCTCAAATAGGCAACTTCCCTGATGCTTGTGTATGCAGTGGTTCTCATACTTCAGGCTCTGCCCTGAACTGGATTACTGAGCACTGTTATGGAACAAGCAATAAATAAGAACAGCAGCTTACTTCACATATCTCTGTACATGTTTTCACTTTAGATACATAACTATATAAATCATGGCTTTATGGCTCTTGTAGAAAGAGGATTAACTGGAAAATTGAAATCCTACTCTGGGCAGTAAAACATTCATGCATTTTCTTTTGGTGTCCGAGCTCCTTCTGGGAAGTGATGCAATCTCATTATGATTCCATAAAGCTTCAGAGTTTTTATAAAGCATCAAAACTGCTGTTAAGCAATTCCAGTACTTCCCTGTATTTCACACCATTTGTGACACTTCACACAGTATCTGGTCCCCAATAATGCATCCACAGGAGAGGAGAGGCAGTGTTTGTGCTATAGGCTTGTACAAATATTTTGCATCTTCCTTAGAGGGAAAAACTTGGTTACATCTCTGCAGGGGATCAGAGCTGAAACTGCAGTGATCAATGTCACAATCAGAACAAACATATGAGGCTGTCACACTTCAGGCACAGAGAAAGCACTTTTAGATCAGAATAAAGTTAAACTTCCAAATAAGTTTCTCCATATATAACACCACAATGGCAATAAAGCCATCAACAGGGCAGCAGTGCCAACTCTACGAAAATAATTTCTAGAATCAACCACCATTTTCTGCTCTGATGTTTCCACTTTTAACTAGAATATTGTGAGTCTCTCAATTGCTCTAATTCGAAAGAGAAAATGAGAAAATTTTACCTTGTTATGGTCACAGTAATTTTATTTTCAGAAAACTGATGTTTCTGGAATAATGCTTCTGAGCTCTTGCGAGAAAGTATAACATCTCAAAGTTTAAATATGATCTATCAAAATACTTTTCTGGTTAAGTTTGTCTCTGACAGTTGCCATTCAGTACATTTGTTCTGTGCTTTTGGGGAATATTCTACTGCTCCTTGAATTTTGCACTATTTTCTCAGAAATTCCAACATCATGGAAGGTTTCTCAGTTCCAGTGCTTGCTTCCAGGGCAATTGATTGTGGGCAAAGTTCCTGGAATGAAGTGCCAATATCTTTATGTCAATGAGAAAGTTGTCACTGTCTTCAACAAGCCCAGAATTTCATTCTTATTTCCTCTGAAGAAGAAATATTGGGTGCACCTAGCAAAAATTCAGTGCATTGGTCTGACTTTAGGAACCAAGGTGGCATTGGGTGATATCAAAGATCCATGTGGCCTAATATCCTCCACAAAATACTAGTACCAAAATTCAGTACCTGATTTCTTGTCATCCAACACTGTCCTCTCTAGGAGATTCCTGGGGTGTTCTTCTCTGTGTATTTAGTTACTGTAAGCTCTTTTCCATTAAATTGTCCAGTCTCTCTCTGAGCCCATGATAAATTCCCATGAATCCAACAGCCACAATGTCCTGACAAGGGCATTTCCAAGTCTACAATCAAACAATGTACTGCTTCCTTCTGTCTGAACTGTGGTTCCCATTATTTTTGTTCAACACTCCTACTTCTTTATTTATATAAAAGAGACAGGGAGAAGTTCCTGTCTTTTTCTCCAAGCTTGCTGTAATTTTGTGCCTCTCAGCCCCAGGGTCTTTTCCAGGCAGAAGATTTACCAGTTACACAACTCCTCCTTGTATAGCAGCCATTTCATGTTTTTGATCCCTGGTTGCCTTCCCTGAACCTCACCATGCCAAACCCTGACCTTCCCACCAAGTGGTGACACCAATTTGGGGCCCATTAGGGGAATTCCACACAACCTTTTCCTACACTCATCAACTCATCCACCCTGAATTCCATCTGACACTCTGCTGACTGATCATTCAGACCTGTTCTTTCCACACCTCCCAGCCAGGTGTTACTTTGCCTACCATGAATAACCTACTACCCCTGCACACTTTGTATTGCTCATGTCCTTGTACAGATGACATGAAAAAGAATCCCCAGTAGCAATCTGGTGGGAATGCATCAAGGACAAAGTTTGCCTTGGCTATGGGTTTTAACATACTGTGAATGTCAAAATGCAAGATTTCCCCCAGTAATTCCATGCACTTGACTCTGTTTGCCTGCTTCTACCATATAGGCAAACATGCCATTGGGAAAATGCCTGAGAGGACTGTTGTATGTAGCATATGAAACAAAAAAAACATGAAAGGACTGGGCTGGTTGTGCATAGAGAAGACAAGAGAGAAAACTTAATGGTTTCCAGCTTGTCAAAGATTGGAATGAAAATGAAGGCAGCAGACCATTATTCATGTCCACTGAGGATAGGACAGAGAGTAATGAGCACAAATTGCTGCAAAGAAGAAAATGCTTAATTATCCAGGATAATTAAAAACCTGAAAAGACTTTCAGGAAAACTGGGCTTGACACTACAGAGGGTTCTTTAAAAAAACTCAAGTATCTGCTAGGAGATATTGCAGCTGTATTTTTCATCTCAGCTTAGGGCAGTGGATGGAATGAGGTTAAATAAGCAGGTTTGTCTGAACTCATCATCTTGCCAGTGAGGAAATATGACAGAAGCATTTAAATTTCCATACTTAAGAGAAAGATTTAGGCCACCTGTGAACATGATCTGATTTTCAGAAGGGATGAACTTCTTCAACTCTTACTAGATACAAACAACATGTAGGTACTGAGAATCTTTGACACACAGGACTTTTCTCTTACTTTGACAACTACCTAAGCTGGACTCTACCTTCAGCTACACAGGAATTAACCATTTCTTCACTAAGAATCTTCAAATAGGCAATTCATTTTGCCTGTGAGATGGAAACACAGGAATATTTCATCTTTTGTCTTATGTGGTTGTCTTGGGGTGATTTTATGATAAAACTTTATTCCTCTATTGTCTGCTTTATGCCCAGAAATGGGGCCTGTAGCTTTCAGCTGGGTCTGAGAGTTGGGTGGAAGCCGGGGGAATCCTTTGGCGTGCAGTCTGTGTTCAGCTCAGCCTTGCAGCGGGGAGGGAGCAGGGAGAGAGTTGCATTCTTTGCTTTTAGCTAGCTTGTTAGCTGAGGTAAGAAGTTTTCCTAAGACTGCATACAGCAATCCTCTGGTGATTTCTGTGGCTTCTTCTGGAACTGTCTGGCTTAGCTCCAGTCCAAGAACCAGATCATCGGACCCCGTGGACGGGCGGGGAGGCTGCAGGGACGTCGCATCCCAGCCCGGACCTCAGGAGAGACCGAGCCAGCTACAGAAAAGAACTCTGAATCCACCAGCTTTCTCTGCAGCGAGAAGGTTTAATATCTAACATTAGTAATTTTTTTCCTGTGCCCTGCAGGCACTCTGATTGTTAAATAAACAGGTTTTTTCACTTTCATTCAAGAAATTCCTTTTGTATTGGCGGGGGGAGGGAATGCTGAAACCTGTCTTCTGGAGAGGAGATGTCCATTCCAGAGCTTTTCCCCCTGAACTTCTCTCAAACCAAGACAGTGGTTATTGGGGCTAAGGAAGAAAGACTGTTTTACACACCTTAGCTTCTGAGTCAGAAGGGGGTTGTGGTGACTATGTTTTGTAGAGGTGTTTTTGTTACTTTTCTCATTCTGCTTGAACTTTAGAGCTTAAAGTCCCTTAAAGAAAAGAAGGTAGCCTTCTTTTTTATTGATCAGTAGCTTCTGTGGTGTGGGGAAGCAGACAGAAAGAACATCTCTGCCTTTGTGGTGTATGATGTAAGTGATGCCAAATGGAAAACACAGAGATCGTGATGAATGCTAACTAAACAAGGACTGACAACCTCTGTATCTCCCAAGCACTTCTCAGTACAAAGACAGGAAAATATAATTATTTCTGTTTTGAATATCCCAGACAAGTGCAGACACTCAACCTGGATATTTGCATATTTATGGGACAATGATGAGTAAAAAATAGCTGTAAATTTTAGACATTGCAGAGTATCTCTGCATTCTGCACAGGATACCACAAGATGCACAGGGTTCCTCTCAGGCTGGGATTCAATGCAAGGAAGCAAATAGTTGGAAGTTTGTAATACCTGCATTTGAACAGCTGCAGTTTCAGGGGTGGGGTAGATCTCTTAGATGAGAAGTTCAGATGAGGAGGGAAGAAAACAAGTGCAGTCAGAAGCAGAGAGTCAAATATCCAGACCGTGCAAACTGGAACAATGCCACTGAAGTCAGTCAAGCTCTGACAACCTGCAAAAGCCAAAGTGCTACTCCAGAATATTGTCTGAGCACAATCGTTATGTATTGTGCTGTCTCCCTTTATCAAAGCAGAAATTGCTCACAGATGCAGAAAATTTATTACCTCTGAAGCAAATACACTTCCATCGGCTTTCAGAAGATTTTGGACAAGTGTATGTTCTAAAACTACACAAATCCAGCAGGCTGTTTCTGAATCAGTACAATTTCTTGGTAAATTAAAACTTCTGACAGGTATTAATGAGAAAGTCTGCAATGTTCCTGTGCTTCAGCAAGCAACTGGATGGTCCGAGAGCTGTAATACAATTAAAGTATGGGAAATGAAACCTGTCTTCCAGTTCATCTGTCAGTTACTGAAGCAGCATAAAAAAGGTCTGAGCTCCTGAAAATGAACATGCTATAGATACAGTTATGCAAATGAAATACCTACCTTTCAGGAAAGACAGGTTAATCCTTCAGTTGACTTCAACCATTAAACTGAAAAGCTATCTTGAATTTTTTCCCCCTTTCACTAAAGTTGGAAGTTGTGGATCTGATAGAAGGCAGGGTCCCTGACATGATTTTAATCTCTCTCATAACTGTAATTGTGTTGACATAATATGTTCAGATTTCTGCAAAGCATTTCACTCGATGCTATTCAACAGCCTGATTTTAAAATTTTGGCACTATATACAAATTGATGTTGTCTTTATCAAACTGATTAAAAACATCCAAGTTATGGTTAATGAAGTCACCAATATACAAGAATGTTTGTAAGATGGAGAAAAAAAATTTAAAATAATCCTGGATGATGTTATTGCATCAAAATAACAAAATATTAATTAATTTTAAAAATAATCCTGGGTGATGCTATTGTTACAAGTGGAAAATTGGTATTATGTTTGTAAGTGGCAGATTTTTATCAGACACTAAGCCAAAGCAATTAACAATTATAAAAAATTAGTTCACTACTGATGCAGAAATGGCTTTTATTTAATGACAAGAAAAAGGTGCTCATCCTCTGAAAGACCAGAAAGAACCTTTGGGAAATCAACTTCTAATTTCTGCAGAAGGCAGGCTGACAAAATTCTCTGTTTTCAATCACGACTGACACAAGGTGCTTTAGAAAAACTGCATTGCCTTACAATTGCCAGTGATCACTCCATCCAACACTTGATAAACTGATCTATTGACTAGTTGTCCTCAGTTGTTTTAGTAAAAAACAAACAGATACTCACTCAAAATGCAGCAATGATCCTCATATCTGGACTAAATGGAATTACATCCAAGCCTCCAGCCTCCAGCCTGGCAGTGTTCTTTGCCTGCTCAACAGGGGAGCCCTGGATCCGCCAGCGGTGCCAAGGAGAGCTGTGGGATGAGCACGAGGCCGTGCAGAGCAGCCCCTGTGCCTTTCAGAACAGGAGTCCCTTGCACTCTTGCTGCCTTCTGCAAGGCCAAATCAATGGGCAGGGAGGAGTCCTATGCTGTGGAACTACTGCACATTGTTTCTTGAGAGGATGGAGCCACTATCCAGGGAAAAATCCTTCGCTTTACCTCACCCTAGTGCCAGAACCCAGCACACATGGCCAGGAAGTACAGAGCCCTCATGGTAATAATTTGTTTTGCCACTTACACAGGCATGCTTTTTCCTTTGCTTGGGGCATAAGCAGAAGAGCTAAAGGACTGAGGATACGATAGTCAAAATATATGCCTGCTCTTAACACAGGAACGTGTGCCAAAACAGTATAAGATTTTTACTGCTCTAAATGATATTAATAACTCCTCTAAAAACATCATGTAACCCACTAAAATACAAAATCTATACACTCATCTCAGAGGAGAAATGTACTGTTGTAAGACATCCTTTTAGAACAAGGAAATAACAAATATCTGATAATTAAATACATTAACAGTAGAGAATTGCTCTCTGAGAACTTATTGACTGAGCCTCAAGATGGCAAAACCAGCATACAAAAGTGAAAGGCTCAAGAGCCTAGAAGAAAGACCAAACATAGTTAGGTCAATAACTATTGACAGGGGTGAAGAATTTGGTATTGAACAGAGATTTTCTAGGTTTTTAACCCAGCTTGTCAGAATTGACAACAATAATATTACTAGATAGCATTATCTCATGCAATGTCTGTTGTTGAGTTTGAACTTCACTCATCTGACTTCTCCTTTCTACATAACGACAAAAAGTATATTTATTTAAAATTCCAAATAAAATTTTGGTCTTTGTGATACCAAGTTAGAAGAAATAAATTACATTCTTTTAAACCATCAAATTTCCATAATTATTAATGGACATACGTAAGCACTCTGCATTTTTTTAAATGGCTAAAAGCAACCATAAAACAATGTACATGCATTAAAACATACTACTGAAAATTACATTTAACATTCCAGCCATAAAAAAACCTTGAACTCAATGCAGAAGACCTATGGTGATCTAATGTGCCAACAGTGTGAGTTTTCTCTTCTGAAATCTTTAAGCATTCTCCGGAGGTCAAAGTCTTCAGCATGGAACGTGAGTACATTTGGTTTTACACTGATCTTCAGTAAAGCTGGTTATCTACAATACAGTACAGTCTATAGCCTTATGAAGAGTTCAGATATTCCAGAGACCTCATTTATTGACTGGTTAAATAGCAATAAAAAATATGTAATGCTTGTTGCCTCTCTAAATTTGCGATGCACTTAGACTTGCATAGGTTGGTTTCCAAAGCACTTATGAATTTAATAGGCCCCATTTCTGTGAGTTGTAAACTACTGCCTGAGCTGAGTTTTGGCACATTGTTCTGAAATGCTGATAATTTGGCTGGGACAGAATACAATGAATGGTAAAATGGATGAATTACCAGAAAGGCAATTGCTTTTAACAGATTAATTGGCATGCCTAATATTTTTCTAAACTTTGTGATGAAATTTTTCAGTTTTCCCTGAAACCCATTATGGAAGTGGATTAAGTCTTGCTGTTGAAACTCCTTTGTAAGAACAGGAGATATTAAAACACACTCAAGTCTTTCGTCAGGGGTCTTGTTTCAGACATAGAAGGGCAGAGGTGGTACAACAGCAGAGAGAAAAACATGTCACAAAATGTTTGCAATTGCCCATTTGGTCAGTAGCTCACACAGCTATCAGACACTACCTTGAAACCTTTAAGGCTTTTTGTAGGTGTTGTTTCGAATATCTGTCAAACACCGTTTTTAAAGAACATCTGACAGAGGTCTGATGAGAAGCAAAATGATTTCAGGTATGTTCCAGTCAAGAGGTTAAAAATTGTATTTTTGAAGCATCAAAGGAAAAGCAATACATTCACCCATCTCATTTTCAACACAGTCAAATCCTCATCAATATCATGTTCTCAAAGGTGTCTTTATGGCATTTCTTTCTTCTTGAAGAAAGCCTCCTTAGACACTTTCAATACATCAGTACATTTTCTGTCCCTCCCTCTAAATTCAAGCAAGTTACACGCTTAGAGAAGGGAGCTTTTGGATGGATTTCCTGTGCTTGATTAAGAGACCTCTATTCTCTCAAACTGCTGCTGCTCACTGCTGCTACCACCCTTCAAATCTCAAAAATCCCCAAATTCCATGGCAAACAAAGAACAATCATTTTTGTGTGCTGACCACTCTGATGTCATTGAATCTGCCACTCACTAAACAGTCCACTCTGATGTAAATTGAAGATAACTCATAGTCTGCGAGGAGATAAAAAAATTAATTTTCAATAAGCAGAATAATTTGATGGCTTTCAGTCAAACTCCTTATTCCAGCATTTCCATAACAATCTAAGTATTCACACTGGTGTGTTTCCTCTGTCAGTAGTCACTTTGAAAGAAGGGCATTGAAACAGGGTACTTGTGTATAAAAAAAGACTGCTGTGTAGAGGCATTCTTATAAAAAGGTGGGAGAAGAAATAGGACAGCACTTAGATGTGTAACTGGTATACAAGTAGCTGTGAAAGGCTGTGATCAGCTTGGAGGTATTAAAACAATCTTAAAATTGAAGCTTCCAAATCATATCATGTTTGTGCTCATCAGCTGGGAGTCATTTAGGGTGAGCCTGGTGATAGTAATCTTTTTGAAGATGTTTGTTGAAAGAAGCAACTAAGCAAATGTATCCATTTTAAATATAAAATTGATGAGGGAGACAACTAAACACACCTGCTATGAAGGCATATGAAACAAGCACTATGGGATGGGAAGTATGGTTAAGATTTAGGGCCTCTCACTATCTTCCCAGCTTGGAGAGAATAAGATGCTGGGTACATGAGCTCTCCCTTGAAATAATCTTTAGAAAAATAGGCTGTATTTCCCCATGTTCTGAGCACTCAACTGATAATATTTGTAAAAAGCTTTGAGATTGTTAAACTGCAGAGGAAATTTTAATGCAGCTTAGGGACTTACTTTCTTTTAGGCTTTCTTTGTGAGGATCCAGAAGTGCTGCATAAGTGTTCATGAGTTATTACTCATCAAACCTTATGAAAATAATTCAGGATTAGGCCAGTTTTGAAGAGGAGGAAAAGACAAAGGTTAGGTTTGGTTTATATTTCACTAATACTGATGTAAAATGAGTTTAACAGGAATACAATGCCATTCATGTTACCAGGAAGGCGCTCTATCAATGTTGTTATGCAAGCCAACATTCAGACAAAATCAAGAGCACAGTGGAAACAATGAAACATTATGACCTGGATTTCTCCCCCCTAATTTCAGAATGAAGGATTCTCAAATTAGGTGGCCAAAATTAGTTATGATTCATTATGTAAGACATGCAAACAAAAATTTGCTTTTCCTTTGTATCTTAGGCTGAAAAATCTGGTTTTTATCTACATGAAACCAATCTGCTATGTTCACTATTCTTGTTTTTTATTTTTAATTCTACCTGAGCCTGTTCATACTGTCTCTCCAGTTCTGTTATTATACAGAAAGGACCTTGGCTTTTCTAAAAGAGATGCCATTTCTTTCTGTACCCAATTCGTATTAAGACTCCAAATCTGCAGCTGAAACACTTCTAGTTGGCCAAGTAACTAAAACTAAATAACGTTTCCTAACCAACTCTCTCATTAAAAAAAAATAAAACAAAAAGTAAAACTATAAGATATTAATGTAGGTGAAGACTGGTATCAGTGTAATATCTTTATTGGTATACCACACTCTCATTTTGTCTGAAGAAGAATATTGCAGGTTTCTTACCGACTGAATATGCACAACTGGTGACTTGCTTGACCAGATAAACTGCACCATTTCCTATCACAATTCATCAGAACTAGAGCTTCAGATTTTTCTAGTCAGGGCTGAAGTAAAAAGCAGACTTTTGCTATCAGGGTTGCACAGCTGTGGGACAATATCATATCTGAAAACCGAAGGGGAAACAAATTCAGAACAAGTGAAGACCTGGGGATTTCAAAAGCATTGCCCATCATCTCTATTGGAGCTCCTTCTTTGAGAAGTATTATTAGCAAACTGAGTATAAACTGATGCAAATTCTTTCGTGAAACTCCTTGCAAGACATGGACCATCAGATGTGGCTGTAAAATCTGCAATTGCAATTTAGGTTGAAGGGTTCTTTGATTGTAATTAAACTCTGATTCCAACACAGGAAAGGCAAATTGTCATATTCTCCACATGGTATTTAATTTTCAGATGCTGTTTTTTCACCTTTTTCCACTGGAGGCAAGACTCTGGAGTACAAATTATCAAAAGAGAGCTATAATTTTGGATCTGACATAAAAAAATATGGGTGACTCACAGACACTATGCACCTGTTATCACAACCCTAAATACATGATTATCTGGTAGATTGAACTTAGTTTCTAGAAGAGAAAGCTGCAGTTTCTCCTTTGAATTACATTTTAAGTTTGGTAAATAATCACAGGCGCACTTTTTTCAGGTTATTACTGCAATCAAAGTAAAGCATAAAGCACTTGGCAAGTGGCAGGTGTCTTTTAAAGAATAAAGATGATGAGAGCTAAGACCCAGGAACTTCACAATAGGATAGAAAATAGGTCTAATCTTTCAGTAAAGCATTGGGTATGGTGCAAAGCCTGTAACACTGCCTTAAAAGTGAGATTCAGAAATTGAGGCAAATTTTCTAACATAAATAAGGAATTGGAGTGTTGACATGGACAGGACCCTACTTTTTAGAGTTTTTAAAGAATCAGTCTTGGAACTGATGTTAGGTAATGTTTTTATTAATGACATCAACCAAAAGAAAATTATATTAATGAAGATTAATGGTGATACAAAATTTAAAGAGAATATATGAGTACATCAGATGTGAAGAACAGTGTGACTTTGAGGAAACAAGCAAAATACAAATATCACACAAAATACAAATTAAAATTCACCAAATATGATTTTTTGGAAAATAACAAAAATTTGCAAAATTTTATGACCTGCAACAATATAAAATGAAACTGATAGCCTGAAACTAGCTAGGATATGTACTTGGCAGGTACGTTTGGAAGTTAAACCAGTTTTTAATATCCTAGTAATTATTCTTGATATAATTTAATATCCTTATGCTCTGAAGCAGTAACAGAGGTTCATACACACTCGGTGGTTAACATTTTGATCTAGTTTTGTAACGGGAAATGGTAACTTCATCATTTATGTCACAGTTCATATCTATTTTTTAACTTATTTTCTTTGGAAATAAGACAGATAATATCATCATCTTCCCTAGTGAACTGTAGCACTATTGGTCATTTTTCTGTCCAAAAAGAAAGAAGAGTTGACATTTCAAAGATGATTATGCTCTTACTGTCATCACAAAAAATAGATGGCCGAAAGAGAACAGAGTTTCTTGAAGTATGAAACCCCTGATCTCACACAGAAAATCTGCAAGGCAGAAAGACTTCATAAAATCTCCAGCAGTAAGAAAAGATTTATGTAGCACTTTCTACCAAAGGACCTAAGACTCCAGTCTTGGAGAAACATCCCTCACTTTGCAAAAGATATGGTAAATATGGTAAAACACAAGAATACTAAATCAGTGTATCAGTCATGCAAAATTGCCACCACGAGGTGAGTGCTGGTGCAGGTTCCTGATGAAATGGATAGGCTTGTGAAGCATTTGGCTGTGTGAAACATTTAGGAAATTATGATTTGATCTTTACTTGGAGGAGGGCATTTCAGTGTTTTAGTGCCTTCCAGGGAAACAGTAACAGCAGACTGAGAACTGTGTGTCATATATCAACATGTTCACTGCTGTGCCTATTTGTATTCTGTGTGATTTTGTGCTTTGCATGCTGCTTGCTCCTAAATATTGAAAGTTAGAGACCTGCCCGGGGCCCTTCTTTTCATCCCACATGGCACTGAAAACAAAATATGGCAGGGAGGGTAAGAGAATGCCTAAATTTTCTGTTATCTAATCTAATATTTGCACTGCTGATTTACAGTGTTTGTTAAGGACCTCATAAATTTTATGATGCTGTGGGATTTATTTTTAATTAATTTTAGTTGTAAATGGTACATAGCTAAGAAAAGGGGGTTTGTAAAGTATATTCTGATATCTGAATAGAGAGGAACCAATTAAAGAAACAGTTTAATGTAGATCTTAATTTTGTAAGTGAAAAGGATGGACAGGAAAGGTCAGTATCAGCCTTTACAGCCCAGAAAATACCAAAAATAATGAGACAAGTAAATATCTGAGTACTTTCTAAGCATCCACACGGCCTTTAAAATTACAGAAGTGACTACCCAAACCAGTGACTGGGGTTACCAGCTAGCTTTTTAGTAAAGCTAAACCCAGCCACAGAAGGATGCAAGCTCTATTAACTCACTGGTCTGACTGTCAGAGTATCCACCTAAGCTATACAGAATTTGTCTTGCTTACCCACTCCTGTGCAAAGGTACCTTAAACACACAACTCACTTAAAATTTCTTCAGAGGGGCTTAAAATTTTGTTAGGGACAGGACTGGGACATAGGTAAATGTCCTTATGTTTGCTGCCCCCAGTAGCAATGCAAACATCCAACAGGTATTTGTCAGATTCCACTGTGCAACTGCATTCCTTACAAGAATCAGTTTCCAACAAAAATTTTTGGCTGGCCAAAGAAACAAACTCCTTAATTCTGACCTCATAAACTCCCCAAAGGATTCATGGCTGCTATTTTTGTGTTCCAGTTGCTTCCTTGTTCAGCACAAACGCAATGAACAGCCATCAGGCTGCCAAAAATCCTTCATCACCCTGAGTCCCATCTCTCGGGCCCCTCGGTACCAGTCACCCTGGGATTAACGATTAGCCCACAACAAAGTAGCTGAACTTTAATTCTCCTGCTCATGTGAATAAAGCCCCTGAGTCCATGATTAAATCAACCTGGTTTTCAGACACGCAGGAGCTCTGAAGCACATTTTATAACCAGCTAAGCAAACTACACAAAGCTTTAATTTGCAGTTAAAGCCTCTGCAATGGGGAGTTTCTTTTCCATGGGGGAGACTGAATGCTCACTATTCCATCTTTACTTGCCAATGTCAATATTTCCTTTGGTTTATAACCAACTGCAGCTCTAACAAATTCTGCAAATCTGCTGAACATCCCACGTGTGACTCCAAGGCTAGAGATAATTATACATTTCCTTTTTCTATATTAAAAAAAATTTATTAAAGAAGATAGTTCTGATGCTTTAAACACATTGAGAGATTTTTCTGTATTTTTGGTAGATTCATGCTCAGATACATTCTTGCAAAATATTACATCACTAGATGTGTCTTTGTACTTTATAAGGGTCTGTACAAACTGATAGACCATAAGACAAAGCTGAAACTTGAAAGACATGGAGTTATTTCCCTGTGGCTATAAACATCTTCCACAGTCAAAATTTTCCTGCTTAAGATGATCCAAAAGTTCATTAATCACAAAAACCACATCTGTACTTCTTTAAATGTTACTCTTTTAACTAGAGAATTAAGCAACACCACCTGCTCATAGATAGATTTGTAAAATGAGGCAGGCAGAAACTGCTACATTTGCAATACAAAATAAGAGGATATTTCCAGATGTTAAACTGTATTCTTGGTTCCTGTTCTTTGCATTAATATCTTTGTTTCCTTACTGTTATATTTTACTGCAAATTATTATGTTACACTGTAAATTTCTACTATAGACAAATCTTTCTAGGAGATAAATAAAGTGCAACAAGAGAGTTCAAACAATTAATTGGCTTTATTAGCCTGTACATAATTCAGCACTTTGTAGTTTGGGTTTTTTTACTTACAGGGAACATAAAAGGTATCTGTGTACCTGCTTCTGCATGGTCCTAAACTAATTGGGCAATGTCTCACAAATTGCATAATTGGCTGAACATTCCCAGCCTTCTGATTTTAATCAGGGACACATGGTGCATATCAATAGTCTACTTCATTACGCCTCAAGAAGATCCAGGCTACTGTCCATTTTCAATTAAATTGTATTTAAAAAGAACAGCAACTTGACCTTTTGGAATACCACATAATAGGTTTAAAAACTTAAGCAGCTTTGGGTTTTTTCCCCTGGAATAGCTAACTAACAAATAGAAATAAGCACCCCTTATTGCAGTGTGTCACCAAGGATCAGCCTCTGACACAGCTTTGGATCCACTGGCTATGTCTTATGATGATAATAACACCTAAAAAAAAATCAATTGCAAAAGAGTACAGACTTGTGTGTCTTTACAGCCTTGGAGCTTCCTGTTAGCATTTGTTTACCAGCAGAACACAGAAGCCACAAAAGAAAAAGAGTGGGTGTGATCCAACAGCAGAACATTGAGAAGGCACCCAAAAGGCTCACCCTTTTACCTGACAACAGTATGCAAGAGGAAAATGATGAAAAGCCTTTCTAAAGGTAATGAGCAGATCACTGCCAGAGCTGGCAACAGAACATGCATCTTTTAAGTAGTCAGTGCTATTTATTTCTCCTTAATTCCACCTCTGATTGAAATATCTATTACTTTAAGACTTTCATGACATCCCTGAAAAGCCATAAAACAGCCAAGAAGATTTTACCATCAGCATAATTTTCCTCTACTTTAGATTACAGGGATTATTTTTGTTTACCTGTGGTCAGCCTGTATAGCTCTGTGCATGGCCCAAAAGGAGAACTGAATTAGTAGCAATCCATTAGAAAGTTCCTGAGCAGTGCTGCATGAGATTTCATACGACTGGAATATATTAACAGTTCTAGGAAAGCTGAGAGAAAAAAATCATGCTCCTCCAGCAGGTGCTGGCCATGTTGTTGAAAACCTCTCTGGTCCCTTAAGTTGATGGACTGCACTGAACAGCTGGCTCACTAAAGTGCACTATTCTTTGTAACAATAAATACCAGTAATTCATGTGCCCCAATGTTTAGGAATAATACTTTTCTCCAGATTGAATGTCACTGTGTCCTTGTGTAAGTGAAAAGTGACAAATAATACAGAGAGCTCAGAAACAATCCCACACAGAGTGTGCTTGTTCATCACCAAATGAGATGAAAGCATAAAACAAAACCAAATACAATGACAAAACTCTGAAAATAATATAAAACTATTCACTAAGTACAATAGCCTAAACAAATGGTACACAGCATCTCTGCAGACTGAGGTCAGAGGTGATTTTAGTTTATGTAATTGCTTATTAGAGACTTTAAGTGTCCTTGACCTATATCAGTAGAACTATTCCCTCATCTAAAAGCATAAACAGACACCTACCACTCTCCAGCTAGGAATACATCTGGCAGAGGCAAGAAAACTACCCTTATTTCAGGTATAAGTAATTTTTTATGTATTGTCAGGTTCTTCAGTGGAAGTCAATCCACTCTTTTTGGAAGTACACTTCCTCCAAACAGTACCCCACATGTAGACAAAAAGGTGCTAAAGAAAAAAGGAACAAAGTTAAACCTTTTAGAATTGTATATTGTGGACACTATGGAATATTTATAGAGCTTCCTCCTGGGCCCTGGATAATCAGAAGCCTAGCTTCAAATATTCTAACTTAGGTATTTGGAAATACAATTCTATTTTGTTGCTGACAGAGGAATGTTTGGACTCTTGGATAAAGTTAGCCTTTGTGAATGCTAATTCTCCTGTCCCAGCTACCTTTAAAACATAGACCTTTAAAATCCTGGTGTGGATAGTTTTCTGAGTTTAAACCAAAAATATTTGTGGATAGTTCAGCTGGACTGCCAAAAGCATCAGGAGGAACAAGACAAGTTATTCTTTGTCATTCTTCTCAAGTATTCTCTCATGAGCAAAAAAACAGATGTATCCAGATGCCATGTAGCAGCCACCTGACACTAATTACATCCAGGATAGACAGAAGATGCAATTCATAAGTGAAGGTAATTAGGGATTTCAAAGACTTACCAGATAATATAGTGAGGTTTTGTCACTGAAAGTCTTGACACAAAATGTAATGTCTTTTTAAAAGCTGTGTTTCTTATCTCAATAAGAATCTATGCTGGAATTATGGAGTTCAGTTCCCTGGTCTGGCTTGTACTGGAGGTCAGATGAGACAATCCTCTTGGTCTCTTCTAGCCTCTAAATCAGTGAATAAAGAAAGAGCAAATATCTCCATGACTAGTCATAAAAATAGGTTGATCATAATAAAAATGAAGGATCAAAAGAATGAAAAAGTTGGGTTTGCCTAGTAACATTTAGAAGTGTGACAAAAATAAGCATTTGAAGTAATAATCGTTGTAAATTATTTAAAAAGCAACAGAAAAATATAAACAACAATAAAGCCAAAAACATCTACCATCACTTGGCCATCTCCTTCAGCCCCAGGAAGGACATTGCTTTCTGTGTGTTTTATTGTTTTGTTTGATTTGTCCTAAAGGTCATAAAACAAGTTTATCTTCTCTTCTGCACAAGACTATTGGACAGCTTAATATCTTTCATTATAAGGGCCATTTCTCTGACATTCAGCTGACATTTGACTCTTCATGACTTCTCCTGAAGTGACATAAAATATGTGCAAATCTATCTAGGAATACATGACGTGTTGTAGAGGGCAGGAAAAAAATTCAGATGGAAGCACCATCAGAATCATCTTTGACGTGACTGTTTTCACACATTTTAAGTGTTAGAAAACACAAAGACTGAAAGAAGCATTACTCTAACTCTTCTTCAGTACTCAAGACAGTAAAGTCAATAATGGGATTTTTAATGTTGTGGTGACCAGAATGGTGTTTGTGACCAGAAAAGTGTCTGTGGAGTAAAGTGAGAAAGGATTTACCTAAATACCTTCAAAAGTGCACAAGAGACTTGGGTGACTGGCTCCCCTTGTTTTATCTTCACTGCACATACAAACTAAGTGATACATGAAATGAAATAAAAGGAGTCTACCTAAGTGTTTAATTGCAAAACATACACTTCCCCCAGAAAAAATAACTTACAAGAAAAACTTCATCACATCATGATCTGTGCCATCATTGCCTACCCTTTGCCAAAGAAGCACTGGTTGTCACTCACCCAAAGGAATTCCTCTCCTTTTCAGAGCACTTGAGGATACCAGCTCCCAAAATTATGCAGAAGTTTGGAAGATAGTAATTGCCAGTTTGGGCCACAAGCCCTGCAAAGGACTTGCCATTTCCCTTGGGTTCCTGGCCTCCTTAACAACTTAATCACCTTGAAACTGTCAGATTTCCTTCAGTTCATCTTAGACAAATCAAAAACTAAAAGCCATAGAATTTACTTCTGCAAAGCAAAACATTATGTTCTCAATTATGATACTTAAAACACTTTAAAATATAAAGCATAAAATAAATAAATAGACATTTGAGACAAACCTGACATAAATGTTCTTTCTTCCCTTAGACACATTCAGTAGAAGTTTAGCACCTTCTAAAGAAAAGCTAAAGAAAAGAATTTCAGCATTCACAGATCCATCAGAAGCAGTCTGCAAATTACAAACTGAAAAGCATCACTTGGAAGAATTGTCTTTTAGAAGGGGACCTCTTTAAGTCTCTATTCAGAAACAGAAGCTAAAAGGGCAGCAGCTCAGTAGCACTCATTCTCTGAAACATTTTCATTTCCAGATGACCTAAAAGGTTAGCTTGGAAGCTAGCAATCTATCCTTCATAAATATGCATTTTTTAACTTTCAATATTACTTTAATTTTCTTGAAGATTATTCCTGTCATACTAGTACCACTGATGACAGAGCTGGCCCTTAGAAAGCTCCCTGTTCTTCTCTATTAGTTTAGGGAGTACAGCTGTCTCCAAACTCAAGGGATACCCAGACTGCACAAATTACTTTTGTGTTAATGTTTAAGTACTTGAAGAATGTTAAGTGATATATTATGTACTCAAATGTTCTCACATCTAACTCTGACAAACACCACTCTCAAACTAAACTCTTAGTCTTTGCAAACCAAGTGTTCCCCTCCCTTTAAAACTTAAAGGTCTCAAAGCACTCCTAGCAGATTAATCTTCATAAAGAACACAGTGGAGTTTTCATTTTCTCTCGTAAGACCAAAAAGTGCTATCTCCTATTCTTCTAAGAGCCACAAAATGCACAGTCAACTCAATCATCTCCTTTGGGGAATTAAAACCCACAACATTTGTTTCTCTGGAGAATCTTCTAACTAATGAGATTTATCTGACCAGCTAATAGCAAGGGCATGAATCAACCAAGAGCAAGGACATAAATCAATAACCTAATAAGTTAGGACTCCTACTCCAGTGCCTGGATTCTAGTAAAGAAGAACATGCCCTCAGCCTCTGGGGGAAAACACAAAAAATTTCTGAAGTAAAAAAGAAAAATAAAAACTACCTTTCCCAGCTGAATACTCCTACCAGTATTAGTGAGAGTCACACTCCCTCAGATTCTCACCTTTATCAATTAAAATTCTCCTTACTTCAGTTTGAAACAGCTGAGTGACAAGGGACAAAGAACCCTCCAACAACACTATAGGAGCTGCCAGAGTCACTGTGGTACTGCTTGTGCCACCTCCTGGTTCTGGCCTGCAGCTGAGATGGTGGAAGGGAGGACAGCACAAACCAGGACACCCCCCTGAACCAGGGGTGCAGAAGCAGTAGTTCCTTAGATGTCATCACAGCTCTCAGTTTCTGTGCTGCAATTTGCTCTTCTGGAAAGAAGGAGTGGGAGAACCAACTGCTCAGCCCCTGCAAACATAGCTAAAGGTATAAACCTACTTCCTGATCAATACAGCTTTGATGATTGTTAACTATGATCAATCCCATTCCCCCCTCAGATACCTGTTGACAAACCAGAGAGAATATAGCTTGCCAAATGTATTACGGAACAGTATTGCCCTCCTGTGGCCAAAGACTATTCCAAAGAAACGAATCTTATGAGGGTTCTTCTGTATTTATTTATTTGTTTGTTTCTCATGCACAGCCTCCTACCCACCCTTCTGAAAGGAACTGACAACTGGGAGACTCACCTGCAAGCCCCTCCAAAACCTAGATCCAAGCTGGGGTTTGGGCATGTTAAGACATAGCAGCTGAACAGAAAAGTAAGCGGTAGACATGATCCCAGTCCCTCTGGCTCCTCACATTTCTCCTGACAATGCTCTAAACATCAGAAATTATTATCATCTGTATTTATCTTCAGTGGGGATGAATACAGATAATAAAAATCAGCATTTCTTTCTGTGAACGATCATTAATCTTCTACCTTAGATTTACTGCCTTTTTAATAATCCAAAAGTAGAATGTGCCCACTCTCAGAGTAAGAGACAATCCTCTATTTCTCCACTAGGAGCAGACACGGACCTTTCAGACCTTACCCATATCCATGTCAGAAAACCAATTTTCTCTGATTTAAGAGTCTTTTGAAGCAGGTCCTGAGTGGCTTAGCAAACATAATGTAAGAGTTTTCAGATAACAGAGGCTACCATGGGACTGACACACAGCTCCCCATGGCAAACCCAAGCACCCAGGCTACAGAATTGATGTACAAAGCAGATGAAATCATCCCACCCTTGAATACATAAAGTTGTCTCTGAAATCCCCTAACTTAGCCACACAGTATAGCTTAACAAACCAAATTCCAACTTTTTCTTGGGCAAAATACTCTTTTATTACAAGATAACAAAAACCTCTTAAATATTGATCAGTCAGTCACACATCCTGAGAAAACACTGTTGCAATAAAGGATTTACATAAATGGCAGGACAAATGTAGCATAAAGCAGTCTAAATTCTTCACCATTATGTCAAAATGGTGTTGAAAACCAAGATACAGTTTCTGTGGAGATTAACTGCACTTTACATGTTTCATGAAATGTGCTTGGCCAAATCTATTTTACCTGCCAACAGTCAGTTGATACGACTCAGCTTTTCTGCACAGCTGTCACAGGCTGATGAAATAAGCATAAGCAGCTCCATTTTCCTTTTCTGATTGCCAGCTATGCAGTACAATAATGATTTACCTTTCCTTCTCACAATATGTGTGTCTTTAATCAAGTCTGATTTCATATTATACATACGCTTCAGTATTTTCTACACGGGACTTTTGCACTGCTACATTCAAGTTAAGGAAACCAGTCACAAATAATCCATACAGCCAGAGAAAGCTAGGGAATACAGCTGGGCTCAAAATACACAAATATACTGTAAGTCATTTCTGGAAAACATACAGCCCTAAACAAGGGACAAATAGGAATCCTGAGCCACAACAAACTTCCTTGGACATAGCTGTAGTTTTTCAATGCACTGGAATGCAGCTAACAATGCCCGCTCCAAAACACAATTTTGTTCTGGTTAAAATAAAAAAAAACCCCTTCTGTTTCAGGTAAGTACTGACAGCAAATTTTACCTGCCACCTAATTTCTGAACAATTCATTTTAATGATCATCTCAAGAGAAACAGTATCTGCTTAGCATTAGGTTCCAGAAGGGCCTGTAGAATGTGATGAAAAATGAGGGCTCTATACCCAGCTGAGTACACAGAGACAGCAAGGGCAGGATAAGGAATAAATTCCAATCTCTTGGAAGTATCTGAAAAGTTTTTTTACCTCTGTTTCCATTCCAAGAACATTTTGTACAGACCAAGCATGTAGAACTGTAATCTTGAAGGAAGGAGAACCTTGGAAAAGGTTTTATCCACAAGATGACAGTGAACACAGCTCACTTGCTCATGAATTCTGTGTAATCCATGTTAAGAGTCACAAGCTTGCTAGCATTTGATTTAACTGGGCAGAGCACCAGTGGCTTCTGGATGGAAGTACAAAAATCAGTATTATTTTTCCAGTTCAAGCTCCATTGCAGTGCCGCAGCAAGGATGTGCACTGGACACATCTTTCAGCAACACGTCCTGTAGCACAGGAGAAGGACATCAGATTTCTTCTGGGAACCCTGGAGAAGATCCATTTCCTTTTGTGTACCTTCTTCCTAACCCCATGGCAATGTACATTTGGATGCTGCTACTCAATCCCAAGTGCAGAAAATTTTTGATTGTTCATTTTAATTTTCCATCTTTTCTGATCAGTTTTTATTTGGGATGCTATCTAGGAAAACCAAAAATCATTAAGAGGCTCATATTTAGATTTCCATTTGTATTTTTGGATGGAACATTTGTCATCTGCAGTGCTCAATATTAGTCATGCTACATGTAACACTCTCCAGAATCACTCTTTTCGTTTGACCACTTTTCCCCAGAAAACAATTTTCTTGACAATTACACTGATTTCTTTTCTTATGGTAGCCCTTCTTGCAGAAGCAACAGAATCCAACTGAAAAAGTGGGGATAACAGGATGCCACCAGCTAGTGCTGGCTTTGCTGCCTCTCTTCTTGCTTTTTGAGCCAGGTTTTAGCAAAGAAAGTCAGTTTATCATCCCTCCCATAGCATATCCTCACCATTTCTCTTCTATTTGTAAGTTCAGCACTTCTCACTGTGTTGTAAAACCCCACCTGCTCTCCTTTGCAGCATGTGTCTACCTGGATAGTGAAGTACTTCAGGCAAGGAACGAGTCTTTTCTCCTGGCTCACAAATCCCTTTTCAGGCTGTTGTACACAGGAACTTACAAATCCATAAGAATTGCTCTCACTCCTGAGAATGGTGTGACCTCATCTCCCTCTACAATTATTGTCCTTTTGGGTTCATTGCTTTTGACCAGATGTTCAGCCACTGCTACTCAAGCTTTTTACATCTGAATCCCTCATAGCCAGTAAGGATAATAAAATACCCTGAAATCAGTGTTTGGCTGGTGAAGTCCTTCTAACTCAACTACAGTCTCTCCCTCCTTGAGGAATTCTCTGTGATGCCCACTAGGAAGCACTGAGATCTCAGACATAGCAAGGGATGTGGATTTTTTTCTAGCTTTGAAATCCTCCCTTTGAACCTTCTGTGGGAAGAGTTGTTACTTCAGCTGGACTGAAGAACCCACCTGCTTATCTGGCTCCATTTTCTACAGCTCCCATGTCCTTTCTTCTGCCTAAGCAGCTGCAAATTCAGGAACAGTAATGAGAATGAAATGTAATGAGAATGAAAACTACTCTTTTTACATTCTCAAGTGTTCATGTCAGAGCTTGTAATACTCTAAAATGCCAAGCCACTGCTGAAAGGCTGCTCACCAAACATTAAATTCCCCATACAAGAGTAACTTGAAAAATACTACTGCTTCTCTTCAAGAGTTCTGATCACAAACACACCTGAAAACAGAGATGCTTCTGTATGTCTCAACAGATACAAAAAAAGATACTGAGCTACATCTGAATAATGCAAACTGTGACATACAACTCTTCCTTGAGCATCTAGGAAAAGAGAGACAGGAGTTTTCAAAGATACAGGTGTTTGGTAAAATTTGAAAGCTATATGCACAGTAGAGAAGGGGTGGGAGGAAAATAATGTACCTATTATGAATATAAACTTAGAAAGCTGTGATGTCAATGCTAAAGGAAAAAATCAAGGGAGCTCATGGAGATATGTAAACAAGGAATACATGACCCAAGTGAGATGGGAAGAGGAAGAAGAAAGTAAGCAAGGCAGAGAAGCAAGAGGCAGAGATGATTCAAGGCAGCAGGACACACATGCACACTTGCTGAACACCTCCTACGGCCACAGCCCACCATGACAATCAGCACTGCAGAAGCCACTGGCATTGCTGTACTACATTTTTGAGGAGAAATGGGGATCAAGCTAAACTGCACCCATACTCTGAAGGAGCCCTTAACTAAATTCCTGACAAAAAGCACACAGTTGCTCTGACAAAAGAAAACTGATGTAAAGGAGCAAATCTGTCAGATTTGATTCTATACTGCGCTGTCGAATTCCAGAAAGGGGGAATCAGGAGGAATGGAGTACAATCAACTATCTATAATAGGATGATATGAGTAGAATGAGAGAAAAATACAGCACTTATGTATATGGCTTTCAAGGAGATAGCACTTGGCATTCTTCAGAATACTTTTTGCTATTTTATGTTCTGTTCAACTGAACTGCTCTTGCATTTTTTATTGAACTAGACCCAACCATGAGTTCCACTGATGGGTTTCATCTCAGAGAGGAGCAGCATTTCACAGGCAGGTGAGATACCTGTTAGCAACTTTTTTATTTTTCATTCATTGTTTATTTTATACTAATAATCTACAGTCCAAATTCTATTCAAAAATGACCCATATACTTACTATTAAAAATGCAAGTAGTCTCACAACAGTAGAGTTCATGGATTATAAAACATTAGTACCAAAACTATAAATCAAAGATGGTTTCTGGAATTCTGAGTTCTTGAGAAACCACCTCTCATTTCAAATCTTGACCATATTCAGTACATAAACTCCATTTCATTGAAACAATAAACCTATAAAATCTTTATTACCTCTGCACTTAAGAAAAAAGAAAAAGTCTTTAAAAGTATGTGTGGAGAATTGGATAGAAAGGAAAGATGGATTCACCCCTACAACCAAAAGTCATCTAGAGCTGCAGTCAGGAGCACTAAAACAAAGAGCCAAGAATGACAGTGAGTTCTTTCTTTCTTCTCAAAACAAGTCATGGTTCACTTTAATCACCTGCAAAGATGATTTCTGAAAGGGCAGAATTAATAAGCTAGTTTTCATACACTTATCTTCAGCATCAGCCCTAAACAATTTAGCTGAGGAAGTCATTTCAGGAGGAAAACAGCAATAGTAAACTGTTGTAACTTCTGAAACTTAACTACTCTAGAGGGATGTTTTGTAATAATATTATACCAACACTTGCTTTTTCCTTTCACTAAAATTAAGTGCTAATAATGATCCACTTTATGAGAATACATGTTTTAAAATAAATTCCAAACTGGTTAGTTCTCTGTGGCATTCCAGTAGTTCACATTAAAGACATAAGTAAGAAGGGAATGTTATAAAAAGCATTTCCCCAGTTCATCTTTTGGGTATGTTATGCAATTCATTTTCTTCACTCTGACATTGTTTAACTTTCTGCTTGAAAGCACAGAATTAAATCCAAGGAAAATAAAGAAACTATTTCAGAAAAAGACAACAGTTATCTAGATTACCTTAATTTAAATGCACAAAAAAAAAGTCTCATTCACACTGCAACAGAGTAGTTTTCCTACAATTCAGACTTGGAACAAAGCAGACCTAAAACTTCTGATGCTGGAAAAGGATACATTCTCTGTGTTTGCTTGGATAGGGAAGTGAGAGCGACCCATGCAGAGAATCATGGAGACAGGAGCTGTAATGCAGCCTGCTTCTGTGAGCTGAAAATGGGAGTTTTCCCAGAGAAGGCAGGTTTCCAGCAATGTCTCAGGTACAGCTGTCAGCCTCTGGGCCACTGAGGGATGAGCATGTAAAATGCTTTTAAGACAACTGCAGCTTTCCATCGCAGTGAGCTATTGCAGATGCCTTAAGGGAATGTCAGAGAATCCAGGTCCTTTTAGCCCTGCTGAAGTAGTCAAAATTGATGTCTAAAAGCTGATTCTGACCTTGGTCTGTGATTTACAGAATAGCACGCAGTGAAAGAACAGGCCTAATTCCCTGACACACAGGATTGTGTCTTCGATGAGAAAGCTTGGCTCAATTAGTCCTGACATGTATCTCTAACTGTCTTGTCCTGGAAAACTTAAAGCACATCTGAATAAATTCTCTTTAATTTAAGCTGAATTAGAGTACAAGGAAGTACATATCTCTCTAAAAAAATCAAAGTATAAGATCCACAAAGATGCTTTCTCTCCTACTACTAAAAGACATTAAAAGAAGAAACAGGTTCCCTCACTGTTTACAAAACCATACTGAGAGATGGATGCAGGCACAGAGAACGTTTTGTGTCACCAACCAAGTAAAGATGACCATGCATCTCCAAAGCCAACTTGATTTGTAAAATTCCTGTGCTATCAATTCCTAACATAAACCCAGTATAGTTTGTCAAGAATGAACCTGGTTCTGTATAGGGCCAAAAAGCCTTCAAACTATTAATACCTAATCCAAAATATTAAAAAAAAAAAACCTGCAGACACAAGTAGAGCCAGTAGGATTACACACAGTGTTAAGGTACCTTGGTGGCTGTTCACAAGACCAGGCTGTAGCTGGCTGCTACAGAGAGAGTTCAGTAGCAGCCTGAACTGCTACTGAACAGCCTGGAGAAGAAAAGGCTTTCAAGAGACTTTAGAGCCCAGTTTCCAGTGCCTAAAGAGGTCCTACAAGACAGCTGGAGAGAGACTCTTAATCAGGGAGTGTAGTGATAGGTAAAATTGCTATTTCCTTCTTTTTTTCCCTTTTCCCAGCCTTGCCCAAATTTTACTCAGGGATCTTGTTATGGAGCTCCGTGTGCCAGCCTGGTTCTTGGCAGGGTTAGGCTCTGGCCAGTCCATGCCAGGAACCAAATGGAATCTGAAAGTCACAACACAGTGGCTTGTGCTTCCCCTTCTGTGGTTTCCTCACTTCACCAGCTCAGCAAGTCTGGTTGCTCCTGACAATGTCCTTGTTATGATGCACTCATTTGCTTTCCATTTCCCTGGTATGATGCTCTTATTTTCTTATGATTTCCCCATCTGAGGCCCATCAATGTGATCCCAGAACTGCTGAGTCCTGCCAGAAGCCAGGTATGCTCTCTCTTCCCAGAAGACAGCCCCATCCCCATTGATGAGACCCCCAAGTCCACGTGGAGAGCTGGGAGTGGGTGCTGCCCAAGGAGCAGATGGGATCCTCCTGTGCACCTCTCCCCCACCAACATGACAAATCAGGTTCCCAGGGAGGAAGGTGGGTGCAGAACAACCCCCTGAGCACCTGCCAGAGCAGATCTTTGCTGGTGCCCAGCCTTCAAAGCAGAGGCCCTGAACTGTAGAAGGTGCCCTGGCCTCTCCCTCATCCTGCTCCTGGCATTATCCCCACTGGCACCCCAGCATGGTTCTGGGGGTGATGCTGCTGTCGTCTCCTGGCACTGTCCAGGCTGTGCCAGTGAGCTGACAGCAAGGTCATTCTCCCAGCAGGACAGGCTCAGTAGCCACAATGATGGATTGGTGAGTCCCCACAGCTGACACTCCATGGCCCCAGCCCCACACCTCCAACAACCCCTGGCACACACCCTCTTTTCTCCTCTTGCAGTACCAGGCCAGCAAGCTGAGCCAGACAGAGACCGATGAAGAGGGATTCTACAGCTTCTCCCCAGTAGCCATCAGGAGCTGATGAAGTTGGCACAGAAGGTGAGTTTGGGGGTCTCCATGCCCCCTGTCTGGCAGTGCACAGGCCAGCAACCCACCAAGGATGCTCTGGCAGCCAGCTGCAAATCACCCACCAGACCTTCATTTACCCAAAAAGGCTCATTTCTGCAGAAATTAGTTATTTAGAGAGGGTACATGGTTTTATCAGTGGTGTGGTGTCTCGAGCCAGGCAGCCCACCAGCAGAGCTGGGCAAGGGGTAACCAGGCTCCCCGGGAGTGTGGCACTGACACCAGCTGCCTCTGTGCCATCCCCTCAGGGGCTGTACCTGTGAGCTGGGAGGCACCACGAACACACCACTACAGCAAAATTCTTGCCTGGCAAAGGGAAGATATAATCAATTCCTAAAGACCCCCAACAGTGCACACTCAGAAAGGCAGCTACAAAACTTGCTACTTCTCCTTCTTTTTCTGTGTCTGACCTTGTTCTGATTTTCCTAAGAACTCTGGTTAGCAAACTTCATGCCCCAGCCTGGCTCTCAGCCAACAGGTCATTGCAGCAGCAGCAGGGTTCATGGCTCAGGGATTTGTGCTCTGGCCATTCCCTCCAGACACTCAAATGGAATCTGGAATTTGTAGATCTGTGGCTGGCACTTCCCCTTCTGTGGTTTCCCTGATCTCTCCAGCTCAGCAAAACTGGGAAATCCTGGGGATATAAAAGGAGGTCAGCAGCAGCAGGGGCTACTGTGGCTCCCTCAGCCCTCACAGCATCATGAGGGTCCTTGCAGCCACCCTGGCTGTTCTGCTCCTTGTGGCCATCTGCTCCATGGCTGAGGCTGATCTCAGAATCTCCAGTGATGCTGCCCAGATGCCAGGTAGGTTCTCCTTCCCAGGAGAGACCCCCATCCACACTGATTAGACCCTCATGTCCATGGAGAAGGCTGGGAGCAGATGGTCATCATCAGTGCAGGGACTAAGCCTTAAAGGTGAAGGTTTTCAGGGGGTGTCCCTGGAGGTCACAGCACAGGTGATGGCAGATTCCCTGGGAGCCACAGGCAGAGCCTTTGCCACAGTGTGGGGTCTCACTGGGCCCATCTCTCTGCCCTTGCAGAAACCAACCCAAGTACCTGCTGCTTCAGCTTCATTGCACATCCCCTTCCACGCAGCGTGATCCGCTCTGCCTACAGGACCAGCAACAGCTGCTCAATGCCAGCCGTGGTGTAAGTACCCAGCACTGCCGGGGTCCAGGGTGCACCAGCCAGGGCAGCACGCCAAGGGTGTCCAGGGCTGTCCAGGATGGGGAAGGGAATGAACAGGGACACCCAGGGTGCTACCAGCAGGACCTGGTGCAGGCACCCCGATGCTCTGGCTGATGCCTAACCCCAACACTGCTCTTTTCCCCAACAGCCTGGTCACCAGGAAGGGGAGGAAGCTGTGCGCAGACCCCGAGGCTCGCTGGGTGCAAAAACACCTGAAGGATTTGGAGCTGCCAGAGTACTGACTCTTCCCTGCTGCTGCCCCAGGGCAATGGGCTTGAACCCCCTGGAACCAGGCACGCAATAGAAGTGCTTGAGCTGCATCCTTCTTCACTGGGAAAATGTACTACACTTAGCATACACTTGTTAAACTGAAATTTCACTTGCTTAAATGCCTGAATAAAATGTTTGAGTTGTCAAACCCTTTGAGTCTCTCTGAAGTCCCTGCTGGAGCCCCAGCATGACAGAAGTACCCATGGGGAGCTTCCTCCCCTCCCAATACCCTGGTTTCACTGCTACCCATTGTGCAAGGTGACCCCATGACAGCTGCCACAGTACTTCCCTCTCCCCAGCCTGGACTCAGCTCCTGCTTCCCAGCATGACCCAGACATACCTGTGGGGTGACACTGGCATCTCACCCGTTTCTCAGGGCCCTTCCCACACAGCACATGTGGAGCCCAGTAACAAACCCCCTGGGCCAGGCAGCCCTGCTGGGCACCTGCCACCAGCTCACTGACATATTTTCCCCAAACACTAGAGGAGGACAGTCTTTGACTACCTGCCATGCCCATTCCTTGCCCTCTCCTACACTACAGCCCCCTGCAGCGTGGAGCTGAGGTCTCGGTGCTCCTGGGTGCTGCTGTTCCCACATACACACTGTGTGCCACAGCGCTGCCAGAGGAGCAGGCAGGAGCAGGCAGCACTGTCCCCACCACTGACACCATCTCTGTCCTCACACCGCTGCCCAGTGCTGGCAACGTGAGCAGGAGAACTCTGCAGCTGACACCAGCCCTGCCCTGGGGCCACACTCTGCCCTGCACCACTTCTGCTTGGGCCAGAACACACAGAACAACACCAACACTGGACACCTGAGGTCACAGAGGTAAGGGCACAGGAGAGTGACAACCAACAAGCCAACATAAGCAAACTAATGGTGATGCAGCCCCTCTCTATTCCTAAAATTTCTAGTGTAACTCAAAAACTCAGGAAAACAAATGCATAAAACCGTGTACAAGTACAGTCAATACTAGAAGAAGAGTGGGAACCTGTTAGATTTCATATGGCATGCAGGTTGAATTTATTTGCAGAGAGCCTGAAAACTCAATCAGTACTTCAAATAACAAACAAGATAAAAGCACTTACTCCAAAATGATTCAGGAATATATATGTATTATACACAAATAATGTATATACACTGTAATAATGAGACTAAAAGAAGCTCTAAATCCTAAAACTGATGTGTAGAGATGCACAAGATTTGGGTAAGGCTGATGAGCTTTTTTAGCATCATGAGTTTGCTGTACTTCAATGTGGACTTCATGCTCGCTTCAAGTACTCTTCAATGCAATGAATACTGCAATGCTTCTGCCCACTCCTGCAATTCAGTCTTACAGCATCAGCTTCTAGGTTAGTAACACTGAAAATTTCTGACTTAGGAAAATGTGAAAGAGAAAACACAAGATTTTTATATTGTTTACAAGGCAAAAATGAGGGTCCAGTAAAAATCCTCCCTGGGGCATTGTTTTCAGAAATCTCATTATAGTTTAGGCAATCTATTTGCTCCTTTAAGGCTGCCTTAAAATACATGAAGGCTTGGTGTTCACAGTAGTACAGAGCTACACTTTAATTTGCTCAAGGTCACACATGACATCTGAGGTGAATTTATGAATTTTTGCCTTCACCAGTTAGTCCCAAGAAAGTAATCCCAGCACCACCTTGCTAAACAAGCTCAACACAAAATTGTCCCACTATGCTGAAAAAACTGTACTACACAAGCTTTTAAGTGTGCAGAAGAGGATCCATCAAGACAAGTGAAGGAACCACTTTCTTCACCGACTTCCCTCCAGAATAGCCACATGGAGTGTGCTGTACATTTCTTGCACTTCTTTCATGGCAGCATAATAATTTAGCAAATTAAACTGGGGATGATAAACACTGGATTAAATACTGTGCATTTTTCATAGCATCATGGGGTTTTTTTCTTAATACAGCTTAAGTCCCTCCCAAAATTGCCTCTTGACCACTGCACCCCCGGGTTGGCTCCTTGAGGAGGACGCACTGAGCTGGGAGGTTGGCACCATCAGGAGCGGCTCTCCTGCCCAAGAGCTGCACTCTGAGCACACACAGAGCCATTCCCACATTCATCCCTCGAGAGCAACCCAATCTACGTGTCCCTGCCTTTCTCGCAGTCCTCCTTCTCCCCGCCCCGCCATCCATCCCTCGGTGCTGTCCCGGCCAGAGGTGTTCTTCTCTGCCGGCGCCGAGGGAGCAACTGGGGAACCGGCCCCCATTCTCGCCTTCCGCCCTCCCCGAGCTGCTTTTTCTTTCTCTGTGTACTCCTGGACACTGTGCTAATATCTGAAAACTTTGTTTGATGAATGCGGTGGTGTTCGAACCCTCCGGGTCCTTTTTTCTCGCACAGCTGACCTCAACACCTCGCCAAGGGACACACCGAGGACCGCCTGCGGTTACAACACATTGCGGGGAAAACTATTCACAAAACGTGCCACGTTCAGTATATTTTGTGAAGCAAGCACCCAGGGGAATGGCACGAAGAGAAACAACTCAAATCTAATTCTTCTCACACTCCCCAGACCTCAAACTATTCGCTGAATTTTCGACAAGCGGCAGAGCTGCCTCCGCTTTTCCAGCACCGACCTCCCCTCCCCGACCACCAGGCCGTGGGGCCCGCACGGCATCTCGGGAGTTGTAGTTCCCCGTGCGGCGCGACATGGCGGCTTTGCGGGCGCTGCCTGCGCTCGCTGCCGCTCTGCTCCTGGCTGCCGCCGCCCAGGCCAGCAAGTACTCCCGGGAGGCCAACGAGGCGCTGGCGGCCGCCGACAGCAAGCGGCGGGAGACGGGAGAGTTCCGGGTGGTGAGGCTGAACCAGGTCTGGGAGAAGGCGCAGCGGGTGAGTGAGGCGGCGCGGGGCGGTGGCAGTTCTCGGAGTGGGCTCCGGGGTCGGGCCCGGCCGCTTCAGACGCTCATTCCTCGTCAGGAAGATGGGCAGGAGCGGGAACTTTTGCTTGAGGAGAGACCGAAGCTGTCCGGCTCCGGCTCGGGGCTGCGGTGGCTTTTGTTCGGTTCTCGGCACGGCTGTCCCCGAGCGTCACGCAGCGAGGGACTCGCTCAGCCCCGCGCCGTGCGGCTGGCCCGGTGGCGGGGAGCAGCCTTCCCCCAGGATGTGCATCTGAGTCCTGGGAAGTGTTGACCTGCCCGTGGTTACATACAGCAGCTAAACCACCTCCCGGGAAGTGGGAGAGAGAGGGGAGCCCCTCCTGTGCCATCTGCGGCTGGCTCCAGTGCTCGCTGGTTGAATGCCTGGCCCTGTTGTTCAGGACTGTGATGCTCTCATCTGTCTGAAGGCTGTGGCTTCGGTTCCTGCTCCGCACAAGGCAGGAGTTCACAGCACAGGAGAAGAGGAAACCCTCCACCCTGGTGGTTGTGTCACCTTCGTTCACATCGAGTGATGGAAACAAATGCAGGAGGACCAGCAAATGGGTATCACCATTCCCAGATGAGAGCCTTAATTTTGACAGTGATACTTGAGTTTCTCTCACACTGCACTACAAAAAATATTTAATTAAAGTGAAAATACAGTCAAATTATTTCATTACAATGGAAATATGTACTTACAAGTAAACAGAACACCTCCAGCAGGAGGAGAAGAGTGCACTGCACATATCCCCTGAATATTGTGCATTATGGGAATTAGGGTCATGACTGGCAAAGGTTCGGTTCTTTCAGGCAAAGAAATACAGTTAATATTCATTTTGGCTCTTCTGTATCCTGAATACCCTGAGCTATTCAATTGGAGGTAGAGCATCCCTGGGTTCAGCCAAAAACTAGAACCCTGCCATATTGCTGCATTCCAGTGTGCTAAAAGAAGGTATGAAAATTATTCCTTTCCTCGATGGGAGAAGGATGGAATGGAGCATAGGACAGTGTGTGCTAATGAAATTCCAGCTGTGGACTGACAAAGAAACAACATTGAGACTAGAAATAATCTAAAATGATAGTAATATCACTTACCTTTCACCTTTCCAATTACAGTAGTTTCTTATTCTCATACCTGGATCTTTTAGAATTAAAATTTGAGATGCTTTATATCATCTATGTTAAGATACTAAAATATAAAATGAAGTTAACTCTGTCAGTAAAAAACTACGGTTTAGTAAATTCTATATGTGTAAGCTAGATTTCAGAGATGCAAAACCTACTTGAACTAGATTTCCCACCATCTAATTTTCTCTTTCACAGAGTACAACTGTCACCTGGCATATGACTGAAAAATCATAAAGTGATTTTTCAGTCTGGGCAATATATGAATTAAGAGGAAAACTGTGCCTGTATGTTACATCTACTTTGAAATACTTCCATATGTCAGTGCTGAACTCTTCATTCCTTCCTTTTTGGTAGTGGTCGAGATAGTACTGAAAGTGGGGAACTTTGTTGTTTTGGCATAAAAGTCAGATACCACAATTTAGCATTGCAACACACAGCTGGAGGAGCAGTCCTTTAAAAAGTCCCAGAATGGTACTTAGTGGGACCAGGAGCTGGCAAGCCATACTTGCTTCTTGTTTCCTTGAGGGTGGGAGGGAGAGAGGGCTTGATCTTTCTCCAGAATCTCTTTTCATAAATAGTAAATTTGTAGTAAAGAGCTCTTTCCTCTTGGAGGCAAGAGTGTAGGTAAGGATGTTGCAGGTAATAATTGCAGCCAGACCAACAGTAAATGATGTAATGTTTGACAAATTTCCAGCACTCTTTCCCATAATTGCCACGTGCCTATCTTGGATGTTAATGTCCAGGCAGCATAAGGAATGAGTGTAAGGAATTTGTTACTTGGTTATTTAATCATTAAACTTAGATTTTCACCTCTACTTCTAGTTAGCTATTCCAACATGTGAGTGATATTAGTAAAGTGACCATTTTTCACCTGGTGTACTCAGGGATCTACATGAGATGACCTTAAAGGAAGCAGTTCTTGAACTGAATACTTTAAATAAACTTCAATATTCACTCTGCGTTACATAAATGGGACACGCAAGGGGCTTCCAAAATGTTTTAAAGAATTTATAATGCCTACAAGGACAGTTACTTCAGTTTCATACTATATTATAATGAGAATCAGAATAATATTGCTCTAATTGGGAAAAGTTTGAATAGAATTTTGTTTTCTCTTAAAAAACAGTGGGCTTAACATAGTTAGTTTTTATAAGACTTTAACATGTTTGATTGATGATGACTCCAAACTTTTATGTTTAGAAGTTCTGATATTCTTTATGTTTAGAAGTTCTGATATTCTTTTCTAGAACTTTTTAGAAAACAGAAAGCTGTACATGTTCATGAGATTGCAGTAACTGCAGAGAGGCTGTAACATAAACTCCACTGTGTAATTTTATACAGTACTGTGTCTCAGATAACAAGGTTACATGTATAAAAGGGTTTTTTTTTCCTGTATCTGCTGAGCCCAATTACATGTGAAGTCCACCCTACTTGAGTGCTGACTAATATTAGAGTACAGAACTACCAGGATGCTTGGCCATTCGCTTCACAATTTGTAGGAAACCTTTCACTCAGTCTTGAAGCTTCAGGGCACAATTCTGGCTGAGGAAAATGCTGACACTTGGTACCACTGCAGCAGTGACACTTGGGCTGTCCAGGTCATCATGCATCAGAAAAGCAAATAAGTACCTGATTGAAGTTTTTCTTTTACTTTAGCACATACTAATAACTATAAATAAAGTGGTTCCTTCTAAGAGCCTTGTTTTTATCAAGCAGTTCCCCAAAAGCAGATGATAAAGGAGACAACAGGGATGCTCCTTTGCTTTAGTATTAGAGAGATCAGAAGTTTTAATGTGTTCTATAAGTATTATATTTGCCTGTGATTCTAAGTACCCTAAGTTTTAGTAATTTCAGTAAGCCAAATGCAAAATGCAGGAAAAAAATCACTAGTTTAAACAAAATAATTATATGCAGTGGCACAAAATTAATTAATACAACAACCTAAGTTGGAAGCAGAAACAATAATGTGGATAGTTTCCTGAATTCCTGTCAATAGGAAGTGCATTAGCTCAAAGTAATGACATTTTTCCTAGTTAATTTAAAATAACCTACTGACACAAAGGAATGGCTGAATCTTTTCAGTATCATCCTGATGTTTAAAAGCAGTACTGAGTTCTGAGTCTGTGTTTATTAAACCTCCTGCTTCCTCACTGAGAATGAGAATTTTTATAATCTGTAAGCTGGTTTGAATGATTAAAAAACACCTCCAGTAAATAAACTGGTCCTAGGACTGACGAGCCCAGGTGGTTTCAAGCTGGATCTGAGCTCACAGGAGCTGGGTGCAAAGTGGCTGGAGGCATTTTATCACCTCTCCTTTCTGGGCTTGTCCTTACCTCATCTTCTGATTGTTGATATGCACAGACACAGACAAAAGTAGTTCTGAAGTATTAAAATGATTTGTTACATTGCTTTGTTTTAAACTGAATAACTAAGATGTCTAAAATCTGGAAGTTCAGGATCAAGTCACAGCAGTGCTGCTTAGCCACTGCCTATTAGTCATTATCTCTGTTCCTGTTTTCTCTGTAGTTCCCAAAATTTCAAGCTGACCTAGTGTCACAGAAAGAACCACACTGACTCCAAAGTATAGAGAATATTACCAAGGTCCCCACTTTACTAATTTTCAGAAGGGTTTTTATAAGGTAGATCACAAAACATGCTAAATGTCACAAAGCCATTGGTTCTGTGTGCTAGCCACCCTCTAAGGGGCTGATCCAAAAATCTAGCGCGTAGCAGAAGGATGTTTTCCTAACTGAAATATCTCTGTCACAGAAAAACAATTCACAGGTGCAAGAAGTTTACAAAACAATAATAGTATTTTGGCTAGAATATATGGAAAAGAAACAGTTCCCACAGAACATTGCAGAGCTGAGATTTTCCTAGCTAAAACTTTCTCAGCACCGACAGACCTAGCATTCTTTTGAACTCTAATTTTTAAATTTTCCTATCTGAGAATTCTTTTCATTTTGATCATAGTAAAAATTGCTGATGAAGTGACCCTTTGACCTGCAAGGCCATCCTCAGTGACCTGGTAGTCTGAAAAACTGTACTAACCAGTAAAGTTTTTCAACTCACTATAACTATATGGTTGGAAGATGGTCCACAAGAAAGCACATGTGGTGGCTATGACGTTGTTTGAGAATTGCTGCACCATACTGGTTCTTATGTATCTGTAGTGCTTTCTGAGGTAACTCTGAAGCGAGAGGGGACTCTACATAACTAAATACAAACTTTTCTCTGTTCTTGTTAGCTCCATCTCTCTGCTGTCAAACTGGCAGAGTTGCACAGTGATCTAAAAATACAAGAAAAGGATGAGCTGAGCTGGAAAAAACTGAAGGCTGAAGGGCTGGATGAAGATGGAGAGAAGGAGGCCAAGCTCAGACGCAACTTAAATGGTAAGGTTTGTCTTGGAAAGAAGGAGTTTAAACTGCATCAGACACAGGCATGGTTAGACACCTGTGTTTGTGTTTGAACTGTTAAATAACAGGTTGTCTTTCTGGACACCAAGCACAAACAAGTTCTTTAGAGGTGAGGAGGGAGCTGCAGGAACCTAGCACATTGCTTTGCTCCCAATAATTTCAGAGGAGGTCATTAAACCTCAACCTCTCAAGCCAACTGTTGGCTTTTCCTCCATGAGCTACAAAGTCCAGCTTTGCAAGTCACAAATGTAGCCCATCTCTGACCTTCCATAGTTGGTTCTCACGTTTCTGTATCTTCTGTTCCCTTTCAGTCATTATGACTAAATATGGAATGAATGGAAAGAAGGATTCTCAACTGGTTGATACCAACTATATTAAAGATGGCACAGAAAGTGACACACTAGATGATCCAAGACTGGAAAAATTATGGAGCAAGGTGAGTGAGGTTTCCAGGAATGGAAGTGTAGGAAATCAGTATTTCTTCATTGAACTCTTAGCTGTGTCTTCTGAGAGCAACCAGACTTGGAAATTAATTAATATTCTCTTGTTCAGCACTGACCATGCTGCCATGCTCTGTAGCTCACATCTTTGTGCCCTGAGGGTACTCCACCTGCATCCAGATCATCCCTATGTGGCAGGTTGTCTTTGCCAAATAAAACACGCACATCAGTCTGAAGGGTGGAGCCTGGGTCCACTGAGGTCAAATAGTATTTCATCACATTTCCCTAAAATCATGGCTTCCGTTTGTGTGACTGTCACACTGTGAGGTAGTTATTTGAGGTATTTGTCTCAGTTTTCTTATTGTTTATGGACATTTTTTAAAAGATGCATTAAAAGAACCACTTTATAGACTGTCTAAAAGTGAAATGTATTGTGGGGAAGGGTTCTAAATAATGGCTCTCCCAACCTGGTATTCAAGTGAAAATTTCCAGGATTTGCATTCATGCATAAGAAGTGAAAGATGTAGTGTCAGTTTGAGCAGTTAAAACTGGCAAAGTTATAAACCTCAGGAATTAAGTAATTCAAGTTTTAAGAAGCAGCTAGTCAGGTAAATCTAAAGAATTCTCCCACTAGTCTAGTGCAGTGGTAGTAAAGCAGAAAAAAAAGATTTGCTGGATTTTAAAACATTACTGTAACTAAATACAGATCTGGCAAGGAACATGATGAGCTGTGCCTTGGGGAGCAGTGAAGTGCAACCCTAAGCACAAAAAAACCAGTAGAGCCTGAGAAGGTATCAAAAACATTTACTTTTGATCAGGCATTGTAGCAAGTGATCCACCAGATTTGTGGGTAGTGCCCCAGCTGTGTGAGCAGTGCTTCCTTAATTGTTACAGAACGAGTGCACAGTAGTGATAAAATCTTCACTTGCCAGTAGAGTAAGATGAAGTAAATACTGTGTTTAATATCAGGCTGCATCCCTCATGCACATGGCTCCCTTTGAGTTGTCCATGGAGCTCCATAGCCCTTATTTCTGTATTAAATTGTTTCCCATAGAATAGAAATGCCAGACACTTTTCACTGGGTAATCTGTAGCAAGTCCAGTTTAGTAAGTCTGAAACAAGCTTCCTTTTGACATGCTTAGAGACATCTTATCCATCAACATCTAAATCCTGACCATATACAAATATTAAGAGAATTAAAACAAAAGATCTAAGGAGAAGCTGCATTTAATAATTTTCTAAATGTGGCAAGAAGTGGGGAGACATTTTGGCAGTTGAGGGCACTCAAAAGCACTTGGCCTGGAAAGCATAATGAGCTCATGTTTCTTTCAGGCCAAGACCTCTGGGAAGTTCTCTGATGAGGAGCTGGATAAGCTTTGGCGAGAGTTTAAGCATCACAAAGAAAAGATTCGTGAATACAATATTCTGCTGGAGACTGTGAGCAGAACAGAAGGTGCCTGAACATTTCTCTGTTTCAAGATCAGTACAACTCTTTTCTCTGCCCATTGCTTCCATCTCTTCCAAATTTCTTTGAAACTTCTGACATTTCTGTCGGAACTGCTTGCAGATGCATTTTCAGACACTTCCTGGGTTTAGTTCTGCATTAGCTGCCAAAATTCTTGCCAGCTAATGAAAATGTTGCCATTTCACTTTTATGATTCTGCCTGCCTTTCAAGCAGGGAAGATGGCCATCAGATTAACAATGATGGCCATTTTACTTCACAGGAAATTATGCAGAAAGCAGAAATCCACTGCTGTAAAATGTGGTTCTCAAGTCTGCAGAATATGCATGTTTTCTCTCCCCAGCTGGGAGCCCAGGAGAACGTACTGAATATTGTAGGCACCAAACCTGAGGGTTCTTAAAGCATCAAGGATCTGAAACCTAGCTTGCTGTACAAATCTGAGCTAAAACTGTTAGAGCTGAAGAATTCTGAAGCTGATAGTTTGATGATTGCATTACATAGTCCAAGCTGTAAGCTGCTGAAAATCATTTCACCATCAGATGTCCTGGTTCACGGAATGTCCAGGGAAGAACTTGTTAAACATCCTTATCCCATTTTTGTGGGACATTGCTAAGCTGGGAAAATTAGAACATTTCTTCACTAAAATCTGGTGGCCAGTAGGGGTTATAAGGCATTTCTGTACCATCACCCTCCCGAGCACTGAAGGATGTTAATCTGAATATTGACCTGCAAAAGGAATTCCTTCTTAGTCTGGTTTTGATGCTCTATTTGCACTCAAATTCTAAGAATTTAGCATCTTTCATTCACCTCACATTTGAGAGATTTCTGGAGTTTTTGACCTATGAAGATTTAGCCCACAATCAATAACACTTACTGTTCTTCAACAGATATCCACAAAAATGTTATCAATCCATCTGAGGAGAACCTGGTGAAAGAGGAAATCTTGCACAACAAACACAGAGAACTCAAGGAGAAATTAAGAAGCATCAATCAGGGGTTTGAGCGTTTGCGTAAAGTCAGTCACCAGGGATATGACACGACCAGTGGTATGATACAGTGGGGTTTGTGCTTATTTGGGATTGATTTCATTTTTAGAAAGTTAAAATCAGTGGGCAAGTCAGAAGGTGTAGTCAGTATCACAGTGCTTCATGTACCACAGTGGGCTGAAGAGATGCAGCCAGCCAGTTCTATTTAGAACCAAACACTGGAAGTCTAATGAGAGGATACAATCAATGTGTTGAGAGGGTAGTTCTGTCTTCCATGCCCACATGAGAAGGGATTTTACACCTTCAGCCCCAGGAGGGCAAGTAAATGAGACAGCATGCAGGGCAAGCAATGCCATTATCCAATTCCTAGGATTTGGGGTTTTTTTGCTTTTAAAAACCTACTTGTTTTATCTAGTACTAGTATCTAATTTTATCCAGTATTTGGATGCTTCTCCCTTTTTGTCTAAATCGATCTATTAGTAATACAGTGCTTAATATCTCTGTGCTTAGTATCTATATGTATGTGAGAAAGCATCTTCATCTTTTTCATTTCATTATATGTGTTTGTTTAGAATTTGAGGAACCAAGAGTGATTGATTTGTGGGACATGGCCAAATCAGCCAATTTCACTGAGAAAGAACTTGAGTCTTTTAGGGTAAGTAGAATTCCAGTGACTTCTCTTGCAGAATGATATTTTGCCATATAATGAAACACTCAATGTTACTCTGATTGCACTTCTGTATTACCTGTATTATAGACACTATAAAAAAGTCATCCTGCCTTTTTAATACTTCAGATATATAAACCTGTGTAACTAGTCATATGCTGGTTCTGTGATAATTAGCAGAATGAAAATTCTGAATCCTGTCAAAACAAGTGTTACATATTTTAAATACTTGAAAGATCAGGGCCTGCTTCTTTGTTTCCAGTGCACCAGATTTACCCCTTTTACCCAATGTCTTTAATAAGTCCTTGGGGAGCAGTGTAATCTGTATACCCAGCAATTTCCCTCTTGTGCCCATCTCTTACACTGTTAACTTCCCATGTTGGAGCTGTGTTGAGCTGACCCAAAACTACTGTGATGAAGACTGTTTTTCAAGGAAATAGTATAGGAATTCATTCCTGTGCAGTTCATACCACTTTTGTTCAATTCAAGCTGTATAGAGAAGACATTTGATTTTTTTTTTTATCTGACTCTGCCTGTTTATCAGATTTTAAAAAGAGGCTTCTTTTTAAATTTGTCTCCCTTCCCTCAGTTCACTGTGCTTATGCCTAAATTTTTATTTGGTGTTCACTGCTGTCATCTTGTAGCATCTCACAGCCACCCACAGTCTCCTTTTGAGGACTCCACAGTGGGTCATTTACAGCATCTGCTTCCAAAATCAAGAGTCTGGTGGTGATGGCAGTGGATTGTCCAGATATTCTTAAGAAGCAGGGAACTGAAAAAGCTTTCTGTGCTTGACTTAGTAAAATACCATTAAGAATGTATTGGCAAGAGAAGGAAAGCCTTGGAAGGAAACTCCTGTGAAGCTGTGTGTATTTGTTGTCTTAGGAGGAGCTGAAACATTTTGAAGCAAAAATTGAAAAGCACCATCATTACCAGAAACAATTAGAGATTTCACACCAGAAACTGAAGCACGTAGAGGGAACTGGAGACAAGGATCATCTGAACAGAAACAAAGAGAAATATGCCATGCTGCAAGAAAAGACAAAAGAACTAGGATATAAGGTCTGTATAAATCCAGTGTTACATACATGTTGAAAGTTTAACTCAGTAGCAGAGGGGAAGTAGATTATCCAGTGCTGATTTTTCATGCAAGCTGAACGATTTCCAGAAGGGAACTTCAAGGCACATCTGTTCTCCATGTTTAGTACAGCATACACATAATTGTTTTTTATAGACCTAATTCTGAAAGGCCTGAAGTCTTCCTGCTCTCTGCTCTTTCCGTTGTCACAAATACTCATAGCAGAATATGAATATATTACTATATTGATAATTTGTTGTCTTCCTGAAATTTGTTCCATGTGTTTTGTTTTCCTGATAGGTAAAGAAGCACTTGCAAGACTTATCCAGCAGAATCTCTCAAGGTCTTCAACACAATGAACTATAGAAATTTGTTCTACTTCATGGGATCAATCTATTAACACAAAGCAGTTACTGTGGTTTTTTGAACAGGGCCTACCAAGGAGTCCTGAAATAGTAGGGATTGAGCAGATGTATCCTGTAAGAAATTTTTTTGTCTACTTAATTACCAATTTTGTAATTGCACTATAAAATTAAATGATTAGATTAAATATTTAGGTTGCACATTGTGGATGATATAAATCTTACATCTGAATCAAGTAGCAGCCTTTGAAACAGTGTCAAAAGGAAAAAATATGTGAACTTTCAAAGGATTCCTGCTAGTAAAAAAATACTAATCTTATAGTCAGGTAATGTATTCTGATCAATGAAAGCAAACACAGGAAGTTTAAACAGAGGCCAGAAAAGTCTTTATTTAACAAAAATATTTTTACTGACTTTGGTCAGTGGCTCAGAGCTGCACTGCTGTTCTGTATATGAATCTTTCATGTGAGAGGGGGAGGAAGAGTAAGGAGGGAACAATTGCTGAGGTCAATCTGCACAGTTTAGTTATTGACTAACACCTGTGTGTACAATTACCTTGTTCATGGTTGCTTTGGTTTTGCTACACCTGGTCAATAAAAAATCAAAATGAGATTCTGGTGAGGCTTTTCTTTTCACCTTCCCTTTCATACAGTGAGAAGTAACCAGACCTGTTTTTTGAGCATGTTGCTAATTCCTGTAACGTTCATTCACACATTAGTTTTTAAGAGGGGGGGAGTAGTTTTGCACCACAAGAATGTGCATCTATGTTCTGAGTAGGCAGAAGGCTCTCTAAAGCAGCTTCTCTCTGAGCACATATTCCAGTGCAACCTCCAGTAAAGGTCATTATCACTTCCCCTTTCACGACCAGATTTTTCTGGTCAGAACATTGGCGAACATCAGACACCTGGGTTGAAATTGTCTATAATAACAATGCTGACCCTTTACTGCAAATGAAAGTTGCCAATGAAACCGTTCCAGGAATAAGGCCAAGACCAAGGTCCAGTGTGGGTGAATCATTACAGCTGCTTGGTTGAGAAGCTTTGTCCCTCACAGATGGCAGTGCTGAGGTGTGCTGGATGAGGAAGCTGTCCTCGAGCTTCGCTCTCCTTACCTGCTCCATGAGAAATACTGAAGAGACCCATTCAGTCAGAACAGGCCACTCGTCCTGGGTCATCATGGGTTAAAAATAGCACTTAAAAACTGTATCTTCATGTGCAAGTGATCTAAACCAAAACTCTGGGAAGAGTCTTAACTTTGAGATTCTCTTTGAAGCAGAAAGCTTTTTTCTTTTTCTTTTTTTTTTAATTTAATGTAAGATTTATCTTCCAGAGAATCATCGTCCATCATGATAACAGGCCACCATTAATACCAGCAGTCTCCTTAGAGACAATTCTGTTCCTGTAGTTTATGGTATACCTTTAGTTGGCAAGCTAAAAAAAGTAAACCCAAAAATAGCTACAAGCCATTTATGAGAAAACTGGTTTGGTTTTTTTTCAAATGCTACACACTATTTCTTCTCCAGACTATGGCTTTAAGGGCTGTTCAGCTTCTATATCAGAGCAGTTGCTGTATTATCTTAGGAGTTTTTCTTCATCCATTCCCTGTGAATGCAGAACTGAATGGGTTCTATGCTGTGTTAGAAAGCACAGATGTCACTGTGTCCTTCAGTTTTCCCTTTGGCAGGAGGAGAACCACAGGTGCCACAGGTCAGTTCAGTGGCTGTAGCCTGGATATGGAGGGTCCCACAGCACTGCTTCCTGGGTGAAAAATTTGGACACGTGCACTGAATGCATCAGCAGGGGAGAGGAGCTACACACAGCACTGAGCTGCTCCTGCTGAGCAGTCCTAGCTGGGTTTAGGGAATGGAACAGCTTTCACAGAGCATGTTCAGATCCTGCTGCTGAGGGAGATGTGCTGCACATGGAAAAGCAACGTGAGTCTCTCAGCCTGCACTGAAGGCAGGCACAGCAGCCGTGTGCTCCACACAGGAGGGCACAGCACAAAGCTGGGTTTCATCTTCAGCGTGTACCTGAAACAGGGTATGCTCATCCAAGAATTCCTGAAGAAGTTTGGAAGAGCAGAAGGTGCTGGATTCGTGGAATGAATAATCAAGGTCTGATCTGTTACTGAACAAGTGCAGAGGTGCTTCAGCAGAGGCTTTAGAGGTGGTGGCTGAGCCAGGCAGTGGCTGTACTGTGGCTCTACCTACCACACCGTGACTAATTGGGCTCAAAGGCCAGGTGGGCTCAAGCAGACAGAATGCTTGGCCAGTGCTGCAAAGTACAAGAGGCTGACAAAATACTTACAGTGGTTTAGAACTGAGACCTAGTCACAGCTCATCAGAGGCAAAGGCTGGAGTCTGCCTCACTTTAACAGAGCAGTTAATGAGTCATCAGGCCCAAGGGCTGGGCACACAAACCTAGAGAACAAAAACTGAAAGGCAGTTGCTGCCCTGCATCCAGCTTCCCCCTGAAACAGGCTGTGGCTGAGCTAAGAGTCTACAACAGCATAAGGGAAAACAGGAGCCTCTGTTCCCATCAAGGCTCCTTGGGGCTTTCCCTGCTTTTTGAGATTTGGGGACAGGCTAGGGAGGTGTAAAGACGACTCCACTCTTAATTTCTGTGGTCTGCACCTCACACACATCAGTGTATGTACAACTGAGTTCATTGTTGCACTTTTAATCCTCCAAGGACGATTCATATGGCCAAAATAACAAGAGTGGGTAGTGTTTAAAACATTAAAGATTAAAAAATAACTTGAGTCACCACTCCTGTGTTTCTGTAAATAGTAACAAAAATTCAAAGCCAAGAAAAAAGATATTAATTAGATATACCTACAGTCCTGTACTCTGTGAGAGGTGAATCATGGAATTCATAGGTGAGACTGTATGTAAGATGCATCTAAAAAGAAACTAATACTTTTAAACAGTGCTTGAACCTTCTCTTCCTTAAGTATTTTATCTGATCCTTTTGTAATTTTTCAAATTAGCAAGTTTTTTAAACCACTCTGAGAAACAACTTGAAATACAAAAGCAGGAACAGAAAAATGAGGAAAGAACTGCATTTCTTAGGAAAAAAAACCAAATCAGAACATTTCATATTTTACAGTCAGTCGAATTCTGCCCTGAAAAGAACCTAAATTTAAGTAAACATGTCAGTGACTTCATGCAGAACAGATATTATTTGTTAAAAAGTGGGGTGGAAAGGAGAGAGAAATAAATACATAAGACACTAAATGCAACAAAAATAACCAAGCCTTTCTTAAAAAAAGCATGTCCTACATGTTGGCACAGCAGCTAAGATGGTACCATTCTACCAAGACAGATAAGGAACAGCACTGTAGCAGATTTATTGCTGCAATAATTTCCCCTCTCCCTTCCCAAGGGATCCTGATGACTGATAGATCTGGCAATAGCAGGAGTATTTAGATTCCCCATGCAGAGATCATTTACATCTTGTCAGGTGAGGTGCCATCTGCCTTTTCAGGTACCATTCCTGCAGGTAGTAATCTCAGTGCTCAGGAGCTGGTGGGAGCAGGATGCTTGGCTGGGCTCTCCTGCTTGCTGTGTGTCCAGCCCTCCCTGTGGGGCTCCTCAAGCCAGGGTTAATGCAGCTTAAGGCAGACAGCAAGAGACAGGGAAACCACCTCAGCTTCCAGAATGTGCTGCCTCAACAGCTGATCATGGCTGAGCACTTACCAGTAAGTAGTGCATAGGAAGTTCTACAATATATTTTAAATATGTTTTTTCATTCCATAGCATTTAATTAGAATAGAAGAAATTAAGTAATTGAAGTCACTAAATAGAATAGATTGCTGCTTTCAATACCAACAGATTCACCTTTGTAACATAGAGCTGGGTTCTGCATTTTGTGTATGCATTATGTTATGTATGAAAGTGCTTCCAAATACAAAAATCAACATTTCCAAATACAACATACAGTTAACATGTATTTCAGTCCACTCACCTAACACTTATTGGGAAGCAGGATGTTAATCTACAGAAAAAAAAAAGACTGCATGAATTTCTTTTACTAGTATTTACAGGCATAAAATGGAAGTAATCATAAAATCTGTTCGGTAGAGCCAAAATAAATTCATAAGCTTTCCTCCACAGTAAATATTTCAAGTTGAGCCATATTTGGTACAGCAACAATTGCAACCCAAATGCTTTTATCAATAGCCCTTGAAGCACTTTCATATCCAAATTTTCAAGTATATTATCTCACCACTAAACAAAAGAGCATTCTCATAAATCAGAGAAAACAGTTAACAGATGCTTAACATCTGAACTTTGTTCCTTCACTGATGCATTAATTTATCACAAAAGCTGCACACGTCCATTTTAATAAAACCAACCATTTCAGTCTCAAATGTTGCCTCTCAATAGCTGGTCTATTGTAACTTAAACCTGTGAACGCTGAATCACTTTGAAATAAGCCTCCTACTAAAATAATATGTTATTTAATGTTCTGCAGTTGTAATTTTCCAGGCAATTTAAAGAGAGAAGGGAGCTACACTATTTTAAGAATAAACACACTGAGAACTGGTAACTTGTACATGAAAAACAATAATTTACCATGCCTGGCATTGGATCCTTTAGTCCAACCTCAAAATTCAAATTTCTAATTCAAGAAGACATCTGAACCAAAACCATTAACTAAATGATCCTTCAATGGGGAAAGGATCCATTTCCCAGCTGTTTCAGCCCCCAAGTTGTGGGTCTCACATTAAAAATAATCTGGGATGGATATGTCTTAGACAATATTTTCATTAGCTTCAGTTTGCTGGTGTCACTAAACTCTTGCCACCAATCTGTTGTTTCAGGTCTTGCACAAACTGACCTTCATTCTTTGCAGGACTTCAAGACTAAGTTTTTATTCATGATTATTAATTCAGGATGAGAACATGATTTTCCAGAGATCGTGTTCTCATCCTGAATTAGGATGTTCTTAGGAATTGTTTTCCTTCTCATTTTAATGCCACATATACAAACAGCTGTACTAGAATTTTTGAAAGAACAAAACAGCCAGTGTAACCAAATAGAATTCCAAATCAAAGTACTGCCAGAGGATGTGTCTGGGATTACAGAAGGAACAGGAGTGACCATGTTTAGCCACAAGCATAACCATGAGAAAAGCATACATTCTCTTCAGCTCCTTCAGACCTAGGAACAAAGCAACTCACCCTGTTAAGCTCTGACCGCTCACAGCAGAGACAGAGCAGGGTGCAGTGAGTTTGGCATCTTCACATTGGCAGCACTGCTGCTTGGCCACCAGGTTTTCTGTTTTCCAGGGAGTTCTGTCTCTTCCTGCAGTGCTCAGGGCAAGCTCTGTGCTGGTGGACAGAGGGACAGATGTGGCCAGCTGCAGCCTGTAACTTGCACCTTGACATTCCCCCAGCCTGAGCAACAGCAGTGAGAGGGTCTAAGCCTGTTAAAGGTTGCCACTGTAAAGGGGGGCTTGGCCAGAGGTGCTGAAGAGAATTTGCTGTCTGCAGAGCTCCAAAGCAGCACAGCTGGGGCTGTCACTGCAGCCACGGCAGGAAAGGCATTCCCACAGCTGCCGCTTATGGCATCTTATGGTCACTTATGGTCACTTCTGTCTTGTATTCACCATAGAAACACAGAGACAGCAAATCCAAGATCAGGTCCTGGGCTTTCAGCAGACCTGATCCATCTCTACCAAATACCCCAGCCCAGTGTAAGTGACACCGGTGCAGCTGAACACAGAATCAGGGGCACCCTCCCCTCGGGGTACCGTGCTCTCTGTTTCACAGCCCTTTATTCTCTTCACAGACCCTTCTGGTGCTGCCCTTCTGCCAGGGCTGGCAAAGGACAGCTGCTGCTTTCTGGCTCTCTGCTGACACCTACCTACTTCATCAAATCCCTAGAAAGCTATTTTCCTGTGTTTCCCAATTCGTGTCCAGCGCTGCTGGCTGTTGGTAGTAGAAGGACAAAGTGTTACAGAAGCCAAAGGCAGGCCATGGGGTACGTCCTCCAAACGTGGCAGAGACATGGGGGATGATGAATCTGAGCAATTCATTACATAATAAAACTCCAAAGACCAAGTTCCTTTCTGGACAGGCAATCTGTTCTATTTTCTGTATATGGGCTATCCATAAATTGCCAGCTCAGCCCACAGATGAGTAAAATTTAACTTTATACAATAACAGATGCTAGGGCTCTTTTATTTATTTATTTTTCTTTCTAAGAATTTCACAACCATATAGTGTAGATAAAAATTACTGTCATGCTAAATCTGCTTTCTGATCCCAGCCCTCCCCACTGCATACTCCTCAAATAAGTTGACATGTATTATTTCAGTAAAATGGTGATGTTACATACGCCTCTGTGTACACAGTGGGATAATAAATTTGAATTATTTCTAGATGCTCTGATGCAGGCGAACATTTGAAAGCATATAAGTTTTGTAAGTTCACTCACCCTCAAGTTTTTTTACTAAATTCAAAGTTCACATGTCAGCTGCACTTTCCTAAACCTGCTCACTGTCTTACAAAGCTATTTCTTGTATCAGAATCCAGGTCAAGATTGCATGTATTTTCCTGTCACTTATATTCCAGCCTTTCCGAGAAACTCGATAACTGATTTATCAATAACCAACTGATATCACTGTCCTGAGCATCAGAGTGAGGCTAATCTGAAGTCTGTCATCTTTGGGATGGGAGGGAATGGGATAATAGAATAGAATAGAATAGAAGTATTTCAATTGGGAGGGAGCAATATCAACCAACTAGTCCCACTGTCTGACCAATCCAGGGCTGACCAAAAGTTAAAGCATGTTATTAAGGGCATTTTCCTTTTCCAATGCCCTTCTCAAGCACTGTCAGGCCTGGGGCATCAACCACCTCTCTGGGAAGCCAGTTCCAGTGTGTGATCAGGCCCTTGGTACAGAAATGCTTCCCAATGTCCAACCTAGACCTTCCATGGTGCAGTTTTGAACCATTCCTGCACATCCTGTCTCTGGATACCAGGGAGACGAGCTCAGCACCCTCTTCTCTGCTTCCCCTCCTCAGGAAGCTGCAGAGAGCAATGAGGTCATCCCTGAGCCTCTTTTGCTCCAAACAACATAAACCCAGAGCCCACAGCCTCCCCTCACAGCACGTCCAGCCCTTCCACCAGCTTTGTTGTTCTCTGGAAACATTCAGGGACCTTCCCTTGCTGCTTAAATTGTGGGGCCAAGCACAGCACACAGCACTCAAGGTGAGGCTGGATGTACCAAGGCTGACAACACATTCACCTCCTTTGCCCAGCTGTCCGTGCTGTGTTTGGTGCAGACCTGCTCCTCACAAAACTTCCTTTTAGTTACTTCTAATTCTCCCAGACTCACTCTGCTTTGCTTGTTTTTATTGCTGTGTGATGTTAAACTAACATTTCCTTTCAGCCCAGATCGTAGAACATTGTTTGTATGACTGGCCAAATGAGAGCTGAGGATCTTCCCAAAGAAAAGGTGACTTAAAAATATAACAGCATTGTCATCGTAAAAAAACCCACATAATTTTAACAGTAACTCATGAAATACTGTGTCTTCCTCCCGTGGTTATTTCAGCAAGTATGTGTCTTATTCCAGACAAAATAGAAGAGGAACTTACCAAAGGGTGCCTGTTTCAGCATCTCACAAAAAATGTAATCACTCAAATTCAAACATAGTTTTCCAAGCTATACTAATTAAAACTGTTTTGTTATACAGCAGAGAGGGAAAATTAGGAATTTTTCCAAGCCATTTGCTAAAAACAAATCTCAGGGAAGATTTTCACAAATATTTACATGCCTAAAGACACCTACTGGCATTTTCCACAATTAGGTGCCGCAGTGCTATTAAAACCCAGACAACAATTTGCGTTGTTGGGTGATAAAATCCCTCCAAACTCCAGCCCTCCATCCTGCAGCACGTTACCTTGGAGAAAATTCCATTACCCAAATATTTGCATATAAAACTGTTCCACAGTAGCTTATGAACCGTGCCATAAGGCCCACTGAAGCAGCAGTCACATGTGGCAGTAGGTCTGCCAGGAAGAAGGAAGTGCATACCCAGCACACCAATGCTTGTGCCCAAACACTGCTCTTGCTGACACTGTTTTCTCATCACCAAGAGCAATTCTGCCGTGTTGAAGTCTTTCAAGAACACCTTACAGAAGTGTCAGTCACATCACATTGTTTTGTTGTTCTAATTAATGAATAATTTGTGCACCTGGTATGAAGAGGAGGAGACCTGACTCTGATAGAATGCTAAATTAAAAATGAGCAAATCCTTCTTTTTACCATCAGAAGTTACAAGTCACATTTATCTCCAAAAGTGTGGGAGGTTTTGTTTTTTTGTTTTTGGTTTTTTTTTTTTTTGCAAAGATGTCTGAGTCTGGAATCATCCCAAAGAAATCACAAACTGTATTTTAGATCACTCCTGCACATGTTTTATGCAAGGTGTGTGAACAATCCCTTACCTATTTTCACACCAACAGCAGTACTAGAGCTAACCCATGAAAGCTACACAGTGAGCACAAGCCTGCCTGTAGGACTCTGTTTGATTTCCATTGCCCCCAGGTCACTAGTGGAAGTTGAAGGCACATGATTTTATCTATTTAGGGAACCCTTTAAAGGTTTTCCATTTCTGGGAGCCCCTGTTGTTGAGATGAGAAAGCTCTAGTTTCATCAACAGAAATGTCAAGCCTGTAACATGACAGGGAGGTACCACCTGCAAGGTACTACCAAAACATCACACAACCAGTTTTTAACAGATGCAACAGTATGGTTTGGCCTCCTGCTTCAGCTCCTAATACGACTTAGTGCATGAGAATATAAGGTGAAATTTAAAATAAATGAAAATTGTCTGTTTTATTTGTCCTACTCAAGGGAAATTAAAAAATTTTAAAAGAAACAGAAATTACTATGACATACATAAACATGTGCCCAGAGAACCGTGAGCATGCACAGATTCCCAGCCCTGCTCAACCTGAAAAATATTTTTTTTTAAATGGTGATTCCCCTATGAGGCCAGCAGCAATCTGATGACCTTTACTATTGTGTCAAATCCTTACTCATGCTACAAGTCCCAGATTCAATGCAAGCAGCATACAGAGAGGCAGCCTCTGTAGAGACCCTGGGTGATATATTTTCCTGGTAAACAAATTTTTTCAATAGAAATATTGTAGTTTCATTATATATTGTCATGGAAAACACTGCATTTCAATGCATGCAGGGAAGCTATGCTCATTTAAAATATTACATAGTCACATAACAGATTTAACCTTGCAAGTCTTCTGGTGGAGAACAGTTAGTCAGAAGTTATAACTGAAGAAGAGTTTAGTCAGATAAAGCTGGCCCCAGGAAGCCCAGGCCATTCCAGTTGTACTGAACATGTGTTTACAAAGCGGATCACCACTTGTCAAAGAAAAATCTTTTAAACTTAGAATCTCATCAGATATATCTCTTTTCCCTTCAGAAGTATGCTAGGTGATTCAACAGAAAAATACATCTGAACACAGGACAGATAAGAATTGCAATTGTCAACTCTCAAACACATTATTTTTTTATTTGAGAGATTTCTGATACTTTACATTACTATTGAGGCTACATTTAAATAAATTTATAGGTTAAATTCTGCCTCGAAACCAAAACCCCACCTCCCATTCACAGCCACTTAGTGAAACCCTCACTGGCACGAAACTTCCACTCACCAATATAAATTATAATGCATACCTAGAAAACAGAATTTGGCTGTGGTATTGGATCTTAAGAGGACACAATCAAAAAATCATAACACCCAAGATGTCCCTCCTGGCAACTTCTGGAAGCCAAAGCTGATATGTTATCATGAAAAATTTTGTTTTCTTCATGAGTACATTTCCTTGTTAGTTTAGTGTCACTGCCATAACATTTTATATAACATTTTATTTAAATTACATTTTATATGAGGACAAATAAAAAGGACAGAAGAATTACACAGACAACACAACATGGGAAACTAAGTTTTGAATCATAAAATCTCACTGTACAAAAGCAAAAGGAGGCAGACTCTTGGTTAAACCTGTTTTACACAATAACATCCTGTTGTGCATCAATCCTGTAGCATCTCTGGAGACACCATCCTCTTACACAGAACTGGTTTTATGCTACTTAGGGACAGCAGAGAATTATTCAATAAATTTTTAGATTTAAGGATGCTGGTTTTAAATTCAGAATAGGGTTTTTTTACATACAAGATTCTATTTTCAAAAGCAAACGTTTCTTTTGAATACTTTGGTTTTAAAATATGCTGTGTGAGAAACCTGAGACCTGATTTTCAAAGTGATACATGTGTTCAACTCCAGAAAAATTGCTAAAAATTACAGGTACCCAGCAACTACAAAATCAAACTCACAGTTTGACCAAGGCTTTTTAAGAACAGAAGCACCCAAATGCCCCTTCACATTACTGTGGTTAATAGAAATAATTAAATAACTTGTTTGTGTGCTCTTGTCTGTTTGCATACTTATGTGCATCCCTGACACTACAGCTTTTAAATCTGAGCAACTTTAGCCAAAGCTGCAGGACTCGGTGAGGTAAAAAACTGAATTATCCGTAGGTAGATTTGAGCATGTCCATAAATCAGCATATAAATTGGACAAAACTGTACCTGCGAAAAAAGCAGGCACTGAATTTTCTTGCTTTTCTAAGAGTCCATTAAAATATTAATAGAAGTTTTACATATTTTATACACTCAGATATATACATATATTTTATCAGTAATGTGTGCTTACATACAGACATATGCAAACGTGTACACTTACCACACACATACACTCACATTCCCTTATCTACACACATTCAAGTTCTTTATTTTCAAAGAAAATGCCATCATTTAATAAACACTGAAATTGGTTCCAGGTTCTCCATGACTTTAGAATTATAGAAAAAGGTAACTTACCTCTGTCATCGCATATGACAAAAAATCTGGACTTCACAACCAAATTAAAATAAAAGGAAAGACCAAACACACCCCTCATGCTACCAGCTTTCCAATCAGGAATCAAGATATCGGAATGAATGTGGTATAACTGCAAGAAGCAATGGCAGCTTTCGTGTGAGTGTTTTTTATAATAAATGTTAATCTTTTGGAAGGTGAATTAGTATCAATTTGTGGTGAACACAAAGTTCTTTCCTAGGCAGGTCACTGCTGAGCTCCTTTCTTCTTCTGCTCCAGCTCCTGCAGGCGTTCCTCGCGGCACTGCGCGTGCTGCGTCCCCACTTTGTGCGCTGTCTCGGTGGCTGCAATGTCAATCTGGGCATAGCGGGATGATCCACTCCCTGGAACACCAAATGGAATCCTGTGAAAGACTACAACCCTCATGTATTCCTGAGTAAAAGAGCTGTTGGGAAACTTCTTCCACAGATTTCCTGGATGATCTTGGTCTGGTCTTATAGCAAGCCATACAAAGGGAGTAAAATGATAACCACAACTAAAAAAAACCAAAACACCTCAAAAGCTTTGTTATCTATGTATTTTAGTTCTCTGGTTTTCTTCAAATAAGCACATGAACCACTTGTATTTCTGACCCGGGTTTGAATCTCCACCCCTGTCAATGACAAAATTAAACTTGGCTCTCTGACTTTTGGGAGGCTTCCTCGCCAAGCTACGGATCAGGAAATGAACAACATCTGGTATTTGAACAGCAAACACTTATGGCAGCTGGCAGTGTTCTTCTTTGTCTGGATTAGGCACCCTGTGACTGTTTATCAGAGCAACCACCTTCAGCCTCACACGGAATGACACTTCGGCTCACTTTTCTTGGCAATAGGGGAGAAAAAAGCTGCTCAGTCTGTTCAGGAGTAAAATACTTCCATAAGGCTAGAGGCTGGGAAAACTTCAATATGAAAAAAATAAAATGTTTATGGTCATTCAAGGCACCTTTAAAGTTCCACAATTTGAGACTGGGAGGGTAGTTGACATTAGGAAAATTTATGGCATTTAACTCTTCATTTTTAATGCCTTGGTTCATTGTCTTTAAAATTAAAAGAAAATACTACATTTCAACAGGATGGTGTAGAGATAACTACATTAAGGTCTGGGAGAAGCTTAGAATTACTTAATGAAAACCATAAAAAACATTTAAAAACAAAAAACCAACAGGAAAAGTGCTAGCATTTCAATGTTAATAAAATTGCTAAAATTAGAAGCATAAAAATTAAAATCTTTATAGCTGAGAACTACTGATGGAAAACAGATCAATATCAGATGCAAGCATTTAAATGCCAGATTCTGATGAGGGGCCTTCTGTAGCAAGGACTGCATCTCTAAATGACAACACATGGCAGATCTATTGCATGCTTATGTGCTAATTGCCCAAGTTAAGTATTACATGTAAAATATCCGATCCAAACAAAAGAATTAAAAAAAAAAGAAAAGAAATAATTGGACTTAATTGGGTTGGCATTCTCTCTGTAGCACTTTCACATGCCCTCATGGAGAGCAGAGAGAAGAACACTGTGTTCTGCTCTGATTCATTTGCTGCATGGCTCCAGAGTCAGTCTTCAGGAGCAAGCCCTGTACACCTACACCCACAGCCCTGCTTCTGAAGCCAAGAAAGAAAAATGAGGTGTAGTCCTAATATGCAATGAAAATCTTGAGAACACAAGCAAATTACTGTCTTTCAAACTCCAGACTTTGAAATGTTGACTTTCAAAGGAGCACACATAAAATCACCTGTCAAAGGGATGTAACATCTTACAGAACTTCATTATTCAAAAATCTTTTTCAAGAAGAGATGCCAATTAAAAGAACTGCCCCACAAACATACTAGGGTTCAACTCCTCTGTCAGCAAAAGCCTGTTGGTAGATCACTGAAGCATTCAGGTCAGAAAAGACCTCCAAGACCACTGAATCCAAATTTTGACCAAACACCACCATCAACTAAACCACAGCAGTAAGTGCCATGCCCAGTCCTTTCTTGAATAGATCCAGGAATGACGACTCCATCACTTTCCTGGGCAGCCTGTTCCAATGCCTGACCGTCCTGTCAGTGAAGAAATTCTTCCTGATGTCCAACCTGAACCTCTCCTTGGGCAGCTTGAGGCCATGTCCTCTCCTGTCCCTGTTGCCTTGGAAAAGAGGCCAACTCCCACTTGACTACAACCTCCTTTCAGATGATTGTAAGAGAGATAAGGTCCCTCCTGAGCCTCCTTTTCTCCAGGCTGAACATCTCCAGCTGCCTCATCTGCTCCTTACATGAAATTATGACTCCACATACCCCACAAATTCTGCATATCTTTTGCTGTTTAAAAAGTATCATAGACTTCCTTACCTCTTATGCTTGTGCTAGATTCTTGAAGTTCCAGTTCCATGTAGTGAAGCTGTTTTTTGGAAGTAGGGCTGACAGGAATATTAACATAGGTGGCTGTCTCAGTGTGGGGTCGATCTGGTGTAGGGACATCAGCGGAGTAACCTACTGCCCCTTCTGAAATAAATAAATAACATTTTATAGCAGGTGCTGTTTGCAATGATCAGTGATCCAGCTCATACAGAGACACTGAAAGCAAGCACTGAGCAGCAATAACTCTGCTTGACAAACAGCACATTCCTCCGTGGTAGATGGGACATGACAAGACTACAATTTCTGCTTAAAATCTCCTGAGACACTGATCAAGTCAGGATCTATGCAGAAGACCACAGACCACAGACAGGGATCTCGCTGTGTTGTGGCAGAAAGCAAACACTCTGCAGACATTTCCAACAGCAGGGCTGCCTCCCAAGGCATCCAGCTCTACCTTAGGTTAGTTAAGCTTTATATGAAGTAATTTCTTTTAGGAAGATGTGAAGTATTGAATCATCTGCAAGACAGAGAGCAGAATCAGCAGGGGTTCCTAAAGCATGTCCTGAAAACAGGGACTGAAGAACTGTTCCAAGCAGAGGGAAGGCAAACCTGAGGAGACAACATTGACAGGTTCCCTTTGCCGAATTGAAAAAGATAGGCATAATGACAAGTGGGTACAACAAAGTATTAAAGGAATTTCATTGCAGGTAAAAAAAAATAGAGGGAAAACCCTTCTAAAAAGTAAAGATCACAAGAACACTAGAGGAAATCCCACGGAGTTTTCTAGAAATTTCTAAAAAAAAAAAAAAGACACAGAATAACACAGACTAGGAAACTGCTCCTATGAAATGATTTTGACTTAAAACCAACTTTTTTTGTCTACTGGTTTAATTCTCAAGACCTCATCTAGTCCTACTTTCAATTATTCCAATCTTGTCTGCCTGTTCAGTCCAGCTGGAGTCCTTACCCCTAAACACTTTCTGCCCTTCAGTTTGAAACAGAAGAGTGCAGAGGAAAAATGATATCACTTTGAGGTTCTCCTTTTTCATTAAGTTCTCCTGTTTGGCCCTTCCTTGTCCCCACAAAGAAGTCATACCATATCTTTTTTTTGTCCAAACTGCTGCTTTTCCTTTCTGCCCATTTAGACACTATTGAGATGTGGATATAGAGGCAGTAGGGTATCAAGGCATTTTAGAGTAGAGGGAAGAATGACTTCTTATATCCAGACAACAGCAGCAGTGATCAACAATTGAGGGAAACTGTTTCATCTTCTTGGAAGCATTATGAATAGCAGAGATAACTTATACAACGTTAGGTAACAGTAAGGGCATATTCCAGGATAATGGAATCCCCCCAGGCTTAAACTGTTTAAGTCAAAGGAGTCTCCTACACAGTCCACAAATTGAAAGGACTGGAAATTTGGCCAACTCTCTCACAGATTTTCATAAAGAAAACATCGAAACATCCACAAAGTACATCTCTGACAGTCAGACTTCAAGTTGTTGTTGCAAAGCAAGAACAGGAACAAAATAACAGAATCAATGCAGAATCAAATGCAGAAGAAATTTTTTATATTTTCATCAAACATCATTCTCAGAAATTATTTTCAATTATTGTGTCCAAAGTATTTCAAAGGACTTTGGCCTGACTGAGCAGGAAGGGACTCAGCAAAATCATAGCATTGAAAACCTGCATCACAAATAGAAGTTGGGAATGAGTGACAATCTTAAGTACAGAGTCATGAACAGTCATGAAGAAAAAGACAATCTTTGAAGTTTTTCAGTTTGCTGTTGAAGTGATGTAACAGAAGTGTAAGTGAGGCATCCTCAAAGTTAGCTAACATGAAAAGTAGTGAGCTTCCCTAGAGAGCTAAACAGCTGACAGGTTTAAGGAAGCTGAACATCATACCTGATGCAAACAAGCCAAGTGATTTTCCTGAGAACTGAAAAACCACACGTGGAGAATCAGTAGGGCTTTGTGCAAGAAAAACTTAAGAAACACACAGAAAAAAAAACCCCAAACCTGGTAACATTCAAATATTCTTCTCAAAGGGAGGAAGTAGAAAAAAAACCAAGGATAAAGTTGGGCAAACTGGAATGGAAGGAAAGGAAAAGTTTTCTGTTGTACAGTCAGTGCTGTCCCAATAGAAATTGTGCTTTCTTTGTAAACATAGGAATACTTGGGTTTTAGTTTTTCTTTAAAGAAACAAAAGAAACAAACAAAAAACCCAAACCATAATTAGGTATGGAAAACTGCCCTATATTTGTTTGAAGAGAAGGGTTTATGTAAAAAGCACACAACAGTCAAAAGTTCCTGCTAATGAAAACATGGTGCAGTGAGAGAGCCATGGACAGTTCTTTCAGCAGTCCTTTCTGGGTGGACAGAGGCAGGAGATGCTTCTAAGAGGGATCAGAGGGCCAGTATTTGAGAACATTGTGAAAGGAGGATTTGGGAGAAAAACCGACAACAATGCACAGTTACAGCATTCTGAAAGAATTGGCAGAATATCATGATTGCTTGAAGAGAAAGGGGGAAAATGTAGGAATCAAAAAAGATAATTAAGCAAGTAACAGGAAAAGAGCAAGAGTGAAAATTCAGTGGCCCTCAACTGAGGGGACAGAGAAAGGAAAAGACAAATTGGAGAGGAAAAGAGAAAGTTATATTTGAAACTGGTGTTGCAGCCTTTCTTTCAGCAAGTGTTAGTTATTCATATTTTCTACCCAATATAGGCACCATTTTCAGACATGAACAATAAATAACACAGAAAGAAAACCAGCACTATAAATAAAAGATATGTGTGTGCATACATGTAAATCTGACATGTTCAAAGGGCAACACTTCAAAAATAACACTTAGAAGACATCTCAACAATAAAAAAAAAAAAGGAAAATGAAAAAGAAACAAGAGGGTGTTAGTGACCTCTGATGCAATATTCTCACCAGGTTCCTCAGAGCTAGTTGGAGTACCAGGCTCTGAATGAAGTGTCAGCATCTCATACCCTTTAGGACCTAGAATACAGAAACATTGTTAATGGCTTTGGATTTATAAATCTGTAAAAAGTAATCAAAGCATTTGCTTTTCTGGTTTTGACTTGTAACCTTCTAAACTAAACAATCCTACAGAACAATCTCAGAAAGCATAAACAGTGGCTAGTGCTGACTTTTCAGTAATAGTGATGTCAGCATTTCCTCATGAGTGTAACACCAGGGAAATAAACTTCAGGACACTTTTACAGCTGTTCCCACTGAAGGCCACTGAAGTCAACAGTGCATTTTGCTGCACGTGAATGTGGGGGCAGAGCCATCTCGAATGCAGGAATCAGGGAGCATCGCGTGGGTGATCTTGGGAGCATCTGGAAGACTCTTGTTAAAATTCCACCTCCAGCATGATGGATAACTTCTTGATTTCTGAAAAAACCCTAGAAAATGCTTATTAAACTAGCCCTTACAAAGGCAACTTTGCTTTCCAAGTGCAAATCATCTTTACAAGAATCCAGGCTGCACAACATCATCGGTCTTTCCCGAGCACGAAGCTGAAAAAAGATGCCCAAATTTCTTCATGTCCTCAGACTCCACCCCAGCTCAAACCAGGTAATCAAAAATGTTGTGTCCACAGAAGGAATGTATTACAATTAATTTTGAGTTACAAACACATATAATTCTACCTGCTGGCAGTGGTTTTTTCCTCCATTATCATGAAGAAGTATATTTAAATGTGGTGGGTGTTTTTTTCCCAGCATGTTATTATTAGGGTACAGGATTTCTCATGGCCTGAGGTGAATTTTTTTTGGTGGGTGCCCTTTGTTAAAGTGATGGAAGCATTTTACTGCTGTGAATAAGATTACTGCTTATACTCTCTCACTTATCTATCTGTCACTGCCTCTTCTAAACTTATCCCATCTGTCATTGCCTTTCTGACAAAAACTCCTCAAAGCAAAAAACCCAAAGAAATATGTAAGACTTACAATAGGGAAGCAAATCATACATTACCTTTAATATTTTCTGAAGTTTAAAATCATTTAAGTTTAAATTAGTTTCAATTTACATGCACACACATACCTCATAATCACTTTTACTTACCAGCTTGGAGACTGTGCCCTCTATGCACTTTCAAAGACCCAGAAGCTGCCACGACAGAAGCACCACCTGTTTTCAAAGACAGAGATTCACATTAAATCCAAATACCTGTTGCATTTTTAGTAGATGTTTCTGAAACATCTAGGAAAAAAAACCCAAAACAAAATACTAAGAATTACAAGTCATTGTTCTTCATTCAGCCTTTTTTTTTTTTTCCCAATTTTTTGCTGAATTCCTTATACTGAGTTTGTGGCATTAAAATCTAATTTTGTTGGGTTTTTTCTTCTAAAAGAAAGGATGCCTTCTATAAAATCTAAGGAATCTTCCTCACAGGGGAAGCTGTGTTGAGCTAAGAAGTAAAATGGCAACGAGAACTGAGGAGTTGCCTTTGCAATCCATAACATAGCTTTAGCAGCAACAAAGTTTAAAGTGTTCATTAAAATCTGATCAGACTGGATCCAAAACCCATCTCAGTGAATGAGAAAGCTGTGCTTCAGCAGCCCACCACCCATGTTTAGGCATGGATACCCCGGGCCAGGGGCAAGGGAACATGAGGGATCTGGCTGCCATGGGGATTGAATCCAGGTCACAGCACATTCTTGTGAAACACACTCGCAGTGTTCCCGCCAGGAAAGCTTCACCGGGACACGCCAGATGGCACAGCCCTTCCCCAGCATGACTCGGCCAGCAGGAAGCTCTAGCTGGAAAATCTGAAGAAACAACAGCTACCAGCTCAGGAACCTGCAGGGTGGCACCCGGGCAGCGTGGCTTGTCTGCACACACACACTCACACTCACACACATACACACACACACACACACACACATACACACACATACACACGTACACACACACACACTCACACGCACGCACACACACACGCACACACACTCACACACACACACATACACACACATACACACGTACACACACACACACTCACACGCACGCACACACACACGCACACACACTCACACGCACACACACACACACACACACACGTTCCTTCTTCAACCAGCAAACCCATCAGCACCCTCCGCAGCTGCTGGGGGCTGGGTCACATCACCGCACCCAGCCCTGCATCCCTGCTCTCTCTCTCGCCACCGTGGGCGCCTCCATCGAGTTGAGCGGCGTTGACTTCCTCGCATGAACAACTGAGAGGAGCTTCTTGTGCAGTGGATGGAGCTGAACAGGAATCAGGTGGGAGGCTGAGCGTGTGAGTAACCCTGCTGCTGGTGACAGGGCTGCCATGAGCTGCAGGCTGCTGGGGCTCACACAGAAAATTAACACTCTTCTAAGCTGATGAATAGTCTCTGAACAGGTGAGACACTGCTCTGCAAGTTGGTTTTAAAATAGCATCCAAAAATCACCATAGCTCTTACGCAGCATGAAGAAATTCTGTAAGTTAAATATTCTGAAATATCTAAGAAAAGTGCATGGCCCGGGAATCCAAAGAAAATGGCGATTTCTTTTTTTTTTTTTTTCCTGTATAAAGTACACACACAATTTTATTTCTAAATCTAATGGTTTCCAAGCTTGTAAAATTAATCCTACACTTTTATAAAATAAATCTGAAAAAATAATCATTATTTCACTTAATGAGGAGAATGGATTAAGACAATAATAAAAATCTATTTCAGAAGGGCACAACTGAACTAAAACCTTTAGTTTGTTGTCTTTATGTACATGAAAGCATATATAGGGTAATCCAAGGCTACAAAATTCAATTTTAAAGTATGCCATACTGAAAGTGTGATTTTGTATTTTAACAAATGAGATCAGATTGTAGAAACCTTCACATACTCTGGTAAGGACTTAACAATGTTATTTGAAATGTTGTTTTTAACAAGACTGCTGATAAAAATAAATGCAAAAATAGGACAGCCCCAGGCTAGCTGATTTACTTATATTTTCAGTGTAACTGATTTCCTTTCCCTCAAATCACTGCATCCTGTCTCTGCATTAAGAACATCAGAATATGTTTTATGAAATCAAAAGCCTCACCTTCCTTTGAAGAAAGACTACAGCCTTATGCTAATTCTAGCTTCAACACAAAACTAGTGTGGGGTTGGGTTTTTTATTCCCTCAAAAACTTATTGCAATTCAGCAGAAATTATTCTAGAGGAATGTGGATTTTTAAGTAACATTTTTAGGACTTGTGAAGAATGCCCAGGACAGAAGAGGAGATTTAAAACAATAAGATATTCCAATCCATTTATGGTCAAGTTTAGGTTTTCCCATTTAGAGCTTATTTAAAAGAACTATGTTAATGTTTCAGGATTTGACCTGTTGCATTTTCCTCATTTTCAAATCTGGCAACTAACAAATATTTACACAGTCAAATCTCTCAGGGAATTTTTTTGAAGCTTTCAACTGCATCGTATAAACACATGTCAATAGAGATCAACCTAGATATTTTCTTCCTTCTACTTTTCAGCTACTGTATAAACTGGCTTGTCTCTTATTTATGAATTCTAGGAAAACACTTGCAAGAATGGAAAAAGCAAGTTAGCAAGATACATTTCTGAGCAAATAAAGTATCCAGCAGGAGACAGATGCTCCCTTCCATCATTCTTTTCATTGTAAAAGGGATTGTTAAGAATATTTTTTTTCATTTTCCCCTGCCATCCAGTTCTGGGTGGCTAACTCACTCAAGTCTTTGTCAGAACTGAGTATCTCATCAAGAGAGTTATTTTTCTTCTACTTTCCTCAATGTGTAAGAAGAAGAAGGTATTCAAAATGTGACAAAATTAAAATAATCTGCAGGATATTTTGCATTCCTATTGATTAGACTCAAAAGTTTAATGTAGCTCAGTGAAGACAATGACTATTTGAAATATTTTTCTAACTTTATAGTCACTGCTTTATGCCCACCCTTCAAAAATAAGGACAGTTTACAGCACATGTTCTACAAGAAAGAGCCATGAAAAACAAATAACCAAACAGAGGGAATATAAACTATAAACTGAGCCCAGACAGTTTACATTTTCAAATCTTGTAACTTATTATTACATGACCAGTGAGGAGACACACACAAACACTGCACTGCATTTACCAAGTGATTGCTTCTCACTGCCCTACTCTGCCTTCCAGGGATAGGTCACAAACTCTTTGGGTTTGAGCTATTAAATTTCCTGACAAGGAGTCAGGACAGAAGAAAACACCACATTCTGTGAGAAATTCCTGCTTCTTGTTGAATTAAAACTGCCTTTATTATGAAGAACTTTGACCCACTCAGCCAAGCAGCATTCCCACCTCCTCCTTTGAAAACAAATACCTTGCCTACAAGAGCATCCAGAGGCTAAAGCGACTGATTGACAGGAGAAATACGGAAAGTACACCAGGAGGGTGTTTCATGCAAATGTAACAGGAGACCTCCTGGTGCTGTATATTTGCCCTAGAAAACTTCCCTGCTTGTTCTCTTAAATTTTCAAAGAAATTTCATATATTTTCTACTGCAAAAATGGCATTATCTGCAAGGCATAAAAGCTGAAGGGGATACTTAAAGACACTTACTTGCTCTACCCATGTCACCATATTCAGAAATGCCTCTTGTCTCTTTCACAGACAGTTTTAAAAGTGGCTGAATCACTCGAAATTAGAAATGCATTCAAGCTCACTGTTCAAATATTGCTCCTCAAAGATATCTATCTAGTCTGTGCAAAATATAACAGGGGATCCAACTACCTCTATCTATTATTCATCCTCCCATGCTGTGGGCCATTCCAGCCCACCCTCCTAGCCTTAAAAATGCAAAAGTTTTAAGCGAGAATTATTACTATTTTCCTGTGCCAGGAAGTTCATTGTCTGGGGGTTTTTTTTGAAAAATACATCCTCAAAGATGCTTTACATACATTTACTTCAAAAATCTTGACACATCTAAAGCAACACTGGCTAGGGATGAAGGTCACACAAAAAAAAAAATTTAAAAAACCCCTTGACATAATCAGTATATGTGCAAATAAGTTCTTTGTGTTCTAGAAGGCTGGGATATGTAATTTCCACAGATTTCAGTGTCAGAGAAGGCATGGGGAAGCAAATCAGGAATACAGAAAGGACAGGACTAGATGGTCACTGTAGCATGGACTTACCAGGTCTGCCACCCCCAATGCAGAGAACAGGAGGCTGCTGCATCTGCTCAGCCCAGAGGATGAAGCAGCAGCACTGGGATCATTCACTGGCATGGCTTCCCCACAGGGACTGTTTCCTTTCCCCCTGGGAAAAGGCCCCTCATGCTTCAGACAGTCGCCAAGGCCAACATTTAGCTCACAAATACAATATGTATTTTAATCAGCTGAGTTTTTCCAAGCTTCTATATTTCTTTCCCTACAGAATTATTTTGAGTGGACTCGTAGAATAAAGCAGGACCAAGAAAGAGCATGCCACATTATGGCAGGGTTTCATTTATCAGCTTCTCATTATAATGATGCTCTTCTGTTACAGTGTTTAGCCCTATAAAGTATGACATGACATATCTGTGGTGGACGCTGTTCAACACACAGTCCTTTACTGGCTCAATAAAAGTATCAGAGTGTACTTGGTCTTCCTGTATCTGAAGAGCTGACAACATATATCTCAAAAATAGAGAGAATTGAGAATTGTAAATTGTTTTCAATCTAAGCAACAGTAACCTCAACAGCATGGCCCAGATTCTTCTTTCTCATTGCTCTCAATTAATTCCTTGCAAGATGACTCCTAAGCTTGGAATAAAAGTATCAGGCTGCATAGGTATGCAATAAATTTTTTTTTAAATGCACAAAAAAGTGCATATTTTTCCATCATAAAAGCTAAGCTGTCAGACAGCTGGCTTCATTTTCAGTACCTGAAAATATATATATACTTAATTTTATTCTTATTGTCTGCCTGCCTTGAGTCCCTATCTACCTAAGAAAAATTTAATAGAGATATAGTATTCATAATCAGCATTCAGGTGATATTTTAGCTGAATTCCAATCCACAGCATTGTTTTATTTCTTAATTCATCCACTCAGAACATTTCCCAACAAGCATTGTGTAGGTTTGGTATTGCAAGCAAAGAGGCTGTCAGAGAGCAAGAGTGTCTGTTGCAATGCTGATGAATTTGCTCCTATGGAATAAGGAGAAAAATGGAACAGGAGAGCGATAATTTACAAGTCAAAAAGCAATATGAGAGTGCCCTGCTTCCCTGGGAGCACATTTGTTACTTGCCCATTCAACTACTGTCTTCTGCAAAGCCAGAGCCTGTGGCACAGAGGTAGGACAGAGATCAAACCTCCCACTAGGGAAGTTTAATTTCAGTGTTGAAATACTCGGGGCTGGGCCTGGCTGCTGGGAATGCCCAGGCAACCAGCTTCTGTGGGAAATAGGAAAGGAGGGAAGTTTCTGAAATGTGGTGTATACAGCTGGCATGGAATGCCTTCTCCAGGGACTGCAGTGTCCTTAAGAACTCCTGCAAGCTATTCCAGCTCCCAGCCTCCCTTCTCTAAATAGGAGTCTTGGGATTCAGGCTGCTCAGCTCATTTGGGAGGGGTTGGCAGTTAAGGACAGAAATAGTGGCACTTCCCTAAGGACAAAAATAGTGGCATTTCCCCTTCACACAAAACAGCCTCATGGTTTAAACATCATTCATAAAGCAGGATTGCTGTGACAGAGTTCTACTCAAATGAGAAAATACAAATATTTTGAAGGAAATCATGCACCCTTATAATTAAGAGCTGGAGGTTCTTTATCTAAATTGTTGCAATGGAATAGAAAGGAGAACAAGGTTTAAATAAGGGGCCTAAATTACAATGAAAACAGCACAACTGCTAGGAAATACATTCTAAATGTAAGAATAGCAAAGGACTTTGGATGATTCAAGGTGGATTAAGGATTCTCACTGCAGAACATGTTCAATGCACACCTGTCAGACATACACAGAAGTACATCAAACCTCAGGGCAGAGGCTCTCGCTAGACAACTGCTTCAGCCCTGTTTTTCAAACTACAGTACTTTGGTTTAGAGTACCAGAAAGATAATGAAGATAATCACAAGCTCTTCAAGTCACCATTCTGTGAAGGAATGTGCAGTCTGTTGTTCCACCTCTCAACACTGAATGTGCATCTTATTCATGATCCCTTAACTCAAACACATGAGCAGTTCCTGAGGAGAAGACACATCTCTGAAGCTGCAACCTCTAGATCAAGCTACAGGATTTCTCCAGCAGTCATGAGACTCTCTGTACAGGTCCCATGAGAACTGCTTACACAAAATGTACTAAACTGAGGTGTCTCCAGAAACCAGCAGTCTCAGAAATCTAGAAATCTGAATCGTATTTTTGAACCTCTATCCTGTCATGATATTTTGAGGTCCATCATAACTATAAATGCTATAACTATACTAAGTTATACTAACATAACTATAAAGTCTATTATACTTAAGAACACATATTCCCACATCATACAACTCCAAAGAATCCCTTACCTTTATCTGTAGCACAAAGCTATGATAACAATGGGAACATTGTCCTCCTACAAACTCAAGTAATCTAATTTGGTCTCTCTTTCTAATCAATACTTACAAAGTTATTTATAGCAAAGGCAACCAAATTATTTAAAACAGAATTAAATTATTCACCCCAACTTGTTTTTTTCCATCTAGTAATGCAGCTTAGAATGGTTGCCATATTTAGAACACTTTTCTCTTTGCCATTAGAATGAAACACATTTCTCTAAAGTTGCTGAGTCTGTTGCTCAGCATTATCTAACTAAAAGCAGAAAGAGAATACCCACATTCATTACCAATAAACTGAAAAATATGGAAACAGTTGATCCTTGACTGTTTAATTCCATGTCTTGTTACAGAACTGAGACATTCAAGAGCAAAAATATTATGTAGAACATTTGTGCCCAGGAAGGAGTGGGTTTGCATTCTACAGTGCATTTGTATGAAAATAAGATAAAAAATAAATGTGTTTCTGAGTAAGTGAATAGCTACACTAGGAATTTTCTAACTGGGTACAATCATCCATGCTAGAAGGGGCATCTTGCCACATATATGCACACTACAGGTTTTGACAATAGTTACCTCAAATTAGTGTGCCTTTATGCTATTCTCAACTATGGATTATAATCTCTCATAGCACAGAAACATAGTCAAGTTCTAATTCAGTTCCTTTTGTCCAGCAGAACAGTGTGAATGACTGCTCAGTACCCTGGGATTCTCAGTTAATAACTTAAACATTCAAATTCTACAGAATTCTTTTGAAAGCTTTGCAATGCCAAGTTCAATTACTTCAAATTTTCACATGTATTAAAGGCAAAACTTTAAAATTAAATATCTAAGGACAATAAAAATGCAGTGAGACATAGAAAACTTCAGCTTCTTTTGCATTCCGAAAAATAGTGTGGTATTGAAGAATGAAGTTGTTACCAGTATATTAGGACTTTTGGGAGATGAAGCCCCATAGAGAGGACTTCAGTCACTGGCTCTAGATGCTATAATTGCCTTAAGCATTTATACTTATTCCTAAAAGAATTCTTTTCTTAAACTAAAATTTCCCAATGTACCAGACAATAAAACCCACCTGTTCAAGCTTCTTCAGTCTTGTATCTTCTCTTTCTGTTGATATAAAAATCTGTCCTGTATTTCTGCATTTCCAATTTGCTTCATGATAGGTTTTATCAAAACAACTAACTCCCTCATATGCATGAATACTCTGAGATTGTTTTTAGTCACATATTGTTTGCATTCATAATTAGTTTGACACTTAAATTAATACAAAAATAACTTGTATTCTGTACACCACATGCAGCTGCAGACCCAAGTTTCCCTATATTTACACACACTTTAATCATAAGTGTTCTGCTTTCCTTGGTTTGAGTGAAGGACTAGGAATTGAGTACCAGAGGGAAAGATAAAATTAATGATCCAATCTGGGCTTCCACTTACACCTCTGTAAGTCAAGAGTAATTCCACTGACTTGAGTGGAATAACGAGCAACAAGATCTGCTAAATGCTTCTGGATTTTCTCCTGCCAAGACAGGCAAATGAATAAAGTTACTTTTAACCTTCTCCAGAGACACCTCCTGATGCTGAGTGCCTTACTGGATTTGCTCACATAAGTATCCATCAGCTACACTGCTTTACATATTTGCCAAGGTTTTTTAAAGTAATAAAGAAACCCAAGCACTAAGAGCTGTTCTATGACTATTTGAGTTGGGCAACCTCTGAAATTTAATGGATCTGGTGAATTATCAGGTAAACTATTTAAGGAACACAAAGGCATTTGAAATATGAACCAAATTCTTTGCACAGATCTCTCCAAGGTCTAAGATGGAGTACATGAAACCAAATGCTTACAAAATGTTTCATTTGAAGTAAAATGATAATTCAAAGGTGCCAGACCAGTTTGGCTGCATTAGACAGGGAACTCAGGTGACCAACACATTCTGCTGATAGGGAGGTTTGCAATGCAGAGATGCCTTTGCCTAAGTAATCTTCCCAGGCCAGATACTCAATGTCCTCTCATCAGTGATTTTGTTGGTCAATCAATAGTTTCACTGACAGGAGAGAAGCATCTCCAAGTTGCTTCGGGTAAAGATTCATTTCTGAGGGTTTGTGTTATTCAGGAAATTGGCTGTACACACTAAACATATAAATCAAGTTTGCCTTTGGTGCTAAAATGGCCTAAAAAGAACAATTTCTAGTTTTCTTTGAATATGTAAGCAGAAAAAGCACTAGACAGTTTCATATAGAGTCTGACAACTTTGAACCTCTTCAGATTAACAAAAGAAAGGGAAAAACAAATATATTAATCTTTGCAACCAAAGTTTCTATAGATTAAAATGTATTTTATAATTGCCAGTCATGAATTGCAGCAGCAAAACCAACCACAAACAGGACACCTCTCAATATAGTATTTAGTTCTGCTTCCATAAATCTTCTGTTTCTCTCATCACAACTTGGGACTTAAATGTCACCATTAAATAAAGCAAATAACTCAATGGCTCCTACCTGGTATAGCTGGTAAGACTCCAGACTGCAATACTGCTGTTCCCTAAAGAAAACAGAAAATTTTAGAATGAAAAATCTTTACAGGAATTAGAAACTTGAAAAAATACAGGAAGTATATAAAAGTAGAAGGGAGGGGAAGAAAGCAGAAACATGGCCAAGATTTCATTTTTCAAAGAGAAAAATCATCCCACAGCATTTCAGAAAATATTAGATTATGCTTGACAAATATGCAAAAATGCAAACAGAAGTTGGATGTGTGAAATTACACCAGATGTAGGACACTGTTAAGGTATCATTGATATTATAGGAAAGACAACAAAAAGCTACAAGAATTAGCTCTGATTAGATAAAGAAATGAGCCTGAGATCATAACAAAAATAAAACCAGTCTTTGGTTATTAAGTGATGTTTTCAGTCTTTAAGATTGTCCTAATTTCCATTTCAGTACATCATATTCTATTATTTCTTCAACTCTGAGGTCTCCTGCTGCAATCATCTGTAAGGCAGACTTCACTAGCAGTGGCAGCTGCAAAGGCAGCTCAACAGAAAGCACAGCAGAGAACACTCTTAAAAGCTACCCTTTATAATTCTACAAAACACAGCAAAACATGCTTTTGCCTGTAGGAGAACCTTTTAAAATTATCATGGCATAATGTACAAATGTAAGTGCATGGTTTTCAAACACAGAGCATAACACATACCTCAACCTACCCTACAATTACATCAAAGCAGAAAAGGGATAAGTGACCTCATTGAAATCATATGCTTTTGTTTCGCCTGCTGTGATACTGAGACAAAAACCAACAGTGTGATTATCTGAGGCCTGCATGTCTCATAGCATTACCTATAAATATAAGTTAAATCTCCTTCTAACATACAGTCTTTTATGTGCAGCCCAGGAGCTGAGTGCTGGGGTCTGTGATGCGTGTGGTTCCAACCACCCCAGCACTACAACACCCCCAGTAAGGGGATATGCAGCACTCGTGGATCACACATCATGAGCTGCAGGGCCAGGGCTATTTTAGCTCTGCTAGTGATCTGACAGCAGCCAGATGACATTCATTTTTTATGTTCTGCTTCCAAATACCTTGGGTAGAGTTCAATGATAGATGTTAGGAGAACCCACTGGTTTGATATGCTGGGTCAATATTCATGGATTAGTCTGGTTGCCATAAAGAGCTAAACAGAACCTAAGCCTGGCATTCATTTCTGTGTTTACAAACAACCACCAAGGCACATAACCCTTTCCACAATCAAAATGGGATTTTCTTTACCCTCTTCTGTGTATATTTGGAATATCTTTGCCTTTCTCTCCCCCTTTTTTTTTTTAAGATTAATTTTATTTTATTCAAACTTTCATTCACTTTATATATGATAGATATGATTGATCACACCACTTCTCATTTAAAAAAAATTTTCAGTAGTTAAAAATACTGTCCCATACAAAGTGCAACAGGCCCACCTGTCTCTGTATAACTTTCCAGTGATTACATACCTCATCCTGTTCTGGTGCTGCTTATGGGAGTTTTAGTCTTTAGGCCCAAGATCAGCCCAAAAAGTCCAGATCATGTAATACAAACTCCACAGCAAAGAGCAAAGATACTGTACTGCACAGTTTCCTGGCTATAGAAGACATTTTGCCAGATTCAGAGTGACAAAAAGCACAAGAACAGCTTTGCAAGCTCACCTCCTTGGGGTTAAAAGGAGCCAGAAGCTTGCAATTTAGGTGGATAGGAAAAAAAACCCCAAAAATATTGTCTTACAACTAATTCTTCCTGTTACTGGCTATGATGGATAGCTGTTCAATATAAACCAAGCATTTTCACAGAGACAAAATATTTTTGTTTCCTATTTTGCTTCCTAAAAAGGAGGAAACCACACTTCCAAGAAAAAGCAGAGTGGTTTCTGTAGGTTTTAATGCTGAGCGGGGCTCCATCATCCCTGGCAAGAGGAATGAAATGCCAGTCACCTGATAACTGTGTCAGCATTTCAGACACACCTCATCAGCCACAGCTTATGTAATTCCCTTTGTGTATCTTTAGAAATAAAGCTTTTCTCTCAGCTCATCGAAGTTTGGCAGCTTTTTATAGCTCCATTATTCTGCGCCTACTGAGAGTAAGAGTCCTCAGCACAGGAAAGATGAACCTCTTGGAGCAGGTCCAGAGGATGGACACAAAATGATGGGAGGGCAGGGGCACCTCTCCTTTGAGGAAAAGCTGAGAGAATTGGGGTTGTACAGCTTGGAAAAGAGAAGGCTCCAGGGAGACCTTAGAGCAGCTGTTCAAACTTTAAGGGTATTACAAGACAGGGACAGACTTTTTAGCAGTCCCTGTTGTGATAAGATAAAGGACTGTGGTTTTAAAATAAAAGAGGGTAGATTTAGACTGGATATAAGGAATAAATTTTTTACTATGAGGGTGGTGAAACACAGGCACAGGTCACCCAGAGAAGTTGTGCATCCCCCATCCCTGAAAACATTCAAGATTAGGCTGTGTGGGGCTCTGAGCAACCTGACCTACTGGAAAGTGGCCCTACTCACTGAAGAAAGGTTAAACTAGGTGACTTTTAAAGGTCCCTTCCAGCACAAAATATTCTATGTTTTTTAGGTCTCTTTTGCTTTAGTCTAAGCACAAATTGGAAGTTTTGCCCCAGTCTGAGTCCTCAAGCTGGAAAAAGAAAGACTCAACATAAATGAGAGGCTCCCAGATTCTTCTTGTTATGAAACAGGACTTTGTACTTGACAGTAATAGAAGCAAATATTTGCATTGTGAGATTTTTATTCTGCACATACCAAAAATGCAATCATAAACAGAGGCTTGATTGCAACATTGGTCAAATGCTTAATTTTCACAGAGGAGACAATCTAGATTGTTTTTGCTCCTCTCCCTTCCTTTATTTTAAAGCTATTATGTAGTAACAAGGCTACTCTAAATATCCAGTTTTTCAAGAGGCAACCATGAAAACCATGACTCAAAATCTCTGAGCCCCTGAAAAGCAGAAACTATGAAGCAGACTTCTCCAACAATGAACAAACACTCTCCTGCCTGCTGTGTGTAGCTGGTGGCACATCATCACAACCCTCTGCTGCTTCACATAGGTTGTGTGTAGAGTGAGGCAGCAGATTGCAGTCAATAACCTTGAACTGTCACAAACTTCACAGAGGAGCAAAGGGGAGATACTGAATGAAGATTTTGAAATCAGCATCACAAAGAAAAGTTTAAAGTGCTTTTAGAAAATGGAAGAGAAAAAGTATTGATCATGTCCAAATTCTGCAAAGCTCAGATATTTCAGCAAAAAGGAACCAGTCCCCAATGAAACTGTCAGTTAAAGTACTTTCCTTGTAAGCATTAAACACTAGGACTTATTCTATTATTCTAAGTCACAGTAAAGTTTAAAACCCGAATGCTTAGGCTGCCACAAGAAAAATAAAGTTCCCAGGAAAGGTCAATAAATACAGGCACATGGAGCAACCTTTGAAGGTCATCTGCCTTGATGGGCTGTTTCACCTTGCCCAGCAGTTGATCGGGTTCAGAACAAAAGATACAAAAGTATTAAATTCTATGGTCCTTCCTAACAAATCCAAATGAAACAAACTCCTGCCCATAGCATGCTTCAGGTGCAGGGCCCCAGTTTCAGCCACAGACTCCTGATTGCTCAGCTGCCTCTGTTGCAAGCCAACTGCCACCCTACAGAAAGATTGCTGCTGTCAGTTCAGAAACATCTCCACTTGCTCAGCCAAGCCCAAACATCAGCTATTTTATGAGGCATGAAGTTGGCAATTTCAGTGGCACTGGCAAGCCATGGGTTGTGTCACTTTAAAATACACCCCTTAAAACCTGTGGGATAATCAAGCTCGACTCATCTACAAGTTACAGGCCTTGTATAAAAAACAAGAAGTGAGAAACAAACAAAAATAGTGTTTAATTCTAGTCCAGATTTGTGATGCCATCTCTCTCTCAAGTTTTTTACAGAGGCTTCTGCATTTGCTATTCTTATGTGCTTCTCTTGAGAGGTGTCTCTTGCTTCTTGCTCTGGGCTTCCCAGCTTCCTGCAGCCGGGAGCCACTTGTCACACAACCCAGAATGCAACCATTGGCATTGGAGTGTGATCATTACCTCCAAAAATGAAACAACTTGCCTTTAGCCTATTCTGAAGCTATCTGCTTATGGGAGAGAAAGAAAAGTTGGGCTGAGCTCCCTACCACGAAAGCCAGTACCTGGATCCATCTGCCAGACAGCAGAAATTCAGACGGTGGAGTCTCAGCTGCAATACTGAAGGGTCAAATTTCAAGCTCTGCTACTGATAATATATGAGCCCATGGGGAAGCTGACACAGCAACAAGGCACATGATTTGCTCCTGTCTTTTGCTTTTCAAAACCAGACCTAGAATTACTACACACTGGACAGTCATGCTAGGAGTGCGCTGAACAACTGGACTGTAATGCAATTACATGGTCACATACCAATTTTTCCATGGGACATCTGTCTTATTCACTGCATGAGAGGGACACATGTGTGGGTACAATCAAGATGGCATGAGCAACTGTAAATCTGTCAATTCCTTAACAGTGAGAAGCTTAACTTTTCAACCTAAACAACATCCTTTTAACGTCACACACGTATCTCATTATGCCCAGAAGTATTCAGACAGAATTCTAGAGGAAGCAGCTATGCAATACCATCCAAGGCATATGGAATACCTGCTGTAAACACATCAGGGATGTTTGTGTCTGTCTCCAGGCATTGCTACAAGCCAAGCTTGCCTACTTGCTAGACAAAAAAAATAAGTTAGGAGAATGTACAGCTGGCCCAAAGCAGTAATGCTCACTCGAAGTTGATAGCAAAATCTGAAGGCACACACCACCTCCTAAACTGTCCTAACACCAATATCAGCTCAACAGCTTGTGATTATAGAGACATGTCCATAACTACAAGTTATAATACATAAATAAAATAAAGACACCCTGCCACCTCCGTCAAACTGAGGTTTCAGGTTTGTCTTACCATTTCTTACTAATTTCATAAGGCTTGATTTTCTTATGGTTCTTCAAAGATTGGTAGGATGGCTCCAGCTCAAACAAAATTATTGAATAATTTTGTGAATTTGAGGGTCTCTCCTACTTAACCATGGGTATAATTCAGAAGCACTGGTTTCTGTACAGGTAGAAGCACTTCATTATTTCACAGAGATTTTGTCGGGATAAATACAGTGACAGTCTGCAGAGAGAGAGACTGCAGCAGCAAACCCTCTAGGGAGAGCTGTATAAGAAACTCAAATGGAAAGATGGACACTATTGATTATGAATATTGCTGAAGAGATGAGCTCATCTATGCTTCTGAACAGACCTCACAGGACAAAGACACTGAAGTACTGAGAACACTCCTGGTTCATGGCACAGGAGGACTTTTCCCAGCAGGAGCGAGGACTAAGCTGAAGAATTCCACCAGCCAGAGGAAATGGCTAAGCCAGACATAGCAGATTGCCTCTGAAACCAATTTTAGTCCAATGTATTTGATAAACACGGCCAGAATGGTGGAGGAGTTAGAAGACAGAAACTAAAAATGATTCCTCATGAAAAATAAAAATACCATATGCAAATGTCACAGGGTATATTCCTCAAACTCAACAATGGGGTCACAGAATTTCCTGATTTCAGAGCACAGAACCCTGTACTCAAATACACCTGTGAATTGTTGCTATGTACATAATACAATGTATTAACATCAGCCTTCACTGCCTCATCTTTCACCAAGTGTCCCATAATAATCATTCTGCCATTCAGGACATTAAAGATTCCTTGTACAATTGCCATTAAAATAAATCACACTCAGCTCAGAAGTGATAAATGCTTTCTCTCCAACTGTGAGATCTAAGAATGAAGGCAAATACCGTGATACAATCTAAAGTTCAGCATGTCATATATTCTTAGGGGCAAAATAAAGACAACCAATTCTTCCATGTAATTAGAATCATCTACACTGCTGCTCCCAGCTCCTCAGCTGAGCTGTCCTGATTTACAGCAGCAGATGATGCTCTGTAGTTTTATGAAAAAGAACGATTTTTAATTAAAGCATTAAGACACACAGCAGATTTCCCGATTCAAAACAGTGTTGTCAGGTTTTTAGAAATGTTTTTATAGAAACATTACCTTCCCTTTTCCCTTCCCAGAGCCTTGTTCAGGTCAGCTCCTGTTAGGCCACCTCTCCTAAGGCACAGACAGAAATTCCTGCTGCAGTGCTCATGCACAGGAGCTCAAACACACATTTTTCCAGACTGCTGAAGGTCCAGCAGTGCACCCACAGCATTGCTTTAGCCAGTCCCGTTTCTACAGGTGAACACAAGTGCTCTTCTCAGCTTGCAGCTGAATCACAGTGAACACAGCAGCTTTAGCCATGCAAAGAGAGGCTGCATTTCTCTTTTAGAAGTTGCAAGACCTTTAGAAAGAGATATTTATGAACAATAAAAATAAACATTAATAGCTCATAGATTTGTATTCTTACAGACAGTAAAATGACAGGCCTTTGTGCCTGTAGTTGTATTTTAACATGAAAGATTCATTTAAATTTAATTCACTGTGGATAACTGGAGGGAAAAAAAACCTTTCCTCTTTCTGTAAAAAAAAAAAATATTTGTTTGTAGAGAGACTGGCACTTCTGAAGTCTTATGAAGTGCAATGGAAACAGTAATGTACACAAAGTCAAAGAGGCTTCAATTCTATGTGTTATGTTTCATATATCCCAAATTCCAACAGGGGGTAGCATTACACTTCTGCAAGAACATTTTGCTCTTTCAGTTTTCCCACATTTGATACTCTGAGCTTCCTTGTACAATAGATCTGTTAATTTCCACTCATTCTGCACCCAATGAAAATTGCACAAGGCAGAGACTCCAGCAAAACTCCCCTAATGCTGAAAGTGAGGCTCAGGTGGGCCCAAACAGGTATGAAAAACAGCAGATTTGACTGCTGTGAGAATAAGCAGTGTGTGGTTCTCAGCTCATTCTTCTTGCTCAGCAAATAACACAAACAGGAGAGGCAAGGTGCTCATGGATAGGATGCAACACCTCACATGATCCACTTCCTTCGCATTTTGAAGTTCACAAGACTGACTGTGCCCCCACTGAGCATCTCAGTGCTGCAGAAATGCCTGAGAAAACCTCACCAGTGGGAAGTACTGTGGTACATCTTCTCAGAACAGCACAGCCCGATGGAAACCACAGATTCTGAGTCAAAGCATTAACCCATTTCAAGACTGGCAAAGTCAATACAAAAGTATTATGGAGCAATAAGCTTGGAGAGTGCAAATAAACAAGAAGGACCATTATTAACATATAGACCAACATGTACTCACAAAGGAATTCAGGTGGTCTTGTCCTCCTGCTTAGCAAAACAGCAATTTATGAAAAATTTACACACAAAAGTTCATGAGGAATCCCTTTTACTCAAGTTCCTGCTTTCAACAAGATTTAAAATCCAATTCAGCTATTCAGGAAGAAAACGGTTCCCTTTTTGCAAACAGAGTTCAACTACTACTCTACAGCTGAAGTGACAGTAAATAGAGAAGAACTCAAATGAAAACATTTCAAAAGCTGGCAAAGTGAAATCTCAGATATTAGAGACAAATTAAACCTGCCTCTGTGGGTTCGTAGAGATGGAGAAAGTTTGTGTTAGGCTTTAATTACCATTTTGAAACATCCACCTGGGGAGTGCCCTAAAAAGTCTTTTCTTTCCTCCACTTCCCCCAAAGACTGTTGTTCCACAGTGTGAGCTTAGCTTCTGCTGGCACTAAAAATACACTTGTGCCTGTTTTGTAGCTGATGGAGCTGTGCCAATTTACATTAGACTAGTTACTTGATTCCTTCCTTCCAGCCCATTCCACATAAAGACACAGAGAAAAGAATCCTTGTTATAACCTGTGCCTCCTGTTCCACAGAGAGGGAACTAGAGTGGGCTTAATTACAGGCCTATGAAGAATAAAAATGAAACCCTTGCAATATGATCTTCACATTCATTGTCCTCCTTTTTCAACCTCACATTTAGACCTATAGTGAGTCAACTTCTTCCGGAAAAAAAAATTATTAACAAGATAATCAGCGATCATCAGTAGAAAGAAATGGATGGAAGTAGAAGGACAAATAAGGGAGAAAAAGCTCAAAATAGTAAAATTAAGACAAGTGTTTTTCTTTATACCCGGCCCATCACTGAAATTAGGTTTGTCAAAAGTAATGAAACTATAATTAAGCTGCACAGCACCAAAGGATATAGATACTTAACTATGCATGGGGGCTGCTCCCAGGCTGCTTCTGTATCAGAGAGCAAGTGCTATAAATTATTAGGCACCATTACATCTGTAGGGTTTTTTTCCAGAGCCTCCTATGGCAGTTATCTCTATAGCACGTGTGTTCTGCTTGACTTTGTGTCTCAAGGAATGAGATGAATCGGCAAACTTCGTCTGGAAATGTCTTCCTTGTGCTACAGGGGATTCAAGCATATAGTTACTAGCCTCAATATAGCCCACTTAGCACTTCTCTGTCCTTCTAATAAACCAGATCTGGAAAAGGTTTATATTTCCTTAATATTTTCCAGGCTCAGATTTCTAGTACATTCAAAATTGCTTCCAATCAGCATTGAATTAGCAGAGGATTCCACAGAATCCAGACTGCTGCAGAGGATGTGGCTAGGGGAGAGGGAACACAGCCAGGGTTCGTGTCCCCCTGATTCCCAGCTGTTGAAACAGTCATTTTACTTGACTGACAGCTGGCTGCTGCACTTTATCCTGAGAACAGCCAGATATCCTCATGTGACAAGACTTAGGAGCACAAAGTCAACTTTAAAGCCCCTTTTCTATCTACACTTTGGACTCGTGTGGGATGGAACTGTTGCAGAGAAAGTCCCAAGGTCTGCTTTCTTTCATTTACCCTGCTTTCAGAAAAAACATGCAAAGACATAAAAGATAACTCCAAGGAGTACATAGAAGCAGAGCTGGCATGCAGTGAAGGCATTTTACTGCAGCCTAGATGCCCTATATAAGACTGGTATTCACTCATCCCATCCTGGCTTTCATTTATCATATGAATCACATTTACTTTGACCTTAACATCCTTGTCCCACCCGAGGAAACTCATTCGAACTTCTAGACACACATACAAATTTTGTGTTGTTATATTGATGCATCAAATGTCCCTGGAGCTGAACCACAAGGGATGGAAAAACAACAGTAGCTCTACATAAGATTTTCCCTTACACTTCTGTCCTACACTCACAGGTTAATTTACTGGCTGAAGTGAGACAGATTTTCAAGGCACAAAAAGTTGTACGCTACCAGGGATGGCCAGAATACAAAGAAGTCCTTCCCTCTGCAGTGTCATTTAGGAATGGAACAGAAAAGCTTGTGTGCAACTGGTAAAAAGAGCTTTTTTCACACTTTGAAAAGGATTTACTCAGTTGGTCAGGTGCAGTAACTTTGATGCTTGCGTCACCTTGGTTCTTACTGAGAGTTCCTACATTTCAAAGCTAAGTTTAGCCAGAACCAAGGGAACTCAGCTGGGTCAATTGCCTACCTGAAACACTGTTCAGAAGTTCCCTGTGAGAATCATCTGCTCTCACACTTCTTAATGGGGAAGAGCTGAGTTTTACCTAATCCCTGTTTGGGCAAAATGGCTTTTGATCTAATAGAAAAAAATGCATCCAAAAAAATTTGCAAAATTAGATTTTATGCAATATGCCTCTTTATGAGGATTTTAGAAAAGAATACATCAAGAAAATATAATATCGTTACGGGTTTTTTCCTCTCTCTGTTGTTACAACTTGGCTTGAAGTTCAGGCATATCCTCAAGCATGTTCTTGTTATCTTGCTTCTTTCTAAATGCTAAAAAATTGCTCAGCCCTCAGGTTAATCCCATTCTTAGAACTGATTGTCAACTGCCATGTCCTCAGTCACAGACTTCCTGAATCAACTGAGTGTAAGGGCTCCTGCATTCACAACTTCTGTCCAGTAACTGCAGTTCTTGAAAGACACCATTCTTCAAGCTCAATTTCACACACAATTATCTTGAAATAACTTACTCAGTGCCACTGCTTTGTGGCCTTTCATTAACTATAAAGCAGCTTTCAACTATTTGTTGAAGTTATAAAAATTAGTGACAGACTTGCCACCATTTTAAAACAATCATTGTGGAGCAGCTGCTCCATCCTGGCAGGTTGATTTTCTCCTTTAGCAGCTCTCAATAATGACTTTGTTTCTGTCCACAGTTCTCTTAAAAGGCAAACAAACCTTCTGTCTCTCTCACTGTCATGTGAACATTGCATTTAATATAATCTTTAGCACTTGGACAGAATTTTCAACATCCAAAGTCCTGTAGAAACACAATCCCGTCAGTCCTGACAACAGCCCTGGGAAGCAAATACAGGTTTCACAAAGTGGTATCCACAATAAAACCCTAACACAAAATTCCTGCACCAGTCCAAATCTCAAGCTTCTCGCCTCTCTTTATAAAAAAAGTGAGACAGTGCCCAAAGCAGCACTTTGCCAACACAAACTCCTGCCAGGAATCTGGCTGCTGTAGACAACCAGCTTCATAGCACAGCAGGGCAGGTTTGTCAGATGCTTCCAACACTAAGGCAGGCAGAGCACGAACACCAGAGTTCAGCATGGATTCTTTCTGTATTCCCTGAGGTCCAGAGCAGTCAATTCCACTCTTCTGCAATGGGAGAGGGTTTGAAATCTGCCTGTTTTAGACATCAAAAAATCTATCTAATTTAACTCATGTGCAACCCAAATCTCTAATGAGGTGAACACTTTAGCTACACTGATTTCAGTGGCTCTGCTTCTAGAAGTGTCAGAGGAAAGGAGCTGAAGGAGGCTGCACAAGGCTTCTGCTGAACTCAGTGGGACATTTTGGTCAGAACTGTACAATTGCACAAGAGGTAAATCTGACAGTCTCATCTTCCTTACGGACTTTTAAAGAATTCCCTCTCCTTTCTCCTCTAGACAATTTCCCTTGCACTTCAGTAGAAGCATTCAGAACTCTGCATAATAAAGCAATACATAAAATCTCAAGAAACTTTTAAAACAGTCCATCCTGAAAATTGGTAGGCATTTTTGTATCAGAATGGCTTATGCACATTTACTACCTCCTTTGCCTATGGGAAGCATTCATTCATTTCTGAACATATAAATATATTTCAGTGATTTATTCCTCAAATTGTTTTCAGTACAATGAAACCACGGAGCAGATGCAATGGAACAGGTAATAAACAATTTTCTATTCAGTAGATTTGTTGCCACATATTTTCATGCTAACAAATGCCAAAATTGAATTACCCATATGAAGATGATGTTACCATGTTATTAAATTTCACAAATGTAATATCTGGAAAAATTATTTGTTCTTAATGACTAAAGCAATGAAACTTGGAATAGGGTTGAATATGACAAACAGTAAGGATTTGCCCTACACCATAACACAACTGATACCTTCAGACATAATCTCATTACAAGTAATTACAAGTCATTGTAATTCTGCTGACCTATTATCAGCCAGACTGAAAGTATTTCCATGGATATCTTTAAGTTGTAAGTATATTGGGAATCTTGAATTACCGAAAGTAATTCCACTCCTATGTCTTGTTCTGAATTGTGGACGAGTTTAAGCACAATTTGGATAATTTTGCTGGAACACATTTCACCCTTCTAATTTACATACTTCCAGTTTTAAGTGGCTCTGTAGAAAAAGGTTGGTTGGAAAGGTCACACCCCTACTGAGCATCTATTTTCAGTCCTCTCATCTACTCACAGTGAGCTGCTGTCAGCCCTCCAGACATCCCATCCAAATGATTGCTATCCTACTGACACTTGCCAATTCCTTCTGAGCCATGCAATTACTTTGATATCACTGACTGTTAATCAAAACAAAATATTTCCTGCATAGTCTTTTAACGCACAATCTTAAAAATAGAATGTTGGCAGACATTACAAACATTTTTCAGAAATGCAAGTCAAGGAATTGAGGTTTTTTGAAAGTAGCTTTGCTTGTGATCTTCCAGAAGGAGGTAAACCATATGGGAATCAAACTTGGGAATCTTAATCCAGGGCTTCTACTGGAGTTATTTGCTTCCCCAGAGTTCAGTTCCACGTAATCTATGCTTTCCTTATATCTTTTTGTATTTTCTTCCTCTGCAGGTGAATTTTCCTCTCTCCCTTTTAGAAAATGAAGGTAGAAAGTGTCTGCTAATACTTTGTGGGATTCTGTTGAATTTTTCCAGAAAGAAATGGATTTCTATTTAAGGGGGGAAGAAAAAGAAAGAGAAAAAAAAGCCTTCCATTTTCTCATTTTGGCCACATTCCAAGCAATCTGAAGAGTCTTCTTTACAGCTGGATTAAAACCAGAAACCCCACAAACCCTACATTCCAAAGGGAATAATTTCTTGCAGCTTTTATTATCAGACAACTCTTCCTTCAAAGCATTTCTTTCTCTCTCTTCAGAAAAGCTACTGCTCCCAATAGAGGAAGAAGTAGCCATCAGTATTAGTAATAATAAAAGCTATTTGCCAGCTTGATTGTATTTAGGGGAGGAAGCCAATTTTCCCCCTTGTTCATTGTGATGGGGACAGAAGGTCAATACCGTGGTTTATCAGTATCTCCACATGGCTCTCTGACAGAAAAGCAATCCAGCAACCCTTGTGCTTGGTACAGAAGAATGAATTCTGCTGAGTTACATTGTCTGCATTCCCTCAGGCAAGGAAAGATGCTCTCTTCTCTTGACATTGTTATCACATCACTTACCAGTGCTTCTGTGGCAGGCACGTCTTTTCCCATTACAGACCACAGGCTGTCTGTTCCCCTTAGTGCCAGATCCCTGTAAGTGACAACTCTTATTCTGAATTTAGATTAAAACCTTTATTTTTTGCACAAAAGTTGTGAGGATTCTTTCATGATAGGTGGAGAGTACCTTGAGTACAGTTTTTTAGATAAAAGATAAGGTAACCTCCTACAGGGCCGAAAGCAAGTCAGATCTGCACTGCTCTGGTGGGGCTGGCCTGCCTCGTGTGTTACTGTGACCTCTCATACCCAGATTCTTACCCATTAAGTGACCTCCTCCATGCAAACCTTTGGAAGACCCAGGTCACTTACAGGAGCCCTTACCAGCAATGGAAAAGGAAGATGGGTCTCTTCTTGATTACCTGGGAGTGCAGCCTGTTGCCAAGAAGCATTATAATTCTGCACAAATTAACTGGTGAACTGGGAAGAGAAAAAAGTCTTCCTTCCCTGCAAGTTGATGATAAGCAGTATCTCTACACAGTGCATAAGGAGACCTGGATGGGAGATGAGATCAAGAGGATGGAGATCATCCCTACTATAGACTTGGGCTCCTGGCCAAAACTACAAAGAGGAAAACAAAACAAATCTAGCTCTAAAGCCTGATGCTACATCCACCTGGTTTATGCCACTTTTCTCTGTCAGCTTCAACTGGAGAACATCTTTGATCTGCACAGCACTGGGTGCTTTTGTCAGCATAACCAGCTCCAGAAATTCCTGCATTTCACTGTAAAAAGCAGCAATGATCAAGGGTTTCTTCTATTTCAGAAAGATGCTGTGGGAAAATTGGTGGGCTTTAAGATGCTTTTGAATCTCTGAAACGTCTGAAGAATAACATTACTTTATCATAAAAAATTCAGAGCCTTCAGAGCCTTTTACAACAATGGCAATGTAAGTAAAATGCCAGATGGCCAAACCATTGTCCAGTGCAGACACCTCATTTAGTGGTGACACATGTGATGGAAGATGCACATCACTGCTGGTTCATGTATCACAGTCAGGACTCATAGAAAAACAACTGGAATTAAATCTTGAAAGAGCACAAAAGCAAGTCCTCTTGCATGGAAAAAGTCGGCAAGACCCAGATACAGGAACCTCATAAACACATCATTCAGGTCAATAATGACAACTGACTTCCAGGTTCCTCTGAGGTGCAAACTGTTCCTGTTATAGCTCTGACAGTGCCCAACTGCCCAGAGCTCTGAGATTAGAGCAGAAATACAAGCAGCAACAGTGCTGTAGAAGATGACAAATGCTTCCTTCTCAGCTGAGAATTTAGACAGCTTGTAGCTTTTTTAAAGGTGGGAGGAAGCATAAAATGTTACAGCACCACACATCAATACTGTAAAAAAAAATCTTTGAAAAGAGATGTAAAAGATGTGCAACTACAAATAATCATGTTCCTACACTCTCAAAGAAAGCATGGAAATAAACACAGTACAAGATAAACACATAAGGTTTTCAGTCTCCTGGGAAAGAGGTAATGACTCTCAACAGAAGGAAATAAGCTACATTAAGGTTGTAGATAACAGTACATTGTGATTTCTTTAGTATCTGTTTTAGTACTACATTAGAAAAGTACTTGATTAAAAGCCAAAAAAAATTAAAACATTCTCAGTTACACAGATAGAGCCATGTAGTCATGCAGCTGCCATTTCTCGAATTTCACCACACAAGTTAACACCTTACAGTCCTTCTCTTTCACCACTTTCAAAAGCAGCATCTACAATGAAAGGAGACACACCAGCTAACTCCAGGGTTACGGATTTTGTATGGGATTTGGAAAACCAGGCTATATTCCCAACCCAGCTACAGGCTGCTCATGACCCCAGTAAAATTAGTCCAGGTAAGGCAGCAAAAGAGACCTCAGTGCTGGATATTCTTTAGAGAGCAAGCCCCTTCTCTGCCTGAAGACACATCAGCTGTGCTTTTCCCCAGGCTTAGTCCCTCCCTGGTCTGCACAAGGGACATGGAGATACTCACAGGTTCTCTAGAACACAAAGACTCTGCACTCACCCAAGGCTGCAGGTGATTAACCAGCTCTGAAAGGGGGATGTGGTGCTGCATGATTAAATACAGCAGTAAAGAGCCTGCTCAAGGATCCCAGTACGGGCATGCACATGCCTTCCTGTGGAGTTGTAATGCAAAATGAAGCAGTTTCAACAGTACAGAATAAAAGAGTTAAATATCCTATCACCTAGCCAAACCAACTCCCCATTAAAATTGAGATTCACCTTCAAGGCAGGTGCCAGTTCTCCCTGTATTGTGTAGGGAAGGGTCCTCAGCCCCTCAGTGCTGTGGATCCCACTGCCTGACAAGACCCCTAAACTCTTTTATCCATCGTAACCACATTTCCGTATTTCCACTTACTACAGATATGCTGGGAGATTCAAAGTTTGAGGCATAGAGTGCTCCATCACTGTGGTAGCAGGAGCTATGTAAGTACCTCACAAGGGTTTGAGTAGACCAGCTCCAAATTTGGGACCATATTGTCCCCAAGGAGGCTTTGTTTATTTTAGAATCATCAACTTAAGTAGGTGGCTGAATACCAATAGAGATTGATGACAACAGCCACACACAAACTGACAACTTCTTTTCCCCTCTATCATGGCAAGTTAACTACCAAGGCAGTACTCATGACTATATTTCTACATAAATAAGAACTCCCACTGACATAAATATGAGTTTAGTGTGAGCTAGACATACATAAATGTAATTCCTACTAATAGGCACATTTGGAGCTGTCAACAGTGATTTGAGTATAACACTAAGTAGCATAAAGAGACAGCCATGAACATTCCATATTAATTCAACTTGCAAGAAGAAGAAGGTCAGGGCACAAAAAGCAAGACAAAACTAAACCCAGTACTTGTCAGACGGAAAAGGACAAAACCAGTTGGAAAATAATTTTATTTTTCAGACTTCTAAGAAAATTTACAAACAATGGTGGTGTAAAAAAAAAAAAAGGAACACCCTATAAAAAAAGTTGACATATGTCAAACTATAGCATCAAAGGAAGTTACAGAGCAACAAGCATACAATGAAATTCTATTCATCAAATTAGTATTAGTTAAGTAGTTAAAAATGTAATAAGTAAAGTCTAATAATAAATCTCTTCAGCTTAGTCAGAAATTGTAACAATCAACTCTGAGCTTAAATTATACTTACAATAGACAATGCATTCATCTCTGCAATCATCTACAGCACTGAAATCAACTAGGTCAAATTACATTAGCAAAGGCACATCCTGGGAAGTTTTTAAGGACATCTTGAGCACAGCACAATTACATACAACAGACAGCAAATCACCCTGCATGCTTGCTTCTTAGTCCCCAAAGTCTAATATGAAATACAATATACAAACAATAGAAGCCATATTTAGTAACTCTTTTCATGCTGGTTCTATTCTTCATGCAGAGTGACAGAAAGGCTTCCTTGCCCTATCTGAGCCTTGGCACATTGGCTGGGTCTGCTCTCCCTGTTTTCATCATCGTCCTTGTCATTAGTGGAGGAGGTGGTTCCTAACAGGTCAGTCCCAGCAGGACCCCCACCCTGCCCTCCACACGTCTTCATCCCGCAACCTCTCTCCAACTCTTCACGTGCTGAGCTCCAACATGCACACACAACATGCCCAAACCTAACCCCCATTTGCCAAAGTTTACATACAGGGCAGAAAACAAACAAATGCTCATAGCCTTAATTACTGCTGCAGACTTTTCTCTACCCAGGTCACTTTAAACAGTAGGCATTTAAAAGCCATTAACACAATTTAATCAACAGCTTAACTCAAAATTGCAGAGGAACTCCAAACGGGGGCATATTAAAGCCTTTTGAACATGAATTTGAATAAACATGAAAACCTGGTGTTTTCATCAATCCATAAATCAGCTCCTCCTGGCCCTAACTTAAATATATCCTATTCAAAGTACAAGGAGTAATAATTATTTTTGAGTTACAGCCTATGGATTTGTGCTTTCACTGCTCTCATCAGGAGAAATGCCAAAGACAGCATCCATTAAATACTGCTAAAATAACTCATCTTGACAGTTCAAGAGAGTGCATCAAAGGGTTATTTTTTCTTTCAAAAGTAAAAACAAACCCATGAATCATTCCATTTAATGAGACTTCTTTTGTGACTGCTTATAAATGGGTTTTAAAAAAAAAATAGCAGATGTGCATATCTCATGCTAAAACAAAAGTTAGTAAGAAGGTTGCACCGGTGTTTATCACTAAATTTGTTTAGGTGTAGACAATACCTGAAATTCTTTCCAAGTTATCTTATTAGGGCAGCTAGAAACACCATGAAACCTGACAGCACTTTGCAATTAAAGATGTATTTATGTCATTGGGATCAACAGGCAGTTGTAATGACATAATTTAGCTTTTAAAGGTTTTGAAGACATCCAATGGAATACTCACTTGCAGCTTCTTCCACAGAAAATATGATAAATTCACATCTAAACCAACAATTCGGATCACCCGGAAACATTTAGACCATGTGAGCTAATTGTACCTGAGTTACTTCTTTCCTCCCTACCTATAACAAAGGCACCTTTGAGCTTTCTAATCCCAAAGCAGAGCCCTTCCAGAAATCAGTCTTGGTCATTTTTCCCAAATTCTCCCTAACTACAGGCATCAGCCACAGGAAGCCAACAGCAGATGCACCGCTGTGCACGCCACTGCCCACCCTGTCTCCAGCCACGCTTTCAGAACTGGCCTAGAGGGCTAGCGAGGGCCTGTGGGCAGTTGGATGGCAAGGATGGCCTTGGAAGATCACCAGTCCTACTGACCAGTGCAGACACAACCTCAGAGTGCCTCTGCCACAGGTGCCTCCTTACCTGCCAGGTGCTGCAGGTGCCTGCCAAAGTAACATCCAAGGTGCTTGGACGGGGCTGGGCAAGGGGCCCAGGCAGACAGAGCTTTCTAGTTTGTAAACATGTGAAGGCACTTGATGCAAATGCATGAAACACCTCATGAGAAGAAAACAATCCCTCAAACTTATAACTGTTTAATTTTTCTTTCATCAGCTACTAGGCATTCAAAACCTTTCCATAGCAGTGGTTTATGTAATCTCACATCTAATTAAATGCACACACTTCAATGGCAGTGTCTAATTCCTCATGCAGAAGTCTCTCTTGCTGAATCCTTGCTTCACACGTTCCCTAAATTAAGCACTCCCTCTAACCTTCCCAGCCTTTCAACAGCTCACTAATACAAGCAGCTTCATCTTCTTCTAGTTTAGCAAACACATTCATAAAAAAATAAAAATCTTCTCCAGCATGGATAGAAACAGATACATTTTCATGCAATGTATAATTAATGTGTAAAGCTTACTGCCATAAAAAGACAAGAATGTAGCAGGTCCAAAAATAATTTATAAGAACATCAAAGTCTTAGTTAACAGATACTGGCAAATGTGTTTGGAAAGGCAAGTGAACCTCCACAGTTTAGGTATTAAGTCTTTATATGAGTGGTAATCAAAAACAAATTTCCCTGCAAATAAACTGTCCTGTTTGTAGACTGCCAATGAGTTTTTGTGTACCTTCTCTAAAGTACCTGTCATTGGCCAGTCACACTACTGGACTGCCATGCTGACTTGACTATCATGTAATTCCCCAGTGAGAAACTGGTCTAACCTGGCTTCTTGTGCAAGGCATGCTCAAACTCTGGTGACAAAGAAATGAAAAACATCAATAAAATAAAAATATGCACTCTGATCACCTTAAGAGCAGCACATACTATTTGACCTCCCTTCTTTGTAAATACCAGCAGCAAGACAGGTCAGTGTCTTCCATGCTTGCTTGATATTATATGACAAACCCAGTGCCTGCAAAACCTCTCTTTCACTTACATGTACCCAAAGCCAAAACTGGCCAATTTAAAAGTAATGTTATGGTCTATATTGTTCAGTGTTTCCTTGACTAGGCACAGATTTTGAGGAAACCATGTGCTAAGTCTCTCCATTTGAGCATAAACAACCCAAAAAGTTATTACCTGTTTAAAGGAAACAATATTACTTATGACCTACAGCTTAACTTTAAATTAATCATGCTGTATTAACTAAGGTTCGTAAGCATCTGCTCAGTGTTAGGTATTTACCTTTAGTCCACCACAGATTGGACAAGATGAAAAAAGAGCTCTTGTCATCCCAAGGTGGGGTCTACATGTGTCACAGGGGTCAGCTGAGGCCCCACCAGGTGGTGACAGCTCACTACTTTTGGAGTCTGACACCTGTCCTTGTGGTTTTGTGTCTGACCACCTTGAAACAAAATCCACATATGTCTCATCACTTGAGTCCTTGCTGCTTTCTGTGAGTAAGGATGAAGGCCTCCCTCTGTGCTGGCTGTGCTCAGGTCCCCTCCGTGCTTCCAAGTGTGGCAGTAGCAGTTTTGGGTCACTGGCACCTTGAGCTGGCAGGGCCTGGTCCGTGGGTATTGTGGAATCTGCACTCTTCAGTTGCACGTCTTTAGAAGCTGCCTGTAACACACTCCTGGGTATATCATAAACGTGTCTGAGAGAGCTGGGAACCTGGTACTCTGATCCCACACCTCTCTGGGACTCGCTGTGAAGACAAGTACATAGACTCTGATCTGAAGGGAAGTTCAATGGCAAGCTTAGCAATGATCCAAACTCATCACCCTGGCAAATGTCCAAGCTCCCAGCATAGGAAGAGAAGCTCCCAGAGTATGAAGAGTGACTACCAGTAGCTATTCCACTGTCAGAAGAACTCTGACGGCCTATTTCCTGCAGCTGTCTGGATCGGAGCGGCTTCGGAGGGGGTTTAGTGGTGCCACGTGCCCCTTCTGGAAGGGTCTTTTCTTCTCCCAGGTGAATGCCCTTTGCAGCTGCCAGTCCATGGCTCTCCTGAGAGGTGCTGGCTGAAGATTGCTCAGGCCACACTGTCAGCCTGCTCCCAACACTGACATCCGAGTGGCTGGTATCCGAAGACGAGCTTGAAAGACTCCTGTCGTCTCCTAGAAAAAAAAGAAAACCCATCAACCTGTTCCAAGCACAATCAACAGACTGAAGCATGGCAAGTATGGACAAACAGGAAGGGCCCTGAGATTCCATCTGCTTTTTGTAAGTGGAACTGCCGTCAGAAAGCCAGAATTCCTGCAATAACTCACAGCCCCATGGGAAAAACAAAATGCAATAGTATGTTACCTTGACATAACCCTACCACATTGTGGAACATAATGCATTCAAGGCTAAATTTTTTAAGTTTATGCACCAAGTTCTCCCCTTTCCAAACATTATTTACTGTCATACAGTTATTGGGTTACTGTACCAAAATACAGCCATATGTCACTGTACAAATAAAAATGAGAATAATACTGTTATAAAAATGTTTTCATACCTATGTCTAAGATTTCCTGTGATTCATTTATGCATATATTACAAGATTCTTTTTACTCAATGACACTTGCAAGAAAGGCTTTTTAACAGGTAATTACTGCCATCTAAGACAGAATATGGAAGAAAAAGATTTAAACATTGTCAGGAAAGGGCACAAGGACAAAATGCAAACATCACACTGACAAATACAAAAGCGCCTTCTTGTAGCACACACAGAGTCCACAATTATTTTCTTTTTTCTTAATAAAACCAATGTGAAAACAAAGGCAGAAACTGTATATGAAGTTGGGCCATGATTTCTGACCAGAGGGAGGGAATAAAAGTTAAACAGGCATGCTTATCTATCAAGTCCCATTTGTTTTCTATCAGTTCAGTCAAGTCTAGTAGTTATATGCCAATAAAGAAAAACCTCAGGAAGTCTCACTGGAATTCAGTTACAAACCACATTACCCAGCAGTGCCTAGGCCAAAGCAGCCGTGGACATGTATATAAGCACATAATTAAGCTCCTGAGGCTCTTCACAGAGACACTATTAGGCATGTAGGCTTTAGAATCAAGAGCAAAGCAGATGTTTTGATGATCCAACTTTGGCTATTAAACAGTTCAAATGGCAGTGCAGGGCACAGGCCCTTTTACAAATCCAGTGCTAGACACCAACTCTGATACATCAACAACTCCAGAAAAAGCATGTACAGAGAGCAGAGGAAAGCACAGGAGTCCCATGCTTTACTGTAAAAATCTGCCTTAAGCCTGACTGTGACAAGTGAGTCCCTCTCATAGGCTGGACTGACTCAAGTACTTAAGCAGATATCAGACTTGATGCAGACAGTTCTTTTTAAATTCAACACACACAGATTCAGTAGGACTCAGCATACTGAACGGTTTTCCTGGGTTAATAATGTTTGATTCAAAACTCAGTCTGCTGAGTTGAAAACCTCCAATCAACATCAAAGGACTTCAGACAATGTTGTTAAAGAACTGCCTCACAAGCAGCATAACACATTGAATGTCTTGACCATTTCTCTGTAATTTTTCTTGTAAGCTCCACATCCTGTAACACAGGCCAAACAACTTTTATAGCCTGGGCAGGAAGGAACATAATGTATTTTTATTTAATTAAAGGTATTTCTTACCTCCACTACCTTGGCGACTTGTATGGGACAGCAAGCTCAAGCGCTTTTCTAATTGCAAAGCTTCATGAGCCAATCTTTCTTCTGAATAGGCTGGATTAGTACTTGGATCTTTAAAAAAAACCAGAAAATAAATAAATAAAGGAGGAAACATGGAAAATCATTTAAAAAGAAGGAAACAAAAAAAAAAGACATTCTTATGGTAAATTCCTATGTTTGAAATGCTGACTGGAAAAATGTATGGGACAATCTGACTTCAAGCACATTCTGGACATGGGCTACATGGTAAGTCAAAATTACAAACGACAGAGAGTGTCAGAGATTATACCCAATGTCTGTAATAGTTACCACCAGGAACAGAACACTGAAGAGCACAGCACCAAAGTCAATAGCAACAGAAATAATTAGTATCCACCAAGTCTAGGGGACTTGAAAACTAATTTGACCCATCTAAAATGTGGCCTGAATTCACCGGATTCATTGGGAATTTTAACATTAAGAAAGATCAAATTTTTTACCCTAGAAATTTACAATTCTGCATCATAACATCAGAGTCATAGTGATTAAACTGACACCTTCCAATACAGATAATCTATTTGCAAAGACTTTGCTTTCAAGTTTGATGTTCAGGTGATTAAGCTCAGACATCACAGATAAAATAAGCAACCTGGTGGCTCTCTGACCTCATGTTTAATACAAGTCAACTTAGAATGATATAAACCACTCCTAAAATGTACTGTCATGGATTTTCCCCATACATTTTAGTGAGTTTGCCATTCCAGCTGAAATTATTTCACTGAAGAAGGCTGGTTTTATTCCAACAGAAGTAGAAAAACTAGAAGTTAAACAGTACGTGGAAGAAGTTTCATCTGTATAACAGGCCAGTTTCCTCTAAATCATTTTGTTTCCAGCAGGCACAACAATAAAACCAGATGTTGGAAGTAATCATAACCATTATCCCAAGAGAAACCTTATGGATTCTTTCAAATAGCACTGATGAGTGGGCCATGTTCAGCGGTTGCAGAGGATATGGTCTGCTAACTTGTTCATCATCAGAAATGTCAGTGGTTCTTATTAATACATAGGGAAAGTAATTAATGACAGAGAAAACAGATTAGCTTCCTCACAACTGCTTCTCTCATATATCTGATTAACTGGATAGTAGAAGCACACCACAAAAACACTGAGTCACTTAAAACGAGGGAGGAAAAGGATGAAAAAGGCTGTACATTGCTGTGGTTGAGTTAGTAAGTCAAAAAACAGTTGTAAAGGCGAAAGAAAAGTTTAATTTTCATCCCACGTCTTTTAGTTTTAAAAGACTTGGTTTTGATATTGTCAACACAGCAGTCAAAGCAAGCTCACAATCAGGGGAAGGAGCACTGCTAAGTCAGCTGAAGCTCCATGGGAGCTCCCTACATTATTAATTACCCCAAGAAACAAACTGCCACATCTCTCCTCCCTAACCATATTCACTTTCTGATCTGCCCTAGGTAGGAATAGAAGTCACAGTACTGAACTTTTTAACTTTCTTTTCTGTGTAGAGGAGGTTTCCATCTTTGGCAGTCTGCAGTCTGGGTAAGATGAGCAGAAAAACCGAGATACAAAGAGTCCATCTATGATAACATACACCAGAACCCAAAGGTGTTCTAACAGGGACAAGACAACAATGCCCATGACAAACAGGGTCCGTGACCTCTCTGTCTCCCAGCTCAAAGAGTGCTTGAGTCACTTCAAACTGAAGAACAGAAAATAAGACTATTTGATGTGGATTATTTTGTTAGGTCTCCATTCCTATTTACACTGCAAGACAACTTGTATTAGGCATTGACTAGTCCAAACCTGTGCAACTGCTTACTCAGACAAAACCCCAAATGCTTCCATATGGACCTCTGCCAAAGGAAAACACAACATTTGGCCACCAGCACCCATGGTGCAACCCAGACAGGCCCATGCAAGGATCTCTCAGTGGCATACAGCCTTACAAGCTGCTGCTTGAGTCTATCTGTTAATGTCTTCTACTCCAGTTACTCTGCTCTATGTACTTAAATGCCCTACGTCCAGAAAAGGTTCAATAAATATGTTCTATGAGCACTTTGAGTATAAAGTTGTCCTAAAAGACCAGCAAACTGGTCAAACCAAGATGCAAACAGACACTAACCTTTCCCACACAAAAGAACTGCCAGGAGGAAAGGTCCTTTTACTTTCTTCAGAATATGATTTACTTGACAAATGCAGATTTTCAGAACATTAATAGGGCAACTACACAACAACTAGTTTTTTAAGTAACTGATATCCCACTTACAGACAGCAAAAGATACAATTTAAAAAAAAAAAAACTGGTCAAAAAACTGATCTTGCATAACTGGCTTATAATAAAATACATGTTTGCATGTTCAATTGCTTCCAGAAGCCAAATTCCTGATCAGCTGCACAGCTACAGAACACAACAGGTTTCACCCAACAACACGAATGTATGCCTCTAGGCATAGTGTCTGTCCAATAGAACTGACAATTTTTTTGGTTACATTTCCCCTTAAGGACTGCCTACATATAAAAGATGTGTATAAAATTGGGTTCATAGTTATGTGCTGTGACCTCTCATTGCTCAGTTTGGTGGAAGATTGAACTGAAGAGCTTTCCTCAGCAAGTTCTAGGAAATACCTAGAGAAATAGCTTCAAAACCTGACAAACATATACAGAGTCTAAGTTTTCAGTAGATATTAAAAATAATTATGTATCAGTCTTACCCAAGTCTTTGTTTTGCCTTTAATCTTCTCTGCTAATAAGCCAGACTTCTATGGAAAACACAGCTAATAACACTCCCCAGAATGAACGGATTCTTACACCAGTATTTTTGGTTACAGACTAGCAAGCTCCAATCAGGAGGTTTTCCTACAGAATCAGACTGGACTGAAGTCACTGACAGCCACTTTTTAGGGAGCAGTCCTTACTGAAGTGCATCATCTATGACTTCCTATGAGTGCTGTTGAAATAACCCATTGTTAATAAGTTTTTAGGCCATAATTCTATAAATTTGGATCTGTTGGCATCATCCTCTACCTTTTGCGTGCCCAAAACACAACCTCTAAATAACTGGGTGTCAGTTTACCACATCAGTAACTCAGGGGGACAGTAGCAGCATGACGGGGACTGAGACAGCTGTCCAAGGAAGTTCCGACAGCTTCTGCCCACACAACACACGAGAGCAGCTCCAAGATCAGTACCTTTGTTTCCCAAACTCTTCACAAATGTATCCTGTCACATGATTCACTCAGGTCCTTCAATTAATAAAACGTTTTATCATTTTCCAATCAAAATATGGATCCCTTGCTACGAGGAAAAACATTTTTTATGTGAGGCAGTCACTGAAATCTTCTAAAATGCTGCTTTGGGGCAAAGGGGAAGGATTACATCAAATTTAGCTGGACTAAAAATGCTTCTGCTGGAGATTTTATTTTTACATTACGTTGGTGGGTTTTCATTAAAGCCACATCAGCTGCTCATCGTGGGAGATTTTGAATACTTTGGTAACATACGAATAAAGTGTCACAGCTCCATGATTGTTCAATAAGCACCTGTCAGGAAAAAATGTATTGTATCCAGTTCAGTCAGTAGCTACCCAGTGGATTAGATGCATCTTTAAAATGCAACACTGGTTAATTACTCCTTAAACAAAATTAGATAAGTTAGGCTGAAAACCTCTTTTCTTTCTTCCTGTAACTGTAGGCATATTGAAAATCAGGCCTGGACCCTCACCTTCTTGCCAACATCTCCACACCTTGTAAGATGTCTGGAGGAGTGAAAAGATGTCCTAAAAGTTTGAGGAGGATCCACTTGGTACAGATACTGCAGAAGGCAGCCAGAGAGCTGTCTTGCAATGGCCAAAGTTGTATCAAGCTTCAACAAAAAGAAAGAGCATCAGATGGATCCTCAGCAAGCAGCACTGTACGCTCCCCACTCAGTCACAAAGCAGCCTGAAAAAGCCTCCCAAATTAAAAGAGAGCATCCAGACGATCAACATTACACCTGGGGTCTTTCCAGACTGCAGGACTAGACTGTCTCATAATCAGACTGAGAGAGTACTGCTCTGCCCACTGATCAAAGACATCACTGATGGGCTGTTGGGCCTTTTCTGTGCTCAGTTCTGGCATTCAACATGAATCTTGCTAATGAAAAAAAGGAGCTCAACACACACCTGATAAACATTTCTCAAATAAGAAGCATGCAAATTCAGTAGATTAAAAACCATGCAACCAGGATTCATTATAAAGTCCATATCTAGACTTCTGTCAAGACAATGTAAAATTCTCTGGACTGTTTTTTAAATATCTCTTCAAGGAAAGAAAAAGAGACCATGCCAGCAGCCACAGGAGCTCTCTTCCAACTAGTAGCTGGGGAAACAAGCCATCCAAAGACATCACATCACTCATTTCAGTCTTGTATTTAAAATACTACACTTGCTAAAAACATCTAGATACCTATACCTACAGGACCTTCACATTCCCATTTTCTATGTCTTCGGGGAGGGGACGTTTATGAGACCTGATCATGCAGCTTTTAACAAATCAAAACCTCCAATCTGCTAATGAAGATATCAGTAGGACTATTTTGGTACAATTCTGAAGAATTAATGGACTCCCAAAATAAGTACAAGTAATAAACTGTAAAACCTCTAATACTCTTTTCCTTCTCTATTTTATTTTGGACGTACACATAACAGTATTATTTTTTATCATGAGAACAGTAATTTGATTCATTTCCAAAACATCACAGAATAATTCATGTTGAAGGGGATCTCAGAGTTCTCTAGTCTGACCTGTTGCTCAAAGCTGGTCCATGAGAGATTAGACCAGATTGTGATTCCTTGCAATGGTCAGTCAAGTTCATGAGTTCCACTGCACTGGATTTTCATTGCATATTTTATAGATGGCATCATAAAATACATAATCACTATCCATGTGATAAGAACATCATGCTTTTAGAAATAAGGTATAGTTTTTAAAACTACAATCCTGAAAATAAGATGTGAATATTGTCCTTGAGCAAACACCCCTTGCACACCCAGTTTACAAATTCCATTTGGATACTGGGTATTTTACATTTGATCAAGAATCACTATGGCAAGTAAGAAAATTGGTCATTTTCCAGCCCTCTTCAAACCATTCTCTACCATCTCCTATTGTCATGCTAACACATAAATATTTCAGCACCCCATTTAATCATATGGTTGAGCTGTTTGTACATGAAGCAACTGGTGTCACTCATTCATCTTTTTAACAAAAACAGACTACACACACACTGACTGCATAACATCTATGGATTATATTTGTGCTATGGGCATTGGTGTCCAACACTGTCACTGTGACTTTTTTTACCATATTGCATTTTTTCTCTGTACATCTGCCCTTTGTGTGTTTTCCATGCTTGAAAATATCACAGCACTTCAAGCATACTTCATGTTTGAGTTGGAAAGGCACAGGCAAAGGCAAGATGCCAAATTCAAGTAGCAAACTGTGAAGAGAAGGTTTCTCTATAATCTTTTAAATTGCACAAAAGCAGAACATTGCATACATAAGGTACAGATGAGGCTGTGTAGCGTTCTGCACTGCAGTAAACATGAATCATATAGACAAGAGGTTTCTTGGTAGAATCCCCAGTATGGAAGCTTTGATCTAGTTACCCGAAGTGTACAGATAATTAATCGGTTTACAAGTGGATGCTTTCAAAAGGTTGAGTAAATTTCAATACTTGACAGACACAGTGTGCAGCTGGTAGACTTAACCTTTTCAAGCAATATAGTACATTCTGTGTAACAACATACTTGATAAGGAAAATTAGTTTATGGATGAATCACCAGAACTGTTCATGTGCATGCACTTTAAACAGATCTGTACAAGCTTCTGCATGGGACAATAAATGAAGGAGAACATAAAAACTATTTTTTTCCATGAAGGAATGTGTACATAGGGAGAGAAAACAAACTGGAAGAGACAAGGGTAAAATACACATGAATGGAAGTCAGAGGGCTCAAGGTAGCTTGGATAAATAAAGGCTGAGGAGTCTGCAAGAACATGAGCACAATTCTCTACAAAATGCTTCTCCTTGTCATGGGAAACAAGATGAAACCAAGTGGATGAGATTGTAATGGCAAGTCCATCAAGCAGAGAAGAGAAATGAAAATACATCAGAAAAGAGGTCTTCTCTTACAAAAAACGCCAAATACTCCCCAGGATGTCCCACATCCACTTTATGCACCTCAGTGAGGTCAGAGCTCCTGAGGGAGGGAAGGGATTGTGGTATGCGGCACAGCAACCCACAAACACAAGAAGTGATAACGAAGATGTGAAGGCAGATTTACCTCCTACATGCTTCTTAAAAAAGAATCTTCAAAGATTGTGCCATCTAAAATTAAAATTTAAAATAGTATTTTTTTAAAAAAAGACAACAGAATAGTTTGTAAGCTTAATTTTTCTGGAGATAAATTTTTGTTACATGAAAGATTCGGAGTTGTATATATGTGACTGTATATATACACATATTTTTAGATATAGAAAAACATGTTCAATAGCAAAGCTTAAACTATCAACACTGTTTATGTTGTTGGTTTTTTTGTGCTTGCTTCTTTTTTTTAACACTTCAGTTAATTGAATGCAAACATGTATCATCACACAAGAACGACTTTTTTTGTCCACTTATTCTGCCTTACTTCTACCTTACAACCAGGAGAAAGACAATATGAACTGAATGTATTGTTTACTGCATTTACTATTTTTTAACTAATAACTAATTTTTCATAATTTATTTTCACAAGCTTCACATACAGATCTAATCTTTTCCATCACATTTCCTTCCTGCAATTATCTTCATCTTGTAACAGCAATAAAACCCTGTCAAACACTTATTAACTGCGTAACACTTACACAGAAACTCTAAGTATTTCCACAAATCCTAGCTCATCCTTCACCATCCTTGCAGCCTATTCCCACAGTATTCCACCACCAAATCACAGTTAATTTTCTGCAATCTCATTTCTACACTTTTGTTCCTGTCTGACAGAGTTGTTCTGACTCAATACTGACTTCATCTGCTGAAATCAAAAGGCAATAGGGTTTATTATGACTCTGTCCAAATTCCTCTTTGAACACTGCAGAACATGCAGCAGTTACCATGAAATAGGAAAAGGAACTTAATCTCCACATATCAGGAAAAATCTCAAGTTGAAAAGCTTAAATGTGATGTGGAGGCTTGACAAAGTTTTCTAAGGCTGACAAGACTTAGAACATTGTGTTTTGGATAAACTCAAAAACTCAAAATGCTCCAGAAGTTAGTTTTCCATTAAACTCTCAAAACAGCAATGCAGACATGGATCCAAGTCAAATGTGTAAGTTTAAAACTAAAAGTTAGGGTTCCTCAATTCAAATTGCCATTATTTAGTGATGTTAAATAAGAGACGGCTAGAGTTAGCAATCCCACCAGAAATATGAATGAGCAGGAGCAGCAGGGGGAAACTGGGCACATCCGGCTTATAAATCTGTACAGTGACATTTCAGAATGGAAACCACTTTGCACTCTGCACACCCTCGGTGCCTGCAAGCTGTTCTCACAGCAGCAGCAGCAGTGGGTGCGAGACATGACAAGTTCCTACTTCACTTGGTCACTCTATACTTCCTATATTAACCTGGGAGCACTGGACGCAAACCAAAAGGGCCCTTGGTCGGGGAGATGCCGCGGACGATGCAGTCGAACAGGAAGCTGATCTGCTCCCCTTCAGCGCAGGACAGGAAAAAAACACCAGCCCCTGCAAGAAAGCACAACATAAATATGTGTGGTTTTCACCTGGAAACTCTAGAAATGTATTTAGCTAAAGCTATTTATAACATAGCAATCAAAAGAGTTTTAAGTGCAAGCCATGAAAAGAAGTAAACAAGATATTCTCCTGGGAAAAGAAATAAAAATTCAGATCAGCACACGCAAACTATAACACAAACACACTTATAAATTCAACAGCTGTCTAATAATTTATGTTAATTTTATGACATTAAGGCACTTAAGAGTACTGTCCTAGAATCATAGAATGGCTTGGGTTGGAAGGGGAATTAAAGATCATCTAGGTCCAGTCCCCCTGAATGTCAAAACAGACACCTTATTCTCAATAGCTGTCCAGGTCTTTTATTCTTATTTACCCCTAAAATTTTGTAGGTCAAACTTAACTAGGTGGGAACAGTCAGGGACACTTAAAGTCCCTTCAAAAGAATGAACCGAGGTAATTCTAGTTTTAACCAGTTTTAAGCAAGAGGAGTTTTTTACATACCAACAAATTAGAATTTGGTTACATTGCTGGATTATGGCATAAATTTTCCTAGACTAAGTCCTATGTGTCTATTATTAACAGAACGTAACACAACTCCACAGGTTGTCATCAGATCTTTACCCTTTGCTCTATTCTGATATTTGCTTTCCATTCATTAAGAATAGCCCCAAGCAAAATTAGAATAAGAATCACTAAATAAACAAACAAGTTATGAGCTCCATGATAGATGGCTACATGAACAACACAAAAGACTAGAAGGGCTCCACAGAACATTTTATAAATTGTTAGTCCAAATATAAATCTCATCAAGAAAAAAAAAATCATTATCTTAAAACATCAGGCAAAAACCACCCCAGTAACCAGCAAGTTCAGGCAAATAATACTTCAATCCCAGAAAAAAAACCCCAAATTAAATTAGTATATAGACCTTGAAGAAGTGCTGTCACTTCACCAGAGCCATGCATACTAGAAAACTTCAATACCAAATCTTATACCTGTAGCAGGGTTTTGCACATTGCTTTCCTTGTGACTCAGACCCCTAACCTCTTGCATATCCCTAGCCAATTCAGAATTTTGCATACAAAATTTTTCCCATTTTATTCAAAGCAGCAGAGCTGATCTTGACCAGAATTACTGCATCCCCACCACTTTCCAAACATATAGCCTGTCATATGCAACAGGATACTCACATTTCACTTAAGCAATGGATACACTTTTGACAGCTTGACAAATGGCTGTGGGATTCAAACAAAAGGGATAGTAGAGAGTGGACCACAAGCCACAATAACTATTTTAGTAAATTAGGTATAACTAGCAAGCTGTAAACTGACCTCTCTAGGAACAACATATTCTCATCCACACTTTTTTGTCACTCTCAATTTATGTCACATCTGAGTCTCTGGCAGTTCTGCTTAAATCTATTCAAGACAACATCATTAGAGACATCTTCATAACTTGATTTGCCACTCCACCACATTTGCATCTCTTCAGATCTTGCCTATCAATAATTCTTCAGCCAAAGAAACATGAACACACCCTGGCTTCAGGATCAGAGACCATCTTGGAGACTACAACAGTAATCACACAGTCTGACAGGGTATGAAGGTTTCTGCTGATGACTCACTCACAGCCTTGCCCCATCTCCCCGCCCCAAGAGATGCCAAAGTCAGAGAACATTTTATTAGGATTAAAAAAAAAAAAAAAAAAAACCACGAGTGCAATGTATTCAGGAATGATTTGAAATTCAGCTTTTTCTTTGAGCTGACTTCTCCTCCCCACACAGAATAGAAGGAGTCTACAGAAAAATTACCTTTGCATTCCAAGCACCATAAGCAAGCAGGATATAGAGACAGCATAGCAAAGGACATCTATGTCTCAAGCACAATGATATACAATGGGGCTTGGTAATTCAGCAGAATCCTACAGCTCCCTGTTGCCGCTCAGGGGAAAAGATTCCTCAAATATTTCTGCACATAAAGAGTACATCTGGACCACTTTGTTCTTTTATCACCTTTGTCAAGAGTTACTTAAACTCCTAAGAGGCTCTACAAGCCTTTGACTTTAATGGAAACAAAGACAGTAAATGTGTGCATGTGAGCTGGCTGCTTAGCTCAAAAGACTTTTTCTGCAAATAACTATCAGTCATTTGGAAATCCCAAAACCAAACCTAATGACCTTTATATAAGTGCAAATGTATGTCCATGTGCATGTGGATACAAATCCAACATAAACATACAGTAATCTCTTTGTAGAGTCTATTATTCATGTAAGGACCTTAATTGCTGACTGACTCACAGGAAACATTTTCTTTCTTGTTTTGGTAGGTAGAACTAGATTGCAAAGGAAGGAAGCAGTCTGAGGGTCCTTGACAAAACATCAAGTGAGATGAATGAGTAGGCAGGGCTTAACTAAGTAATGTTTTAAAAGCATACATAAAAGCAAGCAATTACATTTCCTTTCTGCTTTCTTGAGACAACTGAGAAATTCACAACTGGAAATTACATTTCTCAATTATGTGTTAGAACAGGTTTGGTGCACAGGCATTTAGAAGCTGAGGAATATGTGGTATGCATCACTGTAATACCATGCAGCTGTTCACCAGACTGAAGGGCTCACTCAGCTCTCTCCATGGGCTAAGAGACTTGGTGAAAAGCAGCCTCCAACCACTTGCACAAGACTGAAACACTCAGCCAGTCCTCTGTGGCAGTCAGCAGTAAAGCATTCTACAGTCCCTCAAACATTCAAGACAAGTTGCCAATTTCATAAAAATTCCAAGTACTACTTAATCTTGCCAATGTTGATTTTAACTTACCTTATTTAAAAAGCAAACCCATGGGCAAACACAATTTTAAAATGGACAATAGCCAAAAATTACTTCAATTTCTGTAGTGTGTGTAAAAGCAGGAAGGAGTTGTCAGTCCCTTCCCAATAATTACTACTCCTAACAGGTGCCAGACAATACTAGAGCCTGAATCCTTTTAGCTGCAGGACAGGCAGGAACCAAAGCAGCTCATTCCACGGCAATCAGTATGTCATCCAACCAGGACATCCCAACCTTGGCCTTGAGCAGCCCCCTTCACAGGGTATCTCACACTGCTCTTCTCTCTGGGGAAAATGACAAAGGGTGTTCCTACTACTGCCAACCAAGATGTGGGCATGACTACTAAAAGTAGATAAATAGAGGTAACCATGTTGGTTGCCTCCAGCAGGCCTAAGTAGGAGACAGCACAGAATACCCACATATAAACAGAAGTTTTAATCTGTGCAACCAAGGATCCTTCAAAAAATTACAGATCTTGCCCCAGTTTAACCACCCCTAATACTTCTAAATTTCAAATAAATGCAGAAGAGAAAACAAGAAAGGAAAGAAGGAAAGAAGTACCAAATTTTATCAAAACACCAAAACGATCACAGAAATACTCCTGCTTATCCTGCAATTAGCATTTGTTCTTGCACAGGGCACTAAGGGTCCTACAAGTTCCTTTCTTCAAGGAGATGCTGTCACATAATAGGAGGAAGCTTTAAACCAGGCTGTGGAAGCTAATCCTGAAGCATTGGTACATTGGAGAGCCTGAATTCTCACAGTGTTAATGTGCCCTCTTATCACCCTACTTGAATTTTTTCCCACTGACCTCCAAGTGAAGACTCTCCCGGCACCTGGGGATTTTAACTGGTGCACAATAATTGAGCTGGGAACTTGGGAAAGTGAGAGGCTCCTTTTTCCAGCTTGTTCCTCTATAAAGAGCCTCAATTGACTGCTAGGCTAAGACACTTGCTTTTTTGCAAACAGTATGTGTGATTAAGCTTCAGCTACAGAGAGGACAAAATTTTGGCCCAGAAAATACATCATTTGCAGCTTTCAGAAGCAGAAAAAAAAATTTTTTAATCTCTAGCAGTATGATTTTGATGTTAAGAGCAAGAGGAGTTCAGAATGTAAATGCTCTTTTTCCTGTTTATGAATAAACTTGTGTAAACCATCTTGACAATGCACCTAGATTTAATGTTTGAAATCTCAGCATCATCTCAGATGGTTTCCCTCTACCTGGATTGAGTACCAAAGCCTTTGGAGTTGAACTAAACTGGTACTAAGCAACAGAACGTAATGAAGTATTTTATATTTATGAAAACTTTTGTGTGGGAGCATGAAACAGAAAGCTAAAACAAATAGCCTTTTAGATCTCAGTTCTACCACAGACATACCCAAAAAAGATCTGCTTCATGTGTTTTATTACAAAAAGGAGAGGCAATCAAACCACAAGATTATTGGTTCCTTTTAATTAGGTATTTATTACAGTGATATTTAAACCTTAAATTCACTAATCCTCTCCATCCAGAGCTCCACAGGATGAATGTGAGCAATGATACAGTTTCATCTGTAGGAAAGTAACATTAATAATAGAGTCTGCATCATATTATGCCACACTTACATGACAAGGTAATGGAGAGCACTTTTGTTTAGGAATTAAAACAACTTCTGTAAGAACATATCAATTTTTTTTCCTGAACACTACTTGTTTGCCTGAAGAATTCCAGAGGACTGAGGTAGAAGAGTCAGATACCTGAAGAAAGATGGTACTTCTCTTTACCAACACACTTCTGTCAAGAATAACCAGAGTTATATTTTTCTTTAGGTTCTATTTTCCAAAAGCATTTTCTTGTAGTGGCAGTATTCAACCAAGTGTTTAGACTAAACACATATTTAAATGTTGTTATGCCTGCGGATATGTTTGACTGCTTAGTGAAGGGCAGTAACTCCTTTAACAAGATCAGCTTCAACTTGTAAAGAGTTTTCAGCTGTGGCAGGCTATTTTGTACCAAAATGACTATGCTGCTCTTCTCTTTGAATGCACACATGCAGGGGGAAAGGCAAAAATACTCTTTTGTGGCAACTGAAGAGTCTCAGCTATCAACACACACATTTCCTAAGGATGATCCACAAGGTAGTCTGACCTTTTCCAAAGCACTTTTCTAATTCTGTTCATTTGTAACCTTAAAAAAAAAATTGTATTGTTAAAAGCATCTACACAGGAGAGCTACTGATGACTTCCTGTTTCTTACCAGAAACTAGTGTAAGTTTAAGGCGTAAAAAATAAAGAAAACTCAGCACAGATAATTCAGGTTCCATCACCTACAGTTCCTCATTTCACAGAATCAATTAGGCTGGAAAAAGACACCTGACATAAATCAAGTCCAACCTTTGACTGGACAGCACTATGTCAACTGAATGCCCGGTCATTTCTTGAACACCTACAGGGATGCTGACTCCACCACCTCTCCGGGCAGCCCATTTCAATGCTTGACAAGCCCTTCTGTAAATAAATTCCTCTCAAAGTCCATCCTAAACCTCCCCTAGCACAGCTTGAGGCCATTTTCTCTTCTCCTGTTCCTTGCTGCCTGGGAGAAGAGACTGATCCTCACCTGGCCACACCTTCCTGTCAGGTCAGAAAGAGGTCAGGAACTTGGGTTTTCCACTCCACAAAAGTATGGCAACACAGAATTAACATGCAAAGCAATAGTATGCAAGTGCCAGGAAGAATATATTTGGGTTTGGATCAACTCTGAAATCTAATTTTTCAGTTTGTGAGTTTGGACATGAAGTTGCTTGACTTGCATACTTTCTTCAATTAACAATCTGCATACCCACTTATACTTACAGATCACCAATTCAGCATGGCTTCAAACTCTGCTTATGAAATTAAAACCTTTTGGATATAAACTTAATATATGTTATTATACCTGTGCATTAATTAACTTTCCATTTCAGGTCTTGCATACAAACTCTACATTTTATCTGAAGTGAGAATTTGAGAAGTACTAAATTGGCCATTGGAACAAGAGATTTCTCTCCATCTAAAGGTGCATCTTAGCTACTCAGATATAGGAAATAGCTACAGCTTGCTAGCTTTCATTTTGACCCCAAAAATCACATGGCCCCACCCCATAAAGTTACAAAGCTACTAACAGGGAAGGGACCAGAGAGTTGTTTCTAACTTTTAGGAGCAAAAAGTCCTCTATGGGATTTGGAAATTAGCCTTTACACAATGAGAACGTTGATGCTGCCTGTAACCTCAAAGCTCCTTATCACTTTCCGCTCAGCAAACAACAAAATAATTAATCATAATTTAATAATCTGAACATTAAACCATTTAACCTTATCTCTTGCATAATACAAGCCATAAAATTTCATTACCTTATTTTTGCTCTTTTGACTAAACATCTTCTGGAGAGCCACAGGCCAATTTTCAGCCAAGACTCCACACAGTCACATTTCTACTGAACACCAGGGTTGAAGCCTGAAGAAATCTACTCAGAACAGACCCTCTGACAAGAGGCTGCCTGTATGACAAAATAGCACAGCTTGTTTCGCAGTCTCCACTTGGAATGAGAGTGCATTCACACTGTGTAAAAGGCATCAAGCAACATTGAGAAGGCAGGTTCCATTTGTACTTACAGAAGCCGCACCTGGTACCCCCTTCAAAGATGAATCCGTTCGGGACGGCCCCATAGCGACGCAGATCTGAGAGCTTCCACTGCCCCATGACACTGGGAGGAAGGTCTTTCACAAGGACAAGGATGTCATTGCAGAAATGCAGGGTAGCAGGCCCACTCTCTAGTTTTGTGCCAGGGGCTACAAAGACTTGAAATCTATGAACTTTCAAATAAGGAAAGAAAAATTACTACATAATATACAAGTGTTGCGTTAAGTCATTCTGTTCAGCCGTGGTACTTGGACCAAGCCCTGCCCACACCATGAGTCTGCCATAAAGATCTACATGGAGGCCAGACAGCCACATGTAAGCAGCTGTAAAGCCATTACTCCCTAATATGCCCATTTAGGATTGGAAAAAATCCACCATATCTTGGCTTAATGCTACAGATTATTAAAGTTGCAATGCTGCATTAATTTCTCCTAACTCTTCCACCCTACTCCCTACCTCAGATTAGTCAGTTATCCAGCCCAGACTTCACTTACCTCTTCCATCCTTGCATCACTACATGGGTTGCTTTCTGTTCCCTCTCTAGCCTGTGTCTCTCCTTTCCTACATCCACGCACACAAATAACATGGTGCTCAAGGAATCCAAAAGCCAAGGTTCAAAAAATTAAGCAAATTCTAACCAGGCCTCTATCACTGACTCATTCGTAACCTTTAATAAACTGTTTCACTTCCTCCCTAGCAGTAAAAGGGGGAAAATTACATTTTTCCACCTCTGTGATTTTTTCAGAAATTGGCGATGGCAGATGCCCAGACATTTAAAATTACTAGGAAACTAAGTGATTTATAGGTAACAAACACTTTTAGATGTCAGTTAATTTTTCATATTTCACATCCTGAATTTTAAAACAGCGAAGAAAGAAAAAGGGACACCTCATTCAAGTTTACAAAAATCCAGGTTCAAATCCCAACTCCAGTATTGCCCATATTGCAGTATCTGTACCTAAAGTACCAGTTGTTCTAGGCTGGTCTCCCATTTTCTTCCAGGGCTAATGCATTCTGAATAGTAAGTTATTGGGATCATTTCAAGGGCTCCAATCTCAGTGTTTCAAAGGGAGCAATTTAAGTGAGCAAGCATATAATTCTCAAACAACTGTTTTGACTTCCACTACTGCTCTAGTTTCNATTAAAAAAAAAAAACCCAACACTTGTCTTGATAGAGAGAAGCATTGAGACTATCATATTTCCAGGAGGAGGTTTTTGGTGGCGTTTATCAAGAAGCACATAGATTTGGCTTTTAGATATGCATCAAAGATCACACAAACAGCTCCCTGCCTATGAAATCTACAGGGTAACTTCCAGGTACTCTCAGTTCTTACATCCACTCTTCCCTGTTTCTTGCCCATGCTTCTTCAAGCATCACAAATTTCATCTGTGTCTGAGTCTTGCTTCTCATCTAACTACTTGCTATATTCTTAGTCACGATCCGAGCTGTAAGCCTACTCCTCATCTATGACATGCATTTGATAAGTTCCCTAAGGCTCCAGCAGAATTAGCCACAAAGTCATTCGAGTGAAATGTGCAAGGAGACAGAGATAGATCTAACTAACCACAGCTCTACTTACAGCTCTGCCAGTAGCACTGCTAGGGAGCAAATCAATAGTCACACGATGTCCCCTTTTTGGGCACGCAGTTGTTACGCAACCTGCTCAAAGATAAGCTATGAAAAGCAAAACCATCGTGATCAATAACACTCAGAAAGGAATCTTTAATGTCATTCGGACTCCTCTGTTCAGTTAACTCTGCCCAGTATTTTGCTGGCAATTAAACCATGGGAGAAGCAGCATCAGAATTCTTTCTGCTTCATAAAAGAGGAATGGAGCCCACTCTTCACAAGATCAGTTGTAAGCTACAACAGCTGCTGAAAACAAAGAAGTCCAGCTCAAATTCCCGACCACTGTCAAAAAACAGCATACCCAAATCTGAACAAAGCCAAAGTAGAGGGGAAAAAGCATATTTGAATATGAAGTTTTTCCATACACTGCTTTTTTGGAAAATTGGAGGTTTTTTCAAAATTCTCCCCAGCCACTGACTTCTCCTTGTCTATAAAAAAAACTTCGTGAAGACAGTTGAGTATATCCCTGAAAAAAAGGTACTACTTAAATTCATCATTTCTTCAGCCCATCTTTTCCTTTTCACAGCTATGCACTGAGCTGCAGTATGCTAACTCCTCAAAATGAGTTGTGGGCCCAAGCACATTCCAGGATTCACATCCACCTCATCTCCTAAAAACTGAGAGAAAACACTGGGAACTCCAGTGTGAACGCCTCCATTCTGTGGTCCTCATTCAAGAACAGTGTCAACTCCTTTCACTATTTTTTTTTTGCTTCCCAGACTCTGAGGTCATCTCTCCCTAGCCTATTTTTATCATCCAGCCACCTTACTTTCAAGGCACACAAAGGCACCCTTACTACACTTTAAGAAAAAACACCAGCCACTATCCTCTCTTCATCCACACCTTCTCTCTTTTCTATTCCTGTCTACTCAAACTAGACTCACTTTGACTTCATTCTCCTAACTGAACATGCACTGGAAGATAAAGCTCTGAAAAATTTTTCTATGCTTTGGTTCATTCTCCTTCCCCTAAGCTTTTCTGCAATTACCTTTATACAAATTATTGCCAGTTCAACCAATTATACTTGTTTTCTTCTTGCATTTCTTCACCTCCACACACAACCTCTCTCACTTCACCTTTACTCCATGGCTGCACATGTCATAACCCAGTAGGCTCTATTCCTACTCATTCACACCTCTCCTTGAAAAAAACTTCCCTGCTTTTGCACATCCTGCAGTCACAACCATAACCCTCACACCCAGACTGAGATTACTCCAGGACTGCATCAGTGCAAGATCATAAAAAATATACCTACTCTGTCATATTCAAATACTCCTTCAGCTTTTAGGACAAGTCCATGCTATATATAGAATACAAACCTAGTTAAAAAAAAATAGCACTGGAAGACTACAGAGCTGTATCATCAAAGTGCACCCAATACTCCAGCTTGTATTGTTCAGGAACCCCCTCTAACCTTTCCTGTTATGCAAGGCTTCATATTTTATAGCCCTGAGAGGTACATCCACACATCTCTTCTGATAGATCCATACATTTTTACTGTACAATTCCCAGGCTATCTTTCTATATAGGTACTGCAAAGGAACAAGCCCACAAACTCGACAGATGGCAGAGCATATGTAAGAAATGAAAAAGATTGCTAATGTGTGTCTCCCACACACCTACCCTCCTTCCCTAGTTATGACTAAACAAACATAAGACAGATACTATGGATTACCAACATTATCACTCTTTGTTCACCACGGTACGTTTTAGAGCTGCTAAGCAAGAAAGTAAAATAGAATGATTGAGAAAGGTGAAGCTAGCTGGAAAGAATATGTCTGATGACACTCCTTATTGCAAGAAGTCTCTTTCTGAAATGGAAGACTAGCAGCAATGAGAATTATAAATGCAACACCCAGCAGGCACCTCAGCAAACTGGGCATGAACTGGCAAATTTCTACTCAGGAACCTGCATCTCTTAATTCAGGCTCCCTCTTAGTCCCACTGCCAGAATCTCCAAGTCAATTGCAGGAACAGAAGTTTGATCACTTTGTGTCAAAGCTACAATGTCAAAATCAAAACCCCAAGTTAAGAGCTGTCATTATCCATCAGTACTGGGTGTACTGTAGTCAAAAACTATCATAAGGGATACCTGCTTTAACATCTAAGGGGGACAACACTTTCTCCACTCTCAAATGACTGACAATCTTGTCCTGAACTGTACCTTTTTATTTGCATTTTAGCTTCATTTTTCTTTGTTTTTTTTACCCTGGGGGGTGTGGGGGTGGGGGGGGGGGAAGTGTGAGAAGACAAAGGTTACCTTCCCCCAAACTGTAGCGTATTCGTACATCCCACGCGTACATTGTTTCCTTGCTCTCAAATCCCAGCATCACAACTTGAGAGAGACAGATGATTGCAAGGGTGTGACTCAAGCCCTCATAGGAGAGCCCAGGATCCAAGCCACAGATGTCTTCTAAGGTCATGCTGCTCCTCTCCTTGTGCCCTTTTGCTCGTTCAGATTTATCCTTGTACACCAGCATGAGCAAACAGTCTAAAAGAAGCAAAACTGTCAGAGGCAGAGCATAGACCATAACAAATTTCTCAGCACTCTGCTGCAATACAAAGGTGCTTTAGACAACTGCAGGATCAGCTTGATCAAGTCAATACAAGACTCCTATTACTCTACCCAGCCCACCCCCAGGTAGTTTATAGTCCTTGATTTCAGGAAGCAAACACTGAAGGGGTGTTTCAGGGGTAATCTGCAGGCTTAGAAATAAGGAAGCCAGTAATAAATCTTCCCCATTTTACTCAAAGTCCAGTGGCATTTCAGACCCTCTCCTGAGTCTGGCAGGGACTGACTCATTAATTCTGAACATTAGGAGCTATGCTAGGACAGCTATTCACATTACAGACTCTAAAGACCGAGAGGCTATTGTTGTTTGTATTTTCATTAGAACATACTGAACCACAAATGAAATTCTTACAGTAGCTCCCAGATTACCAAACCACTAAATGGCGAGCAGACTGCGCTGCGAGATTGTTACTGTCAGCTCAGGTTCCCAGTTAAATGCTACACAGCAGCCACTGCTAAAAACCATTATGTGCCACACCTACTTTTATTTATTTACTTTTTGGTGTTTGCTTGTGTCGCCGGTTGTTTTTAACCCCTTCCCAGAGGTGTTTAGTACACAATAACTATGCAGTGGAAAAAAGCAGTTCAAGTGCCACGGTCCCATAGCAAAAGCAAGCATTTCACAAGCAAACCCAGAGGACAAGAAAAGGGGAAACTCTCCCACCTTTTTCATTTAAATGCAGCCCTCTTTCCCCCACATTTCTTTCCTATCACACAACACTCAGTTGTAGATGAAATTAATGGTCAATATCAAAGCTGCAACATTTCCAACTTAAGCTGAACAACAAACCACAAAAGAGAAAGACCCCCATGCACCATTTGATAAATACTGGGGGGTGGTGCTCCCAGCCCCGGTGAGGTGCCCTCACAGCTCAGCAAGGAACAGCCAAATCTCCACACAGATGAAAAATGACTGAAAGACCAAACTGTCTGCTAACTAATGCAGAGCTTTGCATGGGTCCCCAATTGTCTTTGTGCACCTGTTAGCAAAAACAGCTGCAACCACGGTATTTAAACATTCTGCAATACAGTTGTGTGTGTAAAGAAAGAACAACTTACGGTTTGCATACCAAGAAAAGCAAATCACCAGGGGCTTTTTGCATAAACCTGGCTAATTTAACTAGAATAAAAATAGTATTTTTGAGGAATAAGCTACATTGTCAGTCAGGCTCCCTCACCTACCCCTTCAAACTTGGCTTACTCACGTTAGAGACTGAGGCCCATATTCATGGGAGTAGATACCAGCTCTAGGACCAGATGCCCTTCTGCACAGGGAGGTTTCACAGATTCAGATGAGATAAAGGTGTTTAAAACACTAAGAAATTACTGTAACAACTCAGTTAACAAAGAATTACTAAGAAGCCTTCAGTCTTTCTAGCAAGAGCCTAGAAAAGCTGCCATAATCTATTCTGCAGCAATGCAGATTCACATTTTCTAAGTGTAGGCAACATTTAGCCCTAGAAAGATACACTTTTGGGCCCAAATGTTTTCCCTGTTGGGAATAGATGGGAAACCTGAAGCCTACTTTTCCCTCTGCAGCAGTAAAACATCAGCTCTGTGTAACGTTTTCAATTTCCCCTTCAGAAGCATGGAAACGATCTTATTTTTTTTTCTTCCTTAATTCAAGATGTCATTTTATTTTTAAATTGAAGTGATATTTTCTGTCAAAACACTGATCAAAAATAACTACCGAGCTTACAGTGACAGCTTTTTTTTTTTTT